>OU612045.1:99343711-99804362 GCA_914767935.1 Coremacera marginata
ATACATATGCAATACTTAACATTTCATATGAAATTCCAATCAGAAAAATCGCGCCTAGCTGTACGCAACAGCCGAAAACGGCCCTGAGTGAATGTTTCTGTATTAGTGTGAACATACACTACCCTGTAGGAAAATCAACTAATTTAAAAGTAGTTGATAAAGTAGTTTTTTGTCAACTACAACTAGTTGAAATTCTGACTTTTTTCCATAGAACGAACTAACTTATTTTGTATGGTGATGTCCGCTAAATAAGTCAATTGACTGTCGTCTGCATATATTTTCAACTAGTGGTTAAAGTAGTTACATTTAAATTATTTTTTTAATTGCTTTAAAATAACCAATTGAAAACTATTACTGATGGCCAAAAGTTAATAATATTTGATGAAAAAACATGGTTAAATATATATAAGCTTGTAATCTAATAAAAATTTTCAATTAAAACATGCCAACATCAGAGTAGTTGCCGCCTTAATATAATTCAAAGTAGTTTATCAATCACTGGTTTTTAAGTAGTATTTCAATTACTTCATATATTGAAGTGGATGCCGCCTTAATATAATTCAAAGTAGTTCATATACTGGTTTATTTTAAACTAGTTTTTTAATTAGTTGTTTTTAAAAACAAGTTAGTTTGTTCCTATAGGGTAGTAAGAAAAATGCCTCACTTTTATTCGAGAACACCACTTCCTTATCTCTTATTTCTATGGCTATAAGAAACTAAACAATTTTTTTGACACTAGGGTGTACTATAAAAATACTCTTTTTGTGATTTTGACAGATTTCGCACGTATTTGCAATGCAGTTGAACCAATTATTTAGAATATCATGTCAGAATATAAAAAGTTTATTTGGACACTAGGGTGGACCCTAAAAATACTTTTTTGTGATTTTGACAGATTTCGCCAGTATTTGCAATGTAGTTGAACCATTTATTTGAAATATCATGTCAGAACATAAAAAGTTTATTTGCACACTAGGGTGGACCATAAAAATATTTTTTTGTGATTTTGTCAGATTTCGCCAGTATTTGCAATGTAGTTGAACCAATTATTTAGAATATCATGTCAGAATATTAAGAGTTTATTTGGACACAAGGATGGACCCTAAAAATATTTTTTTGTGATTTTGACCGATTACGCCAGTTTGGCAATGCAGTCGGGCCAATTATTTAGAATCTCATGTCAGAACATAAAAAGTTTATTTGGACACTAGGGTGGACCCTAAAAATATTTTTTGTGATTTTGTCAGATTTCGCCAGTTTTTGCAATGTAGTCGGACCAATTATTTAGAATCTCATGTCAGAACATAAAAAGTTTATTTGTACACTAGGGTGGACCATAAAAATATTTTTTTGTGATTTTGACAGATTTCGCCAGTATTTGCAATGTAGTTGAACCATTTATTTAGAATATCATGTCAGAACATGAAAAGTTTATTTGGACACTAGGGTGGACCCTAAAAATATTTTTTTGTTATTTTGACAGATTTCGCCAGTATTTGCAATGCAGTAGGGCCAATTATTTAGAATCTCATGTCAGAACATAAAAAGTTTATTTGTACACTAGGGTGGACCAAAAAATATTTTTTTTGTGATTTTGACAGATTTTGCAAGTATCTGCAATGCAGTTGAACCAATTATTTAGAATATCATGTCAGAATATAAAAAGTTTATTTGGACACTAGGGTGGACCCTAAAAATATTTTTTTGTTATTTTGTCATATTTCGCCAGTATTTGCAATGTAGTTGAAAGATTTATTTAAAATATCACTTCAGAACATAAAGAGTTTATTTGGACACAAGGATGGACCCTAAAAATATTTTTTTGTGATTTTGACAGATTTCGCCATTATTTGCAATGTAGTTGAACCAATTATTTAATATCATGTCAGAACATAAAAAGTTTAATTGGACACTAGGGTGGACCCTAAAAATATATTTTTGTGATTTTGACCGATTACGTCAGTTTGGCAATGCAGTCGGGCCAAATATTTAGAATATCATGTCAGAACATAAAAAGTTTATTTGGACACTAGTTGGAACCAAAAAATATTTTTTTGTGATGTTGACGGATTTCGCCAGTATTTGCAATGTAGTTGAACCAATTATTTAATATCATGTCAGAACATAAAAAGTTTATTTGGACACTAGGGTGGACCCTAAAAATATATTTTTGTGATTTTGACAGATTTCGCCAGTATTTGCAATGTAGTTGAACCAATTATTTAGAATATCATCTCAGAATATAAAAAGTTTATTTGGACACAAAGATGCCTTAAAAATATTTTTTTGTGATTTTGACCGATTACGACAGTTTTTGCAACGCAGTCGGGCCAATTATTTAAAATCTCATGTCAGAACATAAAAACTTTATTTGGACACTAGGGAGGACCCTAAAAATATAGTTTTCTGATTTTGACAGATTTCGCCAGTATTTGCAATGTAGTCGGACGAATTATTTAGAATCTCATGTCCAAATATAGAAAGTTTATTTAGACACTAGGGTGGACCCATTATATATTTTTTTTTGAGATTTTGACAGATTTCGACAGTATTTGCAATGTAGTCGGACCAATTATTTAGAATCTCATGTCAGAATATAAAAAGTTTATTTCGACACTAGGGTGGACCCTAAAAATATTTTTTTGTGATTTTGACATATTTCGCCAGTATTTGCAATGTAGTTGAAAGATTTTTTTAAAATATCACGTCAAAACATAAAGAGTTTATTTGGACATTAGGGTGGACCCAATATATTTATTTTGAGATTTTGACAGATTTCGCCAGTATTTGCAATGTAGTGGAACCAATTATTTAGAATCTAATGTCAGAACATAAAAAGTTTATTTTGACACTAGGGTGGACCATAAAAATATTTTTTTGTGATTTTGTCCGATTACGCCAGTTTTTGCAATGTAGTCGGGCCAATTATTTAGAATGTCTTGTCAGAACATAAAAGTTTATTTGGACTTCTAGGGTGGACCCTAAAAATATTATTTTGTGATTTTGATTTTAAAATCTCATGTCAGAACATAAAAAGTTTATTTTGACACTAGGGAGGACCATAAAAATATTGTTTTGAGATTTTGACAGATTTCGACAATATTTGCAATGTAGTTGAACCAATTATTTAGAATATCATGTCAGAATATAAAAAGTTTATTTGGACACTAGGGTGGGCCCTACAAATATTATTTTGTGATTTTGACAGATTTCGCCAGTATTTGCAATGCAGTTGATCCAATTATTTAGAATATCATGTCAGAATATAAAAAGTTTATTTGGATACTAGGGTGGACCCTTAAAATATATTTTTGTGATTTTGACAGATTTCGCCAGTATTTGCAATGTAGTCGGGCCAATTATTTAGAATCTCATGTCAAAACATAAAAAGTTTATTTGGACTCTAGGGTGGACCCTAAAAATATTATTTTGTGATTTTGACAGATTTCGCCAGTAGTTGCAATGTAGTTGAACAAATTATTTAGAATAGCATGTCAGAATATAAAAAGTTTATTTGGACACAAGGATGGTCCCTAAAAATATTTTTTTGTGATTTTGACCGATTGCGCCAGTTTTTGCAATGCATTCGGGCCAATTATTTAAAATCTCATGTCAGAACATAAAAAGTTTATTTGGACACAAGGGTGGACCCTAAAGAAATTTTTTTTGTGATTTTGACCGATTACGCCAGATTTTGCAATGTAGTCGGGCCAATTATATGGTGGGACTATTAGGGACTATGGTGGACCCTAAAAATATTATTTTTTGATTTTGAGAGATTTCGCCAGTATTTGCAGTGCAGTTGATCCAATTATTTAGAATATCATGTCAGAACATAAAAAGTTTATTTTGACACTAGTTGGAACCAAAAAATATTTCTTTGTGATTTTGACGGATTTCGCCAGTATTTGCAATGTAGTTGAACCAATTATTTAATATCATGTCAGAACATAAAAAGTTTATTTGGACACTAGGGTGGACCCTAAAAATAAATTTTTGTGATTTTGACCGATTACGTCAGTTTGGCAATGCAGTTGAACCAATTATTTAGAAAATCATCTCAGAATATAAAAAGTTTATTTGGATACAAGGATGGACTCTAAAAATATATTTTTGTGATTTTGACCGATTACGCCAGTTTTTGCAATGCAGTCGGGCCAATTATTTAGAATCTCATGTCAGAACATAAAAAGCTTATTTGGACACTAGGGTGGACCCTAAAATTACTTTTTTGTGATTTTGACAGATTTCGCCAGTATTTGCAATGCAGTTGAACCAATTATTTCGAATATCATGTCAGAATATACGCTGCTGTCGCTTGGTCGGTCTGTCGTCATGGTCAGCTTCGCTGCTTCGAAACTCAGTCACACTTCTGCTAGTGTAACATGATGCGTGTGTTTTGCTGCTATTCAATGCACGTGAAGGCATGAGTGCAATAAAAAATAAAAAATTAATATTAAGTGCAGTTATGAGTTTAAGGTGTTTTGTGTACTCTGCTGGTCAGCATGTTTGAACTATGAAAGTGAGTGTGTAATTTATTTGGGCTTAATTGTTGTCATGTGTTGAGCAGTTGTTCTAACTGGCGGTCTTTATGTTTGTTCAAAGTGATTGTATAAGTACACTTCACTTAATTTAATTTAAGTTTTTTTTAAAAATTAGAAGAAAATTAAGAAAAAGAGTTGAAAAAGAAGCAGAGAGGAAGTAGTCGAATGAGCAGAGAAAAAAGAAAAGACAGATTGCCTAAAAGCTACTCTCCCACTGACCTCCCTAAGCCTACGTGGCAAAGCATTCCGCAACCTAATGGCATTGATGAAAAACAGGTGGGAAGTGTTCAACTAATAGTGTCTCGGAACTATACATGCTGAACTGGAGTTGTCAAACAAATACCCAGCTGTTTTTCATAGATTAACTTATTAAGGTAAATGCAATTTCTAGCCTTAAGGTATGCAATTATATCAAAACCAAGTATTGCATTTCAGAAACTGGAAAGACGATCGTATTTTTGAAGACCATAAACATACCGAGACGATGAATCAAGTTAACTATAAACTATTTTAGAGAAAGTTATAACCGGTAAGATGAGTTGAATTACCAACTTACTCCTAATATCAATTGGAGTTACGCTGGCAGATAATCTTATACTATGTTCACACTGAGAGCTAAATGCGCATTTACAGAATTCAACCTATATATTTGTCTTTTTTACTCCTACAAGGAGCATACGGCCACGCATTCTTAATTGCTAATGCGCATTTCGTTAAATGCGCATTTAGCTCTCAGTGTGAACATAGTATTAGGTTACGTAAGACATAGTACACTCTTTTTACAACATTATTAGCATGATCAACACATGGCAGATAAGAATTTACATGAAAGCAAAGATTCACAATTTTCGACACAACAGTAAGCTTATTCGATCGAATAAACAAATCAGGGGCATCAATTAAGCAAGACTTAACCTTACAAACAGGAACAACATATGATTTGGTAGAATTAAGTAGATCATTCTTACAAGTCCATTCATAAACATTACTGAGGTCATCATTCAACCTAAAACCAAGGTATGAGGCCAGTTCTTCGAGAAAGATACAACTGGACATCATTAGCGTGAGCAGGAATAAAAGCATGATTACAAATAGAAAAGATATCATTAAGAAATATAGAAAACAGAAGGGGGCCAAGTATAGAGCCTTGAGGAACACCACTCAAGACCAGTTGGTACCCTGACGACAGTTGACCAATTTGACCTTTTTTATACCTACGGCACAAGTAGCTAGATATTAAGTTAACGGCACATCACAGAAACCAAACAATGACTTAAGTTTATGACACAAGATTGGATAATTTACTTTGTCAAACGCCTTCAAAAAGTCTAACAAGCATAAGTGCGTCAAAGACGCAGCATCATATTGTGGCCATATATAGTCAATTATCTTAACAACTTGTAACGGCACACTAAATGATGGGTTCTTGCTTTCATGTTTGATGGTGGCTTTGACTGGGAAGTTGAGTCCACATTTGAACATGGGGGCCAGAATTCGCCATGGCAGTGTCGTGTCATCTCACGACTGACGCATTCGAGGTGTGACGGTTGACAGATGACTTTGACAACGGACACTTTGACAGCTGACATTTTGACTTTTACCAACAACACCTTTACTGTGACAGCTAACAAATCACTTTGACACTTGACAGATGTCATTGCCAGTTGACACTTTGACAGTTGACGGCAACACGTTTCCTTTGACAGCTGACAGTTTTACTGGTCATTCAAATCTTACATTTTTACTTGATTCCCATCTGACAGTTTATTATCTTCTATATCTGATATTTTTTTTGGTCATTCAAATTTGACATTACTCTTCCTTTATGTCGGACAGTTTTTCTTTTTCATATAAATCTGACTTGCAAAACTGACATTTAATTTCTGCAAAATTCTGACATTTAATTTCATTTATATTTGACTTCGAGTACATTAGTATTTGACATTTTTGCTTCATTCAAATCCGACAGTAGTCTCATTCCAACCTGACACTTTTAAGTTACTAAACTCTGACAATTTCCCTTTACTAAAATCTCACATTTCCTTTCATTTAATTCTGACATTGCATCTTGTACAAATTTGACCGTTCACTAAGTTATGTCTGCCATTTTTTTTAAGTTAACTTAACTCTGACTGTTTCCTTTTATTCAGCTCTGACAGTTCCGAACGTTCTAAGCTGACAGCTTTCGCTTACTTAAATTCTGACATTTCTCGTCTTACAACGCTGACAGTTTAAGATTTTTATTTTTTTTTACATCTCTTGTTTATTAACATCTGCTATCTCTCTTGCACTTAATTTTGACACTTTGTACTTTGACAGTTAACACTTTTCCTTTGACAGCTAACAAGTCACCCTTGACAGCTGACAGTATAGTATTTTTTTATATTCGACATTTGTTTCTTTTCTTTCTCTTCTTTTGAATTAAATTCTCACAAATCCTTTCATTCCAAACTGACGTTTCCCTCCTAATTAAATATGACATTACCTGTCACTAAACTTCTGACATTTCTGTTGAATTGAATTCTCACATATCCCTTAACTCGAATCTGACAGTGTTGGTTTTCGGAAACTGTCACAAGTATTGGCCAGCTGTCACACTTCGCGTGCGTCCGTGAGGATTAGTTCTATTCAGACGTTGCAGGGACTGAAAGGGTCACATGGGGTGTGAGCCGTGTGATATCCCTAATGATCAGACTGACGTTCAAGTACCCTACACATTGGACCATCGGTACTTTTTGTTGCGTGGTGTGAATGAAAGGTATCGGAAAGGGAAAGTTAAGGAGCCAATGTATCGAAATGCGAAACTTCCGGAAGAAATGGTTTTGTTTTTTTTAGATGGCTTTATTTCTTTTGATTGGGAGAATGGCGCCGAGCGCATTACATTTGTAGTTGGGTGTGATTTCAATTCGCGTTGCAGATAATTAGAATTCTTTTCTTCGATTTGATAACACGTTATTGTATTCTTTTAAAGTTTTCAAAGATATTGTTTCGAATTCATATTGGTAATATATAACACCAACATAAAGTTCTTAATTGGATTTTGAAGAAACTACGATGTCGTTCCCGCCTATGCCTTCGTATATGAATTCTATGCAGCCACCACATCTAACCTATCTTCAAGGTTGATTGGATTATGCAGGGTCTTCAAACTTAAGCTAGCCGAAATGCTGAAATCTGTAAAAGGCAAAATAGATTGGAATACAGAAAAAACTCTGGCAACTGGGTGAAATAGAAGTATGTATGCATGAAGAAAAAAAAATATTACTTTCATTCAAAGAAACAATGCCAACTTTTTACTCTTAAAGTAAATTTGTTAAAAACAAAGAAAAAGAAAACAAACAGCATAAAATATAAAAAAAGTTATTCTTACATAAAAAGAAATTTAATTTTTTTATACATTTAATAAATTTATAACCAAGATGTTGTTGGTTGTAAAAGTGTAGAATGCACCGTGGATAAAAAAAAAAAACAAAAAGTACTAGCTAAGAAAAACCCCTTCTAGAAAACAATAATATATATTATTGAAAATATTTGTATTCACACAAACAATTTAATTGAAAACTGAAATAAAAGAAACCATGTCAAATTGAAACATATACTAATAAATATTGAAATATTTCTTTGATTACATTTTTATGTTATGTATGCCGCAGCAATGATGTAGAGCAGTGAAATCTTAATGTTAAAGCAAACTTATTTAGTTATGTAGGTGTCTTGCTAAGATTTCATTATTTCAACATTGAATTGTATTTAACTAACTGCACATGTTTTTTTTTTCTTTTCACTTTTATTATTTATATAATTATTATTTCAATTTTTATTGGCCACACATACACTTAAGTTTTTTGAAAAGTATTTATAACTATTGATGGTGTATGTTAAACTTTGTATGAAGGACACAAAATATGAAGTTGTTGAAATAATTACTTAATTAACACAAGAACAAATAAAATTAACTGGTTTATAAATAGTCGAAATCCGGACACGGGTTGATACGGCCACCTAAGTAAGGATTATAAATTTTAAAATGTTCACTTAAAGTCCTAACTATTTGGTTGGGGGAGAATGGTTGCCTTTGGGGAGGATTTTTCTTTCTTTGTTGCCCCTTAATCCTCCACGGTAGGGTGGGATGTGTGGGCCGAGTCCAAACACCAGGTGTTACGAATGTAAACGTGTTTGGTTTAGATTTTTTAGTTTTATTTATTAAGGCATAAATAAATATGCACTAAAAAATTCCTGTAAAGGATAGTTATTACAATATAACAATATAAACTTTTGTTTAAAGTTATTCAGTATAGATTTCTTACTTTTTTGGACAAGTCAATGGATTTTTATACTTTAATTAGTAAAAGTTTGCGAATAGTAAAACAATGTGGTTGAATGAAAATTTGCAAAAGAAAGATTGCTTTTGGCGCCTAGTGGTTTTTCTTATCTTGCGGCTGTCAATTTGTTTTTATGTTCTCTTCGACGACATTCGCAGCTCCTGTTGCGCCAGTGTTGCTAACACCAGGACTCCCGAGTGTGGTAGTTGGATGGTTGTGCCAGGGACACCCAACCTTTTCTTGGTAAAAAATATTTTTTTCTCTCTTTTCAAATCCGTTTGCTTGGTTTGAATCATCGACGCGATATTTTTTTATATGCACGTGAAATTATTTGTAGGCGAGAGTACACGTGGACGGCCACAACGAACCCCCCACATCTCACCGAACTGCTAGCTAGAACTATTAATCTGTGCAGGATTCACAGGGGCGCATTCACCGTGCGCCCTCAAAAATGTCGAGCCAAGTCTGCTGCTTCACTTGCCGGCCTCACCGTTTAGCATTGCCAGACGCAACCAAATTTAATTTTTTGCTTGAATTTGAATTTTGAAAGCAACCGTTTTTTTTATTTCCGCTTCCAGTCGTGACTTTTTTCCGCTCCGCTACAAATTGGCGCCCAACGTGGGGCCCGATAACTATTTCGGTTCCCACACTCTACTTATGTTCGGTATCGCGTCGGGGATTCAAACCCAATTAAGTATCTTTTTTCTCTAGTAGTTGTCATGGCATTCGTGCTGTTTCTTATTCAATAATATCCTCGGGTCCGTTATATCCGTTATGGACTCACCTATAACGGATCCGGTTTTAAATCACTGAAATGATATATTCCTGTTTGTGGCCATGACACTGTGATCGTGTTTTAATTTCAAAGTTTTTTTTTGTTCACTAAAACTTGCAATAACTTTTTTTTTTGTACTTCTTGCTGGAAGTTTTCGGGTTGTGGAGGTTAGTGTCGAGTGTCGCATGGAATGCGATGTAGTTGCGTTTAAATGCGCTTATCGACCGCTTCAATCGGGACTATTTCTCCGTAACTCCGAACTTTCAGCAAGCGTATTTAAAGTAAATCTGTTTTTTTTTGTTTGGACTGTAGCATAATTTAGGTTAGGGAATCCCTAACTCAGCCAACCAACACTCAACATTGGTTTTGTGCAAATTACTTTTCATATCTTAAAACTTTTTTTGTAATTGTTTTTATTATGCCACTTCACCACAGTGCAGAAGATATCCCTGCTCAAGTGGATACGGGTGAGAACACGTGCAGTTTATGCAAACAGGGGTACACGAAGGCCGATGTCGTCGTGGTTACACCCTTTCATCATGTGTTCCACAGTAGTTGCATCACGCAGCGGATAACCACTGCACACAGTTGCCCGTTGTGTCGTACGCTCTGCAGCGTGAAAAACTTAAGCCGTATCAGCCAGCTCTGGGTGCTGAACCTTCTTTAATGTCTCCTGCTACGCCAAACTCGAGTCAAGGTGCTGTTAGAAAGGAACGTCCGACTACTAGAAGCCAAATAAACCGAGGTTTCAGCCAGGCGCAATCTTTAAAGGGTTTGGGAAGATCTTCTGCTAATAAAGAATCGGTTGAACGGCCCTCATATCAAGCAGCCAGCCAGCAATATTCAGTTCAAACTGAGTCATGCCATCCGAAGTGGATGCAATATGACGATGAACAGTTGCAGCTCTTTATTAACGAGGCAGTTCGAACCGAACTCTCAAAACTCAGTTTAAACCCGATCAGACACACTCCTCACGGACCAACTCCACATCTTGTTCCGTCGCGGAGTCTCCAACAGGCTGGGACATCAATGCCTTCTGCTAATAACCAGCCTGCTAACCAGCAATTTTCGAATTTTCAACCACCTCATCTTCACCAGGCTCCACTTCCAGATGCCGGATACGGTAGAGGATATCCTCAGGGCTTTCCAGGTCCTCAGCCACCGACTCAGCAGGTGCACAGTGCCAGCGGTGTTCCAGGGTGGTCCTCGCATTTTGTGTTGGCAGAGAGTGTAGCCAGCAAAATTTCAAACTGGAAGATTACCTTCAGTGGTAAAGATAGTGCGCTGACTATCGATAAATTTATTTATCAGGTGCACTCTCTGACAATGCAAAGCTTGCGTGGGGACTTTGAAGCGCTAGCTGGCCATGCGCACTTGTTGTTCGTGGGCAAGGCCTTGGATTGGTTCTGGCGGTATCATAGAAATGTTATCCGAATTGAATGGGCGGCACTGTGCGCTGAGCTTCGAAGTCAATTTGCGGATCACAGAACCGATCTCGACATCATGGATTTAGTGCGCAGCCGCAAAGAAAAGTTTGATGAGAAATTTCACGAAAATTATGAGGCAGTCATAATATCAGCCATAAAATCTCAGGCGCTGTTGGAGATTTTGCGACGAAATTTGCGTTTAGACGTGCGACGTAGGCTAGGTTAGGTTAGGTAGAGGCGGCAGAAGGTGTAAATGGAAAACATATACCAGCACACTTAGACCAGATAGGTCCATTGTGATACCGCTGCACACAGGCTTTTATTCCTAATGGAACCAACTTGAGCTCCTGATGGAACCTTTTAGACGTCTGACATCAGTCGTTGACAGGTCGTCAAGCTCATGAAAGAAGAAAGAGCCTAAATGTTTGGGCCTTCTTCTGGCTAGCGCAGGACAGGAGCACAGAAGATGGGAGATGGGTTCTTCCTCGTCCCTGCAGCTTCTACAGAAGTCATTTGAGATAACTCCTAACCTGTAGGCATGTCTGCCTATCAAGCAGTGCCCTGTGATGACAGCCACTATTGTGGCTAGTTCTGGTCTTGCCAGCGAGAGGAGGGCTCTCGATCGCCCGAGATCCAGTGTCGGCCAGATAAGCCTTGATGCTTTGCATGTCGAGAGCTCAGCCCACCTAGTGTTGGCTTTCGATATGATATTGTTACTGATTAGCAGCTTGAGAGTCGCTAATGGGATACCCGGTGGGTTCACCATGAAAAGTGGCGCTTGTGTCCCATTTCTAGCTAGCTCATCTTTCTTTTCATTACCTTTTATGCCTTTATGCCCAGGTACCCATATTAGGTTGATGCTGAAATAGTTCGACATTTTCCCTAATGAAGCACGGCATTCGTTGGCTACTTTAGAGTTTGCGGCTACTTGTTCCAACTATTTTATCACAGCCTGACTATCCGAGAAGATATGTATTTCCCGTTAAGAGACAACGTTTTTTGAAAGCCATGATGCAACCTCCCCTATTGCCATCAATTCGGCTTGAAACACACTACAGTGGTCAGGAAGCCTATGAGCCAGAGATATTCCAAGCTCTTTTGAGTAGACCCCATACCCGACCTTGTCGTTTAATTTTGATCCATCTGTATAGAAATATAGACACCCTCGTTTCCATGGTGCACCATTGATCCAGTATGTTCTAGGCAGAATAAGCGTACCATACCTTGCTTCGAAGGAAAGCGAGGGCTTGCAGTAATCAGTTCTTGATGGAATGCAGTTGAAGTTGTTAAGTATGGATGAGTGACCCGTTGTCATACTCTTCCATACTCCCAGTTCTCTAAGTCTTGTCGCCGAACAGGCTGCTGTCTGTTTGGCAACCAGGTCCAGTGGTAAAAGATGAAGTATGATCACTAGGGCTGCAGTCGGTGTTGTTCTCAGTGCACCGCTGATGCATATAGATGCTATTCTCTGCACTTTTTGGAGTTGTTTCATATATGTGACCTTGTCTATGGATGGCCACCATATTACTACTCCATATAGAAGAATAGGTCTTATGACCGCGGTATACAGCCAGTGAACGATACGAGGCGAAAACCCCCATCTTGTTCCTATGGCTTTTTTACAAGTATAAAGTGCCACTGTGGCGGTTTTAGTGCGCTCTGCTATGTTTACCTTCCAGCTGAGCTTTCTATCTAGAATGAGTCCCAGGTACTTTGCGTTATTCGCAAGGGACAGAACAGACCCATTTAGTATGATTGGTGTTAAGGACGGAATTTTATATTTCCTGGTAAATAGGACTAGCTCTGTTTTAGCCGGATTAACTCCAAGACCACAGGGCTTGGCCCATTGTTCAAGTCTGCAAAGGGCTCTTTGCATAATGTCGCATAGAGTAGTAGGAAACTTGCCTCTGACTGCGATTGCTAGGTCATCGGCGTAGGCTGCCACTACAAGTCCATCTCTCTCCATAGATAGCAGTACGTCATTTACTACCAAATTCCAGAGGAGTGGAGAGAGAACACCTCCTTGAGGCGTACCTCTTGAGACAGATCTAATGGCGCTGTATGCGCCCAGGTCCGATAGAACTATTCTAATGTTAAGTAGCTTGTCTATAAGCTCTGTAATGATCTTGTTCCCGCCCAGTCCGAATAGTGCTCGTCGTATTGCTTGTGGTGTTACGTTATTAAAAGCTCCTTCTATATCTAAGAAGGAAACCAGAGTAAACTCATTATTTAAGAAGTATTTTTCTATGGTCCCGACCAGCGTATGGCCGGCAGCGTAAGAGTGTTCTTCAGCCACCTTCCACTCACCAATTTTGTCGAAAATGAAGTCTGAGGCTATAGTAATATCTAAGACTTCACTTCTATTTTTAATAACAAAGGTTGGGTCTTCACCCCTATTACATATATAAAGGTTTGTACTAATTAAATACTCAAAAAGTAACTCACCCCTTTCGTTCGTATTTGTACTTCCCCACACGGAGTTGTGCGCGTTGGCGTCAGCCGAGACAATGACCCCTCGACATATTACGCCAGCGTCGTCCACCATCTTCCTGAAGTTCTCTGGAGGCGGGCTTTCGTCATGCGAGAAGTAGGCTGCAGCCAGCCAAAAGGTGTTTTCATCAAGCTCTAGACTGGCTGCAACCAGATCTCTGTCAGAGTATCTAGAAATTAGAAATAAATTTATATTGTTTTTGGCTAAGATACATTTTCTAGGCATACTTACGTTGTTAGCTACCAACATCTTATACCCCTTCGTCCTCAAGCCGCAGATTCTGCCACCACATACCCAGGGTTCCTGGATGAGTACTACATCAAATCCACCTTTATGAAGGTGGACTAAAGATTCGCCGAGGCGAGTTTTGAGTGGTGAAGGTTAATCTGGAGCACCTTCATCCACTCCAGATTTGTGGCTTTCCACGACCGTTGTGTTGGCCTCTTCCTCCTCGGATAGCTCCTCCGAGAGAAGAGCATCCTCACAGTAGAGGCCAGACACCCCGATGAGGTCAACCGAGTCCACCGACATGGTCTCTTCGAGATCCCCATCCAGTGTGCAACACGGGCTCAGCAACCTCTGCATCCGCCTGACTTGGTGGAGCTTCTGTTGAAGAACGGAGGAAGTACGGACTTCCTGTCCCTGTTGTACACTTTCAGGAGGATCTTGGAGAGAAAACCAAAGGACTCCCTTCTTCTCCTCCAACGGCTTCAGCGACTCGGCGTTAAGCAGCAGAAGTACCTGCCTTGAGGGTCCCACAGGCTCCTCCAGCTTGCCGATAGCCCACCCTTCTGTGGGCATGTCCGGATTACATGTCCGGAATATTCGAAGAATCGCTTCCGCATCATTGAGCTTACTGGGAATCCAGACTCTAGCCCTGGGACGCTGCGGTATTTCGCTTCTCTCAATTGCTTGCAGCTTAGCCTCAGGCCAAACCTCGCCGACTTTGCTGATGGCTGCTTTATAAAAATCAGCCGACCTGTCGTCATCGCAAGCTGTCAGTTTTATGTGGCCAAAATTGTACCAGCCGACATCGTGACAGTGGGGGTTAGGACCAGGGTGCTCCTCCAGGACCTGGAAGAAGGCATCGGCTAGTGCGACTTCTACCCACCTCTATTTGTCCCGTGGGAGTGCCCCGTCCGCTCTGCCACTGTCAATGACGGCCAGCACCCTTCATTTCCCCTTGACCACTTCGCTAAATGACCTAGCTTCAGTGTAACGACTGCGCGGTTTCGGCCTTTTTGCAGCAGGTGTCTCCTCCGAAGATCTTTGCCTTTTGATTGCAATTTCACCCTTATGAGGGGCACTCTTCGGGGGGGTTTCGGCTTTCTTGTTCTGGCTCTTTTGCAGTTTAGCTTTGGCATACCTTTCGTACCAGGCCAGTTTCGACGGACGGTAGCGCTTGCTCTTGTTGAGCGCGCCTGAGGGCCGATTAGCAACCATACCAGGTCCGGGTTTGTTCCCGGCCTTTGCTCCCGGCGTTCCACGGCCCGAATTTAATCTAGCCGTGGCTTGTGCCGAAGTGCTCGGGCCAAGGTCCTCCCCCAGTGCCTTAGCGGCTGTTTTAATGACTGGCTCTGCAGTCCTTGTTTTTGATGTGGCTTCAGGCGGGACTAACCCACCCGCCGAGATAGCGCCGCAGCTTGCAGCTTTGGCTTTTTCCACCAATCGGGCGGATACGGGAATAGAGTTCCCTTCCGGTTTTTTATGAGTACCGGACTCTTCTTTTTTAATTGTTTTTTGTTTTTGTATTTTTTGCTTATTTGCTTCCATTTGATTTCCACGAGAGTAAGACAATGGAAGGTCCACCCCCATAGAGGTCCCTTTGTGCGCGTAAGGCTAAATAGTATTGGAGGGAGCCTGGTATTCGATACGCTCCGAGAGCGACTGGACTATTTTTGATGGGCCTCCAGCCTAGTAAATCCTCGGCACGGGTCGCATAACACCTTGATTCAGCCCATACCTCAAACCGATGGGAAGGACACGCACCGACAGCACTAGAACTATTGAGAGTCAGAGCACTGTGGCTGCATCCTCCCCTTAGCTGACCGCCGTCTCGGATTGAGACACTGTAGCAGTTATTTCCAGCCGGCACCCACGCGGAGGGTTAGGTAAAGGATTTTTGCCAGCCATTGCGTAGTTTCTTTGCACTTGATCAAAGTTATGCGACATTCACGCAATCGGGACTTCATTACCCTTATCATCGCGCTGACCCAAAACTGCTCCGACTCCATTTTGAGATGCATCGCACTGGATGGAAAACGGACGAGAGGAGTCAGGGCTGTGAAGCACTGGTGCACTACACAAGCTATTCTTGAGGGCTTCAAAAGCTGCTATCGACTCATCAGTCTAAACAAATTATTTCGCTTTTTGTAACATGTTGGTCAAAGGTGTGGAAATGGAAGCGTAATTGAGCACAAACCGCCGGTACCATCCACAAACTCCAAGGTAACGACGAAGTTGTCGAACAGTTTTTGGCAAGGGAAAATCTCGAATTGCCCTCACTTTTTCTGGATCGGTACTTATGGTTCCATACCCAATCACGTGACCAAGATAATGAAATTTCTTAAGCGAAAATTTGCTTTTTTCAATGTTGATGGTTAGACCAGCATGTCTGATGAAATTGGCTACCTCCTGAAGCAAAGATAGGTGATTGTCAAACGTCTCGGTGATTAGCAATAAATCGTCTAAATAGACAAAAACCTTAGTTCTCAAGTAACATCGCTTGCGGCGCATTACATAGGCCGAAGGGCATTGTAACAAACTGGTACAAAGGTCGATTAGGCACTGTGAAGGCCGTCTTATCCCTTGACGCTTTATCTAACGGAATCTGACAGAAGGCGTCCTTGAGATCCAAGCTCAAAATATATTGAGCTTTTGGAAGCCGACTGAGGATTCCGTCAATGAGCGGCAAAGGATAGGCATCCTTCACAGTAACCTCATTGACCTTGCGGGCTTCGAGGCATAGCCTCACTTTATTTTGTTTGACGATCAGTGCCACAGGAGATGACCAAGCACTCTGAGACACCTCAATAACACCAAGTGCCAACATGCGATCTACTTCAGCGAAGAAAAGTTTTTTGGCACCAGGAGAAACAGAGAAATGCCGTTGTTTGACTGGCTTTGCATTTCCTACGTCAATGACGTGACTAATCAAACTGGTGAGGCCTAAGCCTTTTTCAGAAAAAGATGGACAATTTAAAATTGTTGCATTTAGTCTAGCTTGCTGACGAGCAGTCAAAACGCGATGAGTGGGATCAACGCCACTATTTGAAGAGCAGATATAATTTTCCCAAAAGAGATCTCCAGCCAAGCCAAAAGATTTAACGAAATCAATTCCCAAATAGAAGTCTTGAGACAAAGTTGGAACGATCAAAAACCTAAGTGGTTTGGTGACTCCTCAAAAGGTGATGGTGGTGTCGAGTACTCCTGCCGAAGAATGACTCGTCCCCTCCGCCGTTTTCAGATCAATCGAATACCTTTGCCACTTCAGTTGCTTATTAGACAAAAGTCTTTGTGCCAATTATTATCAATGTAACTAAGAGTGACGTCAGTATCGATTAACCCTACTAACGTCTTGCCGGCTAATGAGACCAGTGCGTAAGGACGAACATCATTCCCGGGAGCAGCCGACAAAACCGCCGAGCACGTAAATTTTCTCAAGGCTCTGACCTTGTTCTAAAATTGCCTCAATCTCGCAGTTGATCGCTGCTTTCTTTTATCTCTTGTTTGTCTGGGGCCCTCGCCCTGAAAAATACGTCTGCGAGCAGCATTATATTCCTGCCATCGCACATGCAAAGGCTTGAATGTTCTTAGTGAACGCTTGAACGCAATAGAAGCCGTTTGTTCGCGTTTTAAAATCTGAATTTTAACCTTCGGTACATCTTGGATTGCCTCAGTTTGGCATGCCACCTCAGAAGTTAATGAGGGGCAGGAGGAAAATCTTAAAAAGAGTTATCATTAGTAAGTGTATTGTTGTGTTTGGCGTCCGTACTGCCAGATACGCATTCAGCTCGGAGACCTGACGCTGCGGTGGGAAGTTTCTGGAATTCCTCCCATGTTCCTCGTCGAGTAATTCACGCATCCGAACAAACGCGCGAAGCTGACTAACACTGCCCACCGAAACATACACAAACTACGTCGCACGTCTAAACGCAAATTTCGTCGCAAAATCTCCAACAGCGCCTGAGATTTTATGGCTGATATTATGACTGCCTCATAATTTTCGTGAAATTTCTCATCAAACTTTTCTTTGCGGCTGCGCACTAAATCCATGATGTCGAGATCGGTTCTGTGATCCGCAAATTGACTTCGAAGCTCAGCGCACAGTGCCGCCCATTCAATTCGGATAACATTTCTATGATACCGCCAGAACCAATCCAAGGCCTTGCCCACGAACAACAAGTGCGCATGGCCAGCTAGCGCTTCAAAGTCCCCACGCAAGCTTTGCATTGTCAGAGAGTGCACCTGATAAATAAATTTATCGATAGTCAGCGCACTATCTTTACCACTGAAGGTAATCTTCCAGTTTGAAATTTTGCTGGCTACACTCTCTGCCAACACAAAATGCGAGGACCACCCTGGAACACCGCTGGCACTGTGCACCTGCTGAGTCGGTGGCTGAGGACCTGGAAAGCCCTGAGGATATCCTCTACCGTATCCGGCATCTGGAAGTGGAGCCTGGTGAAGATGAGGTGGTTGAAAATTCGAAAATTGCTGGTTAGCAGGCTGGTTATTAGCAGAAGGCATTGATGTCCCAGCCTGTTGGAGACTCCGCGACGGAACAAGATGTGGAGTTGGTCCGTGAGGAGTGTGTCTGATCGGGTTTAAACTGAGTTTTGAGAGTTCGGTTCGAACTGCCTCGTTAATAAAGAGCTGCAACTGTTCATCGTCATATTGCATCCACTTCGGATGGCATGACTCAGTTTGAACTGAATATTGCTGGCTGGCTGCTTGATATGAGGGCCGTTCAACCGATTCTTTATTAGCAGAAGATCTTCCCAAACCCTTTAAAGATTGCGCCTGGCTGAAACCTCGGTTTATTTGGCTTCTAGTAGTCGGACGTTCCTTTCTAACAGCACCTTGACTCGAGTTTGGCGTAGCAGGAGACATTAAAGAAGGTTCAGCACCCAGAGCTGGCTGATACGGCTTAAGTTTTTCACGCTGCAGAGCGTACGACACAACGGGCAACTGTGTGCAGTGGTTATCCGCTGCGTGATGCAACTACTGTGGAACACATGATGAAAGGGTGTAACCACGACGACATCGGCCTTCGTGTACCCCTGTTTGCATAAACTGCACGTGTTCTCACCCGTATCCACTTGAGCAGGGATATCTTCTGCACTGTGGTGAAGTGGCATAATAAAAACAATTACAAAAAAAGTTTTAAGATATGAAAAGTAATTTGCACAAAACCAATGTTGAGTGTTGGTTGGCTGAGTTAGAGATTCCCTAACCTAAATTATGCTACAGTCCAAACAAAAAAAAACAGATTTACTTTAAATACGCTTGCTGAAAGTTCGGAGTTACGGAGAAATAGTCCCGATTGAAGCGGTCGATAAGCGCATTTAAACGCAACTACATCGCATTCCATGCGACACTCGACACTAACCTCCACAACCCGAAAACTTCCAGCAAGAAGTACAAAAAAAAAAGTTATTGCAAGTTTTAGTGAACAAAAAAAAACTTTGAAATTAAAACACGATCACAGTGTCATGGCCACAAACAGGAATATATCATTTCAGTGATTTAAAACCGGATCCGTTATAGGTGAGTCCATAACGGATATAACGGACCCGAGGATATTATTGAATAAGAAACAGCACGAATGCCATGACAACTACTAGAGAAAAAAGATACTTAATTGGGTTTGAATCCCCGACGCGATACCGAACATAAGTAGAGTGTGGGAACCGAAATAGTTATCGGGCCCCACGTTGGGCGCCAATTTGTAGCGGAGCGGAAAAAAGTCACGACTGGAAGCGGAAATAAAAAAAACGGTTGCTTTCAAAATTCAAATTCAAGCAAAAAATTAAATTTGGTTGCGTCTGGCAATGCTAAACGGTGAGGCCGGCAAGTGAAGCAGCAGACTTGGCTCGACATTTTTGAGGGCGCACGGTGAATGCGCCCCTGTGAATCCTGCACAGATTAATAGTTCTAGCTAGCAGTTCGGTGAGATGTGGGGGGTTCGTTGTGGCCGTCCACGTGTACTCTCGCCTACAAATAATTTCACGTGCATATAAAAAAATATCGCGTCGATGATTCAAACCAAGCAAACGGATTTGAAAAGAGAGAAAAAAATATTTTTTACCAAAAAAAGGTTGGGTGTCCCTGGCACAACCATCCAACTACCACACTCGGGAGTCCTGGTGTTAGCAACACTGGCGCAACAGGAGCTGCGAATGTCGTCGAAGAGAACATAAAAACAAATTGACAGCCGCAAGATAAGAAAAACCACGAGGCGCCAAAAGCAATCTTTCTTTTGCAAATTTTCATTCAACCACATTGTTTTACTATTCGCAAACTTTTACTAATTAAAGTATAAAAATCCATTGACTTGTCCAAAAAAGTAAGAAATCTATACTGAATAACTTTAAACAAAAGTTTATATTGTTATATTGTAATAACTATCCTTTACAGGAATTTTTTAGTGCATATTTATTTATGCCTTAATAAATAAAACTAAAAAATCTAAACCAAACACGTTTACATTCGTAACACCTGGTGTTTGGACTCGGCCCACACATCCCACCCTACCGTGGAGGATTAAGGGGCAACAAAGAAAGAAAAATCCTCCCCAAAGGCAACCATTCTCCCCCAACCAAATAGTTAGGACTTTAAGTGAACATTTTAAAATTTATAATCCTTACTTAGGTGGCCGTATCAACCCGTGTCCGGATTTCGACTATTTATAAACCAGTTAATTTTATTTGTTCTTGTGTTAATTAAGTAATTATTTCAACAACTTCATATTTTGTGTCCTTCATACAAAGTTTAACATACACCATCAATAGTTATAAATACTTTCCAAAAAACTTAAGTGTATGTGTGGCCAATAAAAATTGAAATAATAATTATATAAATAATAAAAGTGAAAAGAAAAAAAAAACATGTGCAGTTAGTTAAATACAATTCAATGTTGAAATAATGAAATCTTAGCACGACACCTACATAACTAAATAAGTTTGCTTTAACATTAAGATTTCACTGCTCTACATCATTGCTGCGGCATACATAACATAAAAATGTAATCAAAGAAATATTTCAATATTTATTAGTATATGTTTCAATTTGACATGGTTTCTTTTATTTCAGTTTTCAATTAAATTGTTTGTGTGAATACAAATATTTTCAATAATATATATTATTGTTTTCTAGAAGGGGTTTTTCTTAGCTAGTACTTTTTGTTTTTTTTTTTTTATCCACGGTGCATTCTACACTTTTACAACCAACAACATCTTGGTTATAAATTTATTAAATGTATAAAAAAATTAAATTTCTTTTTATGTAAGAATAACTTTTTTTATATTTTATGCTGTTTGTTTTCTTTTTCTTTGTTTTTAACAAATTTACTTTAAGAGTAAAAAGTTGGCATTGTTTCTTTGAATGAAAGTAATATTTTTTTTTCTTCATGCATACATACTTCTATTTCACCCAGTTGCCAGAGTTTTTTCTGTATTCCAATCTATTTTGCCTTTTACAGATTTCAGCATTTCGGCTAGCTTAAGTTTGAAGACCCTGCATAATCCAATCAACCTTGAAGATAGGTTAGATGTGGTGGCTGCATAGAATTCATATACGAAGGCATAGGCGGGAACGACATCGTAGTTTCTTCAAAATCCAATTAAGAACTTTATGTTGGTGTTATATATTACCAATATGAATTCGAAACAATATCTTTGAAAACTTTAAAAGAATACAATAACGTGTTATCAAATCGAAGAAAAGAATTCTAATTATCTGCAACGCGAATTGAAATCACACCCAACTACAAATGTAATGCGCTCGGCGCCATTCTCCCAATCAAAAGAAATAAAGCCATCTAAAAAAAACAAAACCATTTCTTCCGGAAGTTTCGCATTTCGATACATTGGCTCCTTAACTTTCCCTTTCCGATACCTTTCATTCACACCACGCAACAAAAAGTACCGATGGTCCAATGTGTAGGGTACTTGAACGTCAGTCTGATCATTAGGGATATCACACGGCTCACACCCCATGTGACCCTTTCAGTCCCTGCAACGTCTGAATAGAACTAATCCTCACGGACGCACGCGAAGTGTGACAGCTGGCCAATACTTGTGACAGTTTCCGAAAACCAACACTGTCAGATTCGAGTTAAGGGATATGTGAGAATTCAATTCAACAGAAATGTCAGAAGTTTAGTGACAGGTAATGTCATATTTAATTAGGAGGGAAACGTCAGTTTGGAATGAAAGGATTTGTGAGAATTTAATTCAAAAGAAGAGAAAGAAAAGAAACAAATGTCGAATATAAAAAAATACTATACTGTCAGCTGTCAAGGGTGACTTGTTAGCTGTCAAAGGAAAAGTGTTAACTGTCAAAGTACAAAGTGTCAAAATTAAGTGCAAGAGAGATAGCAGATGTTAATAAACAAGAGATGTAAAAAAAAATAAAAATCTTAAACTGTCAGCGTTGTAAGACGAGAAATGTCAGAATTTAAGTAAGCGAAAGCTGTCAGCTTAGAACGTTCGGAACTGTCAGAGCTGAATAAAAGGAAACAGTCAGAGTTAAGTTAACTTAAAAAAAATGGCAGACATAACTTAGTGAACGGTCAAATTTGTACAAGATGCAATGTCAGAATTAAATGAAAGGAAATGTGAGATTTTAGTAAAGGGAAATTGTCAGAGTTTAGTAACTTAAAAGTGTCAGGTTGGAATGAGACTACTGTCGGATTTGAATGAAGCAAAAATGTCAAATACTAATGTACTCGAAGTCAAATATAAATAAAATTAAATGTCAGAATTTTGCAGAAATTAAATGTCAGTTTTGCAAGTCAGATTTATATGAAAAAGAAAAACTGTCCGACATAAAGGAAGAGTAATGTCAAATTTGAATGACCAAAAAAAATATCAGATATAGAAGATAATAAACTGTCAGATGGGAATCAAGTAAAAATGTAAGATTTGAATGACCAGTAAAACTGTCAGCTGTCAAAGGAAACGTGTTGCCGTCAACTGTCAAAGTGTCAACTGGCAATGACATCTATCAAGTGTCAAAGTGATTTGTTAGCTGTCACAGTAAAGGTGTTGTTGGTAAAAGTCAAAATGTCAGCTGTCAAAGTCATCTGTCAACCGTCACACCTCGAATGCGTCAGTCGTGAGATGACACGACACTGCCATGGCAAATTCTGGCCCCCATGTTCAAATGTGGACTCAACTTCCCAGTCAAAGCCACCATCAAACATGAAAGCAAGAACCCACCATTTAGTGTGCCGTTACAAGTTGTTAAGATAATTGACTATATATGGCCACAATATGATGCTGCGTCTTTGACGCACTTATGCTTGTTAGACTTTTTGAAGGCGTTTGACAAAGTAAATTATCCAATCTTGTGTCATAAACTTAAGTCATTGTTTGGTTTCTGTGATGTGCCGTTAACTTAATATCTAGCTACTTGTGCCGTAGGTATAAAAAAGGTCAAATTGGTCAACTGTCGTCAGGGTACCAACTGGTCTTGAGTGGTGTTCCTCAAGGCTCTATACTTGGCCCCCTTCTGTTTTCTATATTTCTTAATGATATCTTTTCTATTTGTAATCATGCTTTTATTTCTGCTCACGCTAATGATGTCCAGTTGTATCTTTCTCGAAGAACTGGCCTCATACCTTGGTTTTAGGTTGAATGATGACCTCAGTAATGTTTATGAATGGACTTGTAAGAATGATCTACTTAATTCTACCAAATCATATGTTGTTCCTGTTTGTAAGGTTAAGTCTTGCTTAATTGATGCCCCTGATTTGTTTATTCGATCGAATAAGCTTACTGTTGTGTCGAAAATTGTGAATCGTGAATTGTGAGCAATACTTGGTTTTGATATAATTGCATACCTTAAGGCTAGAAATTGCATTTACCTTAATAAGTTAATATATGAAAAACAACTGGGTATTTGTTTAACAACTCCAGTTCAGCATGTATAGTTCCGAGACACTATTAGTTGAACACTTCCCACCTGTTTTTCATCAATGCCATTAGGTTGCGGAATGCTTTGCCACGTAGGCTTAGGGAGGTCAGTGGGAGAGTAGCTTTTAGGCAATCTGTCTTTTCTTTTTTCTCTGCTCATTCGATTACCTCCTCTCTGCTTCTTTTTCAACTCTTTTTCTTAATTTTCTTCTAATTTTTAAAAAAAACTTAAATTAAATTAAGTGAAGTGTACTTATACAATCACTTTGAACAAACATAAAGACCGCCAGTTAGAACAACTGCTCAACACATGACAACAATTAAGCCCTAATAAATTACACACTCACTTTCATAGTTCAAACATGCTGACCAGCAGAGTACACAAAACACCTTAAACTCATAACTGCACTTAATATTAATTTTTTATTTTTTATTGCACTCATGCCTTCACGTGCATTGAATAGCAGCAAAACACTCGCATCATGTTACACTAGCAGAAGTGTGACTGAGTTTCGAAGCAGCGAAGCTGACCATGACGACAGACCGACCAAGCGACAGCAGCGTGACTAACTTGCAGAAGGGTTACTGACTTTTCGTAGCAGCGTAGTTGAAGATGACGACAGACCATCCAAGCGACAGTATTTTATTATATATCTTTTTTATTCTTACACGCATTAAGCATTTTTAAATATAAATAGAACAGGACAAAAATGCCTATAAAACCCAAATCAATATGACTAACTGATAACCAATCACATTACAAATTTTTGTATTATAGGAGGAGACTTGGAAATAATGTCAAAATAATTGTAAATTAGTTTTAAGAAAATACTGGTTACTTTAATATTTAAGCAATTGAATTTGAAAATAAAATCAGAGATTATCTGACATTGACTGAGCTCTCAAGCTCTTTTAATTCTCTCATAAGTGCGGCTTTTAGCCATAATATCTAAGCGTTGGTGCCCTCCAAAAAACACCAAACACTCATCACGAACAGTTCGTGATAGTGCTTAACTAATTTTTGAATTTCATAAAGATAAAAATTATACCGGCCATCAGTCCTCATCAGTTAATATTTGTTTTAAGAATTGTGTAATTTTCTTTATCATTTGTAAAGTTTTTTTTTAATAAGCTTTGAGTTGTTATTATCTCTGTAATTCCATCAATTGTTCAATTTTATGTTGTGTTATAAAAGAGCTAGCTCTTAGTGTACATATGCTTGCTTCTTAAATAAATACAATAAAATTGATAAAAATAAATAATCTTGGCAAAAAATGTGCATAACGGTATCTATCTCGCGCAATGACAAAAATTAAGTTTTCGGTAGAAATTGAAACAATCTGATCAGCTGTACGATTTTAGGTGACACCTCTCTTTCGCGCGTGTCGAGTTGCTGCTATTCTTTGAAAAAACATAAAAATATTTTGTATAAAAATTTTTGTATAAAATTTCTGTATAAACTTTTTTTGTAAAAATTTTGCATAGAAACAATTTTTTGTTAAGGAATTAAGCATTTGCTGTACGATTTTAAGCGACACCTACTGTACATAAAATTAAAAATGCATTAACAACATATCTTAAAATTATATCAAAAACATAACCGCTTATCTCGGATTTCCAGCGATGTAATCAACTTTCTCTTTGTTTTGCACCAATTTTGCTTCACCACACGGGCAGATTTTACAAATACACTCAAACGCAGCGTAAAAACAGCAGCAAGTTTTTTTTCTCTCTTCAACTGATTAGTATACATCATAATCGCGTAGTTTCCACATCCAATGTCTCTGAGTGTGAGTTGGCTCTTAATTTCCGACAGAAACTAAGCAATACCCTTAAGCAAACCCTTCTGCGATCATAAGTTGACTTAAGTTTTGCTTTGACCACCGTATTCTTTACGTTGTTGTTGTTGCGTACTCTGAAAACATTTCGCAACCTGTGAGAGTTACATTTTAGCAAAGAGCAGACTCTGGCGTACATGCTACTAAGGTCATTCGCTGTAGAAGAATAATGTAGAGGAAGAGAGATGAATAATGACATTACTGGCAACTACATCACTCTTATATATTTCAAGTTGTGTTTTCAGCGCTTTCACTTCACCATCCAATTTAAGAGAGTGTGAAGTTTCAGTCAGACTAGAAGACTTGTGTTCATCAAATTGTTTTTTTAGCTCACTCATATTCCCTTTCATCATACTCAGTTTTATCATGCGCAGCTTCAATAACAGAGACTCTTTCTACCAGGTTTTAATGGAGGTTCTCATGTTTGAGAATCCTACCGAAACTTCACCTATTCTTTGCATCACCCTCTCCTTCGATGATTCGATGGCTCTAGTAAGTTGCTCCACTATACTTTTACGTATGATATTAAGTAGAGAACTTGCATTTACGTCCACTAGAAGAGGTGTAGTCAGAGTCGATGAGTCACTTGTTCTGTGCAATCCAAGGGGAGTCGCCGGAATTGTAGCTTTGCGGTCTTCGTGATTTTGAAGACATTGCAACCTCAGATTTAAATTAAAGATTTAAGCAAGTAAAGTTACGTTTCACGCTAATACAGTTAATTTTTGTGTAATCTATGACGAATCTGCGGTAATAAGCCGATATTGATATTGCTTGAACTTTGATTGGATTGGTGGCACACCTTAAGGAGATATTACAAAACCTAAGTATTCGTCTATATAGACGAATCATATTTTTCCGATGTGCTCTCTGACAATATCATCAAGTGCGCGCTGAAATATTGCAGGTGCATTCTTTAGACCGAATGGCAACCTAGTAAACTCGTAATTTCCTTGATATACCGAAAATGCTGTATTTTCGACGACAGATTCCTTCAGGGGAATCTGGTGAAAGCCACTTTTCAAATCAATTATTGAAAACCATTTGTTCTGACTGAGACAAGGTAAAACGTGATAATGGGGTAATGGGGTAACGGTCTGCAATTGTGACTGGATTTAACTTCTGTAATCAATAACCATCCTGTATTATTTTCTTTCGAATATTTTTTTTTTCTTTTTGTTTCTTAGGCACTATTCGTACTGGGGAGTTCTATGGAGATTTTGAGATTCTAATCATGCCATCGTTTAAGAGTTTCTTGATTTCTTTTTGGATTTCTTCTTTAAGAGACATGGGATAAATATAGGTCTTAGAATAAACGGGGGTGTCAGTGTTTGTTCTAATTGTTGCTAAAACTTTCGTTGGATAAGTTAATCTCTCGTCTGGTTCAGAAAAGAGTTTCGCGTTGTTTCTTATAAGCATCTGCATTGTTTGTTTTTGATATTCATTTAAGTGGTCATCTTCCATTTTAATAAGATTTACATTTTGTGAAACTAATTTTCTTAGTTTTATCTTGTTTCTATCTTGAACTACCATAAAATTGTCTTTCGTATGAATTACAGCTGAGAGATGTTTTAAGCTGCCATTGCCTGATATGGCATAAAAAGATGTTAGCGATGGAAACAAATAAATTCCGCCAACTGAATTTGCATAAAAACATTCGTCATTTTCAATAATTCTTTTTGCTAAATTAGGTTGGACGTAATTTTTGTTTGATCTTGAATTAAATTCATTTTGATCCGTATTCTAAAATATGAATATCTGATACATATTGAAATTCGAAGTTATCACTATTTATTTGTTCCTCAGTGTATTGTAGGTTCCCTGTTTCTTTTCCTTGATCTATGTCCTGTGTTGTTTCTATATTAAAGTTTCTCTGCATTTTATTTGGGGTTCTATTTTGTATGGATCTAGGTGGTCTCTTATCTGTTTGACTATATTGTGGTCTGTTAGCGTAATTTACCATATTAGTACTTATTGAACTATAAATTTCCATCGGGATTGGTTTTGGCTGTGGTTTTGGTGCCGTAGGTCTGGCTGGCACATCGTTTTTTTTAAAATAATATTTGTGGGTTAGGTTGTTGGTAATGAGTTAATTGTTGGTAAGGGTTTTGTTGGTAAGGAATTTGTTCGTTATGATTTTGTTGGTAAGGATTTTGTTGGTAATGTGGGATGTTGTGTTTTTCTTGGATATGTGGTGGGTAAGCTAGTTCGGAATAAACTGCATTTGTTGGTAACTATTCCTATTGTATTCTGTTCTGTTCTGCCTAAGTGGTGCAAATTGTTGTCATTGGTTATTGTTGTTCCTATTGTTAGCGTATTGTGATCTGAAATTTTGATTTTGGAGTTTTAAGCATAATTGCAATGGTTGCGGTAGATCTGTTAGCTATTTTATTCCAAGGAGCCTAGATAGATCTCTTGATAAGCCTCGAATAAAGGTGTCGAGTGCTTTATTCCTATAGGTGTCTGTTAGAACTCTTACAGCTTCTGCACTTTCATTCATACATGATATATTATTAAGTATTAACGATAAGTGCGCATAAACTTGTTGATAAAATTCTTGCACAGTTTTTTGTCCTTGAACCAGGCTAGTCATCTGGTACTCCAAGGTTCCCAGATCACGCTTATCATCATAGTGTGCTGTTAAACATGAAGCAATTGCTTCCCAGTTAAGGGGTGTGTTGTACGATTCTAGTACACTGTCGGCGTTTCCAGTTATTTTATTTCTTATCGTTATTAATATCCCATGGTATTTAGGTGTACCTCTACTTATTTAATAAATATTCAAAACCTTTCCTATGATTTTTTTCCATGAGCTGAATTCGTTTTGTCTACCTGAAAATTCTCTGAGTGATTTCACAACGTCTGGTACTTTATCTAAATCATTAGTATTTTCTCTAAGCTGGGGATAAATTGCCTGATCAACAAATTGTTTTTGCTTATTTTCACTTGCTATTTCTTTAAATAATTGTCTGCCTCGTGTGCTAATTATCTGCGTAACCACATCTGAAATTAGTGCTGTAAGCTCAGAAGGATTTTGTCCTAGGAATGCAGGTTGATGATCTGCATCAAGCATTGAGGGTCTAATGAGATTATTGGGGTTTGCCATTTTTAATTCAATTAAAATATATATTAAGAACTCAATAAAAATATTTTTAGTTAATGTTTTAATGTTAATGTCTATATAATTTTATTTTAATTTTATTATATTATTGTAAAATTAATTTGTTTCTTTTTTTTCTAACTGAATCACTGTTACAAGACTTTCCTAAACTTCTATTTTCTCTTTGTTAATTTTGTTTTTCACTTATTTTTCTATCCAATCAATTAATCTCAATTAAAACCCAATCACTTCTCGTTATAATGTTTTCTACTTTTTTATTCTTATTTCCTTTTTCCTTTCTTTTTAAGAAACTGAATGCTAACAATTTATGAATTTTTTATTTTTCTACTAATTTCTAGTTTTCAATTGCTTACGCTTTTATACGTATATAATTTTTTTTTTAAGTTGCCTGTGTTGGATAATTGTTGTGGAATTCACTATTTTCCTTAGTGGCACTTTGTTTTATTCCAGCTTCCCTTAATTTTATTCTGCAACAGTTAATGGCACTTTTTGTCGAGTGCACATTTCTATTTTATTTCAGCACAGTAAAGTTAGGGGCACTCTTTATTTTCTCTGCTGCACTTTTTATTTTAGATCTGCAACAGTTAACGTTAATGTCACTCTTATCTCGAATGAACTTTTTTTCTCTATTTATTTCTCCACAGTAAAGTTAGTGGCACTCATTGTTTTCTCTTCTGCACTTTTTATTTTAGCTCGGGCGCCACTTATGTTTTTACTTACACTATTTAAAGTTAGTCAAAAACTTCCATAATTCAAATAAAAGAAGAAATTGCGATTTTATTTTTATGTTGTTTTATTAATTATTATTCAAAGGTGAGTTAAAGTTAATCTTATTATAATATTAAGTTGAAGACTACATTTAGACATTGATGAAGACTAAAAAAATGTTTTCTGTTATTTTATTAATCTACGCTTTACTTGGTCAAGCTAGGCTATGGTCCTAAACGGATAAGTTTTGTGAGGAAAATTATCAGAAAACCACTAAACTCGATGTGGTCTTAACTTTAAACCACGTTTAAAAATGGATTCCCTGATGATATTAGTTTTGGATTATCTCGAGGTATCGCTTTCAAGCATTGGGCGTGAAGTGAAGCTCGATTGAATTAAAATCCAGAATTAAAGATGCAGTATGAAGAAGTAGTGAATGATTAATTCAAATTGGGTCACATGAGAAAAGTCTCGCCCAAAAAATTTTAAATGGCACCATCTCATTACTATTCGCCGCATCATTCGGTTATAAAGCCAGAAAGTACTACCACCCAGTTCAAGCTGATTTGACGTTGCTGGTATTGAGATGGCGATTTTTCAAATATGTATTTAATGGTAACATCCAGCAGATGTACCGTCAGATACTGGTTGATCCAAAGCATTCTATTTCCAACGAATTCTGTTTAGAAGCTTACCTGATGATATGATTCAGGATAATGAGCTTAAAACAGTTACCTTCGGCCTTAACTGTGCTCCATCGTTAGCCAAAAGAACCATGCAGCACATGATGTTCAGCAGCAGTATCCTCTTGCTGCACAAATTTTGCGCCTTTGAACATATGTTGATGACGCTCTTGCTGGAGCTCATTATGTCGTAAGTGCAATAAAGGCTAGAAATGAGCTTATCTCTGCTTTAAATACTGCAGGTTTTAATTTGCGTAAATGGACTGCAAATGCGTCAAGCATTTTAACAGGCCTACCGAGGGAGTATCTCTTGCATGAATACTTTTTGAAGTTAGAAGATGCAAACTGCGCTAAAGCTTTAGGGATTCGTTGGAATGTCACTTGGGATTGGTTCTATTTCACCGCTAAACGTCTTGAGATTAAATCATCTAATACAAAACGTGAAGTGCTATCAACGATAGCCCAAATATTCGATCCTGCAGGTTGGGTGGCACCTATAGTGGTGACTGTGCGAAAATTCTCATGCAGCGTATATGGTTGGATGAAATAAACTGTGATGAAAATCTCCTATCTTACATTTTTCAATCTTGGCAAACTTGCTAGAATATGAAAATATCAATAATATTCGTATACCATGGTTTGTTGGGTTCTCGCCTGATTCTGACGTAGAACTTTTCGCCTTTTGCGATGCCTATGAAAAAGCACATGCTGCGTCGATTTTTATTCATGTTAAGCAAAATGATTGTATTGTCAGGCATTTACTTTACGCAAAAAGTAAAGTGGCTCCCGTCAAGACGATTTCACTACCACGTCTTGAATTATGTGGAGCAGCCCTTCTTGCGGATATGGTTGACACCTTACTATCGATCCTGGATATAGAAAGGCAGCGGTTATATTGTTGGACAGATTCAACAATAGAACTTGCTTGGCTTTGTAAGCCACGTGTTCGTGGACAACCTTTGTAGCTAATAGAGTTTCTAAAGTGTCAGAGAAGGTTGGAGCCCACAACTGGTTTCCTGCATATTTAGCGACATGTAGAGTCACGCTCTTTAGTGGCATGGGCCGTTTTGGCTCTCACTTGAATGATCTTTGTGGCAAAGGAAAACTCCATCTTCAACTCTAGAAACATCACTCGAACGCAAAGCTGTGAAAGTGCACTTTGCATATTTTTTTGGAGTATGAAGATATCTTAGAGCGTTTTTCTTCACTGCCACGTTGATTAAGAGTGTTAGCGTACGTGTTTCGTTTTCTGCATCGCACTCATCCACATTTGCGTGTGATTTTTTCAAAAAAATCAACCTGTTTTCAAAATGCAGAAATTAATTCCGTGAAAACTCGATTAGTCCTACTAAGCCCAAAACCAGTTTATCCAAATGAATATTATTTTTGTTGACCGAGACCGTGAGGTGTTGGTTGTAGGCCCTGATGTGGAGGATGCTGATACTGTTGTTGCTGCTGACTTTAATAAAGATAAGAGCTCTGCGGCTGCTGTGACTACAAATGGTGAATTTAGTGGCAAAAGTCATGCGTCTGATGTAATTAATAGTCGCAATAATTTTAAACAAAAGAAAAAACTTGAGGGCCAAAGATTAAATTCAGAATTGGATGTTATTGAGCCATTTCACTGGTTTCACCTTTGCTCGTTTAAACCAACTGTGCCTACTGATGATATTATTTCTTATATTAATAAATATTTGAGAAGCATCATCTAGCCTGTCAATCGTTGATAAGAAAAGATCTTGATCAATCTCAAATTGATAAAATAAACTTTAAGCTTGGCATTTCGGTATCTCTAAAGGATTGTATTATAGAACCATCTTTTTGGCCAACTAATGTTTCTGTCAGCAATTTCGAGTTTTTTCACAAAGCAAATCGTCGTCGCTACAGGAAGTAGAACAAAATAATTACAACAAATAAATCAACTTAAAATATACTTCCAAAATATGTCTGGCATAAGTACAAAGTCAGAATCAATAAAATTATGGTCTTGTCAACTTAACTACGATATAATAGTCATCATTGAAACATGACTCAATGCTGAGTTTTTTGATGCGGAATTTTTTGACCTAAATTACTACCAGGTGTTTCATAAGGATAGAGATGCGACAAAAACCTGCTGCACTAGGGTTGGTGGTGTCCTTGTTGCTGTAAAGCTTTCCTTGTGTTGCAGTGCTTGGCCACTTGAAAATACTGACCCATTGCAGGATCAGCTATGTGTTTAAATTTTTGGAGTCATGGAGCAGTTTTATTTGACTGTTTCTTACATTCCTCAAAATAATTCGGATGCACTGTACATGAATCATGTGGATAATATTTTGAATTTAGCTTCAAACGTTGCAAGCGACAATCATTTTTGCATTCTTGGTGATTTTAATTTGAATAAAATAACTTGGAATAACTTTTAAATAATAATACTTTAATATTTACTAATGTAAGCTCTACCCATAAGATTTATTTTATTGACTCATTTTTAAGTCTAACTTTTATTCAAATTAATGGATTTCCTAATCAATTAAATAGATTGTTAGACCTCATTTTTATTAGTAAGGATTTTAATTATTGTATTGAAGTCTGCCATATACCGATATGTGAGCCTTACTTGCATCATTTACCGCTTGTATTAAACATTTCATTCTATAATTTCTCTTGCAAAATATTAACTTGCTGAACACTGATATATATTATAATTTTAGTCAATGTTATTATGATGTAATGACCTGTTTTCCAGGTTCTATAGGTACATTTGAGTTTATGGTAAACGTTACAATTAAGTTTATTTAAATAGCGCGTTTAACAATGGTTATATATTTGACTTAGTAAAGTTAAGATTAATTAAAAGAATTTCAAACACACTGAAATGTTGACATGTGTACAGTTCTTAGATTGGTTAGTTCAATACGATATTTATGTGAGATTATTTGAAATAATGATTATTATCAGTGTGAGTATAATAGATTATATCACCCAATCCTGAGTAAGATTAGTTTCCGGTGCTTGGCTCGGTATCTTTCCTCCGGTGACGGCGTCTCGTGGCGGGACTCTGAGCGCAGGTTCTGTACCACAGTGATGCTAGCCTAATTCTACCACAGATGGGGCACAGGGAGGGGGTCCTATCATGCTCTATCCCTAACACGACCAGTGTTATGAAACCTCGCTATCGTGGTCTAACTTCCCTAACAATGGACAGGGTTAAAACCTCGCCCCACTATAGACTTACCCTGGATCTGTCGGTTTGCCCCTGTGAATGTGATGTCGTCCTGTCCTGTCGTCTCCTAGTCCAGCTGAGTTATTAACCACGCTACTGGACCGGAAGAGCGTCGTACTTGTCCGTACACTGTGGATACTTAAGTCGGATGGTACCCTAGCTTGATTCCCTGACTAACCTGTTGTTTCTAGTCCAGCTGAGTTAATAACCACGGTACCACACTAGAAAAGTGTCGTACGTGTCCGTGTAACTGTAAATGACTAAGTCAGACTGTACCCTAATTCGATCTCAGTTAGCAAGCTAACACCTCTCGGAACCTAGTCTGAGTTATTAAACCACGCGACCAGATTGAATAAGCTATCCAAATGACCGTGTAGGTCCCGCGGAAGAAGATGCAGCTCGGGGTTACGGAAACCACACCACTGCTTAGCTCTTGACAAATTATTTCAATTATCTATTCACTTGTCTGTCCCACTATGTCACTATTCTTAAGCACAGGAATTCCTTTAGATATTTTTCTATCCTGTTCTTACTACTAAGCACTTCACTATATTCTGAATTATTCTTTTACCTTTAGTATTATCTGTGAAGTCCTTGTCTCGGGCGCTTATTGAGTCGGTAATTTATATTTATCGAAGAAAATTGCCTCCCTCTGCTTGGTCGCTCCTTGCAGGTTCTGTCCTGCGACGTTGGTTTTCTGCTGGCGTCGATACTCTGTCCGCTGCTTTGGTGACGGTGACTGCGCGTTGGCTGTGATGTTGGTCTGCTGCTGCACCTTGGCAGCGACGCGTGATCCTCTGTTGCGTCGTTTGACTCTTGGCACTTACCGTCTCTGCTGACGGTCCGTATGGCTTAAGTGTTGACTGCAACGCGACGTTCACGCTGCTACGCTTATGAATTTTGTACTTGCCGATTCTGACGGCTCTTATGGTTTTTTTCACTATCTTCGACTTGTTGACTCTTCAACATTTATTTCCAGACTGACCACGCTCCTAGTATCCAATTAAGTATCCAATGTACCGAGAATCGGGTTCTTTAACTAAAGTAATGTGCTCTTCCATTACTTTGATGTTGCGTGGTTTGTCATTTACAACAACTTGTTTTAACGTTCGTTCTCTTTTTCCGTCAAAAGAAATGCAGAACGGTTATCGCTAGAGGCGAAATACATATAGGGATCATCGTAACATAAACCGAGACTAATTTTGAGAAATTGACCCACTGAACTTTTTTCTCTATGGAGCGTGATTGCCATTTTAATTTTGGAGTAGTTGTTTGTTGCTAAATATATTTTTCTTAATTTTTTTAAATCTATTACTTTTAATTTTAATACATTTTATCAATTTTGCAAAAGATGCAGCCAACACCTTTTCAACGGTACCTTCAAAACGAGAATCACATTAAAAATAATGAAGTAATTTGAATTTAAGCGAAAATAATATAAAACAATGTCAAAATTCATTAAAATCCGCATTATTTTAGGCCCTACGGAAAATTTTTTATATATTTTGATGCAGATTGGAAGAACTTTTTTATTACTATTATTTGTAAAGATTTTTTTTTTTTAATTGCCTCATCAAAAAATATTTTTACAAAAAACGCGATTTTTAGAGGTTATTTCAAGCCATTCCAGCTCACGGATGGCTATCGCAAGAGTCAAAATATTTGGGGAGTCATCATAAGATAAGCCAAGGATTATTTTAAGCATTTGTGACGAACAACTTTTTTTTCTTCTATGGAGCGTGAGGCGCCTTAATGTATATATGTATATTTATTGTATAAATATTCGTACGATTACACTATAGTGTATAAATTCGATCATAAGGGGAAAAATGCGATGGCATAACAAATATAAGTGTATATTAAAGTTCTCCATTCTTTGTTAGGGCTGTGCCCTTAAGTTAGTTTATTGAGTTACTCCATATGTTAGCTGTGTGACAGGGGCGTAGCGGGTACTGGTTGGGTGGCCCTTGGCCAGTGTGTACTGGGTGCGCTTAATTTCGGCTGTGGCTGGAAAGAAGGTAAAATTATGGAGGGTAAAATTGGTCATAACAATTTTAGTCCTTACAATGATGAACTAATAACTGTCATTATGATGGTGGATTGGGAGCATAATTTGAAACTCAAAAGTACTTATGACAGCTATATATATTTTAAATCCAATTTTTTAAATATTTGTGAAAGGATTATCCCTCAATGTCAAAAAAAAGTTTTTAAGCTTCCGTGGTATACTACGGGACTAAAAAAAAATTGAAAAACAAGAAATAAATTTTTCATTTTATATAAAGCCACAAATAATATGGAACATTATTGGAAACATCAGCATTATTTAAGAGAATTTAGTTTTCTTAATAAGATTTTATATAAACTGTATATTAGTCTAAAGTATAAAGTCTAATCCAAAAATGTTCTGGACATTTATAAATTCAAAAAAATTAAATTCCGCCTTCCCGTCCTCTATGTGCTATGAAGGAGTTAGGTCTTAATCAGTTGTTGAAATAGCTAATTTGTTTGCCAAATTCTTCTGCTCTAATTTTAATCTGGACTGCGACAATAATATTGATATTAACTCCAATCTTGGAGTAAATGTAGATTTTGGTAGTTTTCAAATCTCTGACATGGATGTATCCAACGCAATTGCTAGCCTAAAAAACTCGCAAAAGAATGATGTGGATGGATTTTCTGCATTTATTTTACAAAAATGTCACCATGCTCTGGTAAAACCGCTTAAAATTATTTTTAATATATCCTTGCAATCTGGAACCCTTTTAGATGCTTGAAAATCTCTTTCATAACTCCAATTTATAAAAACGGAAGTAAATCTGAAGTCTGTAGTTATAGGCCAATTCAAAGTTTGTAGCGGAGCGAATTTGGGTCACGCACAATTGTTACCACCCTGAAACAAAAAGGCCCCACGTTGGGCGCCAATTTGTAGCGGAGTGAACTTGAGCCACGACCGAATTACAAAAAAAAAAGAAAACGAAAATAAACGCGTCTGGCAACGCTGAGCGGTGAGGCCGACCAGGGAAGCAGCAGCCCTGACTTTTCATTTGTTTTGAGGGCGCACGGTGAATGCGCCCTTGGGGCTTTCGCACAGAAAGTTAGTCAGGGCGCCTGCTTACCTCAGCCGACGCCACCGCTCCTGGTCAGGTGACCCGCGGACACGAAGTTGGCCACAACTGCACGTGCTGGTGAGCCTATGTGCTAGCAGTTCGGGAGTGATGGGGGGGTTCGTGGTGGCCAACCCCGCGTACCTTCGCCGTACAAATAAATCACATGCATGTAATAAAAAAAAAATCGCGTCGAGATTCGAAACAACAACAAAATTTACCGGACCTGGAAATAAAAAAAATTTGTTAAAAATAAACAAAAAAATGGAAAAGGTTGGAGGCCCCTGGCTCATCCATTCCCCAACCAACACTCGAGCCAGATGTTCAGGCTCAGCCCACACATCCCTCCCTACCATGGAGGACCCCAGGGCGAAGTAATTATTCCTCCCCTAACGCAACCATTCTCCCCGTCAACCAAATAAGAAGAACTTAATGTTTCATTTTTACTAATACAATTTCATTTATAATTTGAAAACTCTTAAGACTAAGTTACATATTTTTTTTTTTTTTTCATGTTGATAAAAAAAAATTTTAGTTTTAATGTATTTTATTTTTATCTTTAAATAACTTTTTTTTTTTTTTTTGCTTAGTTTCATAGTTTTTAAATTTAGTTGATTTTAACTTAACTTCAAATTCGATTGTAAGTATAAACCTACTTAGCCTTAAGTGAAGTTCAATCCCAGTTTTCAAATTACTTAAATTTACGCCTTTACTTTACTTGCAACTTAAGTTTTCGTTTTTATTCCCAATGACTTCTTTTTATTCCCAACCGTGAAGAATAAACTGCGTGGACAACGATTTTCGACGCCCGAAGAAGCGGTTGCGGCATTCAGAATGCATGTTTTGGAGATACCTCAATCAGAGTGGCAAAAGTGCTTCGACAATTGGTTCAAACGCATGCAAAAGTGTATAGATCTTAATGGAGAATATTTTGAAAAACAATAAAGTGATTTTCGATGATTAATATTTGTTTTTGTTCTCTAATCCCGAAATATAAAAGGCACCCCTCGTATTACCGCCCGTCATTATAAACAAAATAAGCAATAGTGCTGATAAAATACAATAAAGAATAAAAAAGGTAACCTGGTGGCCTGGTCAGTACGGCTGCTGTAGTCGCTGCATTGTGGATGGCTTTGTGCGCCGCTACTTTGCAGTTGCTGTTGTTGCTGCAAGTCTGGCGCTGATGGTGTTTTTGGGCCAGTGGATGTTCCGCTGCTGTTGCAAGTGCTGCTGATTGTGCAATTCTGCCTCTGTTGCACGTTGGATGGGTGGTAACCGTGCGGTGCGTGGTAACGGTGTGGTGCGTGGTAACCGTGCGGTGGGTGGTAACGGTGCGGTGCGTGGTAACGGTGCGGTGCGTGGTTGAGCTACGGGTGGGTGTGTGCGCCGCTGCTGTTGAGGCGGTTGTGGATGTTCCGCTGCTGTTGTAATTGGTGCTGTGTTGGTTGTGTAAGCCACGGAGGTTGTCGTTGTTGTCGGCGCTTTGCCGCGGTGCGTGGTGGCTATGCTGCTGCTGCAAGTGGCTGCTCAATTTGCTGATGTTGGTTGTGTACGCCGCTGCTGTTGAGGCGGTTGGTGGGTGCGCCGCTATTGCTGTTGCAAGTGGCAGTGGATTGTGCGCCGCTATTGTTTAAAAAAATGGCTGCTACCCTTGCTGCTGGTGAATACAATAATCAGGGCGCTTCTTTTAATTGTACTCAATCCTTACCTGCTAGCACTGATGCCGGTCGATCCGTTGAATAGCTGGCGCTTGCCCACGCTGGTCAGAATTCCAAAATAAAAGGAATTTTTTCTATGGCGGAAGTTTCGCCATTCGCTGGCCCGTTGTCAATTTTATTTGACATATGTCAAATATGTCGACAAAGAGTGTTCCGAAACTTGAGAACAATTGCTGAGGGTGCGCTTAAGCTTGAGAGTGCTCTTCGAACTTTACATGTGTGACACACTTGCGCATGGATACCAAGGCTCACGCGTTGGAAGTGCGACAGCTGCACAGGACATGCAACAGCTGTCTGAGTTAAATAAAAACTGTCAACAACAAAAAAAAATATGTCATAGTTAAGTAAAAGGAAACTGTCAGAAAAAAAAAAACGTCAGAAATAAGAATAATAAACGTCAAAGTTAAATTAAATACCAATGTCGGATTTGAATGTCAGAGAAACGTCAGATTTCACAGGACATAAAATGTCAGAAATAAAAATGGTATACCGTCCGTTTTGAAATACACGAACTGTCCGATGTCACATGAAATAAGAATGTCATAAATACAAATGGTATACTGTCCGTGTTGAAATACAAGAACTGTCAAAATAATCTGTCAGCTGTCACAGTCATCTGTCAGGCGACGTGTTGACGGTAAAGTCAAAATGTCAGCTGTCAAAGTCATCTGTCAGCTGTCACAGTAAAGCGCCAACTGTCACTTAATGTGTTGACTGTAAAAGTCAAAATGTCAGCTGTCAAAGTCAAAGTGTAAGCTGTCAAAGTCATCGGTCAGCTGTCACACCTCGAACGCGCCAGCCGTGGCATACGCAGTATGTCACTCATGTTTGCAGACGACACAGCCATGGCAAACTCTGACCTGCATGTTCGAATGTGGATTCAACTTCACAGTCAACGCCACCTTCAAACATGAAAGCCAGAACCCACCACTTAGTGTGCCGTTACAAGTTATCAAATATCTCAACAATTTTTGAAAGCATTATAAAATACAAACTTTCGTTAAAAAAAAAAGAATATAATATCTCCTAGTCAACACCGTTTTATGCCTAATCGGTGAACAGTCTCAAATCTGGCAACCTTTACAGACTATTGTATATCTGCATTTGAAAATGGCCTGTCAGTTGATACTATAGATACTGATTTTTCAAAAGCATTTGATAGGGTTTCCCATCATATTTTAGTATCTAAATTTGTACATCCATCCAAATTTTATATCTTGGGTTAAGTCATACCTAAGCAATAGGAAATGTACGGGGTCCGTTGAAGGATTTATGTCTGAGCCGTTTATAGCTTCCTCAGGTGTTCCTCAAGGGAGCATCTTAGGTCCACTTTTCTTTATAATTTTATAAATGATGTTAGTTCTTGTTTTGTAAACTCAAAGTTTTTGATGTTTGCTGATGATTTAAAAATCTTTTTACGAATTGCAAACCAGAATGATATGGATAATTTGCAAGCAGATATAAATAATTTGTATGATTGGCGTTCTAAAAACCGTTTACCCTTAAACATAGATAAATGTTTTCAAGTTTCATATTCGAGCTTAATAATAGGGCCCAAAATCAGTACAAATTGAAAAATCACAATTTAAAATCAGTCACACTGGTAAAAGATCGTGGCGTTATTTTTGAAGCAAGCTTGACTTTTACACATCATTTAAATTATATAATTCAAAGGCTTATTCTCAGTTAGCATTTATTTAACGCAATAGCAATGCTTTTTAGATCCATACACGCTAAAAGTTCTGTACACATGTCTAGTGAGATCTAGGCTTGAGTATGCAAGTTTTATTTGGAATCCGTATTACAATATAGATGTTCAGCGTAGATTCCTTAGGTTTGCACTTCGTTCTTTTCATTTTGCTGATCCTTTTCCCAACTATGATGCTCGATGTAATCTTATTAACTCAAAATCACTTGAAAATCGTAGGACTATTTTGTCACTTCTTTTTGCTTACAATATTATTTCTGGCAACACGGATTCCTCATACCTTCTGGAACAAATAAACTTAATTTATTAATATTCTACAATAAAATAGAATATTGAGAAATAGTGCACCATTTAATATAGGATTTCATCGAACAAATTATGCTTCAAATTCTCCAATGGTTAGAGCTATGCGAGAGTTTAATAATTTATCTAATTTGCATTGTATAGATTTCTCAGTATCTAAGGTAACTATATTTAATCAACTGGCCTCAATTTATTAATACCTAATATATAATTTATTCGCATATAGGTTCTTATTTATTTACTTAATATCTAGTCAGTAAGGAAATTATTATTCCATTAATTAATAAATGAAAATGAAATGAAATGAAATATTATTATTTGGAAACAAATCCAATGATTGGATCTAAGAGTTCACTTCTTGCTCTTCATTAATTTCTGCATAAAAACAATTTACTTCGTGTTGGTGGACGACTAGCCTCTTCCCCAATTTTATCATACGATGACGTCTTTAAGAACGCTTCGTTCGTGAAATTTCACTTCATGGAGGGAACCAGTTAGTGCTTCGACTTATTCGAATGCAATATTGGATTCTACGTGCCAAGAAACACCAGAGAACACAAATAACGACTGCTCTGCCAGCTGAGCGAACTGTTATTTCACGACCATTTCGTCCACTGGCATCGACTTCGCTGGCCCGTTCGAGATCAAATGTTCGAGATCTACATAAGTAGATCTTGCCGAATAAGTAAGGGCTATGTTTGTTTGTTTGTGTGCTTCTCAACTAAGGCAATTCATCTCAAAGCCACTAGCGACTTATCTACCGCTACTTTTCTGGCAGCTTTCTCTCGATTTGCTTCTAGGCGTGGCTGCTCAGCAAATGTGTACTCTGACAATGGTACACACTTTTTTGGAGCCTCAAATATCTTAAGAAAGGATTTCAAAACTTTTCTAAGTGCGTCACATGATGCTATACTAGCGCAGTATGCTCATCAAGAAATCGCATCAAATGGAGTCAAAAGCTTTAAAACAAATTTTAAAAAGATGGCCGGAAGTCTAAAGTATACCTTCGAGGAATATATTACGCTACTGAATCGAATCGAATCGTGTCTAAAGTCAAGGCAACTTTCCACCATGTCCGAAAATACTTCTGATTTTCAATCTCTAACTCCAGGCCATTTCTTGGTTCGCGGCCCACTGCTCTCACGAGTGGAGCCAGGAATATCTGATCAGCCTCTCTCTCTTATTAACCGATGGCAAAAAGTCAAGGCGATGCATCAGCAGTTTTGCCACCGATGGAAAAATTAATATCTGAAAAAGACGCATTAGCGTGCAAAGTGGAAAACTCCTCAATTAGACTTGAATATCAATGACTTAGTTGTTGTCAAAGAAGATGATTTACCCTCAAATGAATGACGATTAGGTCGAATTTTAAAAACATGCGTCGCTAGCGACAGTAAAGTCCGCGAAACTGATGTTCGCACCTAGAGAAGTTGCGTTACACAGCCGATTGGGAAGCTAATAGCTCTACCCACAAATTAGCTCAGTCACCATCCTTTTTTCTCATAACCTTTTATTTTCTCTTTTCTTTTTTGTTTTTTTTGTTCTCGTTTCAGAATGTCATCACCCAACATCGTGCGTGACCTCCTGGAGGAGATGATTCTCCAGACAAATGCCGAGATGGCCTTGAGCGAGATTGGTACAGTGCGTGGGCAAACCTCAGTTTCCAGTCGGCATGCAAGTGCAGCGCGAAGCGCTCTTTCCAACGTAGTTGCCGTAGTGATGCGCAACGATGCTGTCCCCAAGTGTCGCTTGTGATCCATGGATCACAATCTTGCGTTGTGCCAACGGTTCCTAGCTATGCACCTGGAGGAACGGTTGTGAACAGTACTACTCCATTTTTACTGTTCCAACTGCCTTTCAGCTATGCGAAAGGACGAAAGGCATGCCGAAACAATGTAAAATGCCGTCACTGCGGTGACGATCATTTCAGCCTGCTGCATTCTCGTGTACGCGTCCAAACAGGTCGGGCGCACTCCAAGAGGTCACGCGGCAGACGTTCACGGGTAAAGAAGCCAAGAACCCAGAAGTTCCAGCCAGCATCCGCACCTGAGGACCAAAGAGGGACAGGGGTCGAGAACCACAGAGTTCTTCTTGGAATTGATCGCGGTCGAATGCACTTTATGCGTCTACGGCTATGGATCATTTCCTGCATCGGTCTCCCCCCGAACAACCAACCAAGACGAGCCTCCAACGCATAGTTTTGCTGCTCCCCACAGCTGTAGTAACTACGTGGGCAAATGGTGGCCTTGTGCAGGAACGTGCGATTCTTGATGCATACCTTCATCAATCGCATTCGAAGTGGCAAGGAAATGGAGACTTCCAACTTGTGCTGTCGACGGATGGGAGGTGTACACGATAATGCTACGAGGTCGCTATGGATCGAGCGTTGACCTTGAAACGACAGCAAGTGTCGAGCGGCGGTTAATGGTCAATTTAGCTTATCCGCTATTCTGCAAACGCGTACCAGTTCAACTCCTGTTGGGAATCGATGTTTATTCCCAGCTGATGCAGCCCGGCAGCCTGTCGATGGGTTTTAGCATGCCTTTAGCTCAGAAATCGAGCGGGCGGCATGTTTAGCCCAATATTAAGCACCCTGTGCTTGTTTAGCTGCCGTAGCAGAGTTATCTTCTTTTCTCATTTGTATTTTTTCTTTTGGGCAGGGCTTCCCGCTGCGTTGTTTTAAACTCTGTTAGTTTTAAAAAGAACAGAATAAAATTGACATCGGTCAAACCAAGTACTTTCTAAGCCCGTGTGTTTTTATTTTACGTGAAGAGTTTTCACCCCTACAGTTAAAATCAATGTTTAAAGAGATTAACTAGATAATCCCAGCCTTTTTACAACCAGCCTCTGACCGTTTTGTATGAAAGGTGTCGAATTTGAGGTCAATGAGACTGTATTAGGGGTTTAAGTATTCTCAACACATCGCAAAATATTTTTGAACGAAAAAAAATGTCAATACATACGAAATAAAAAATATATTCATATGACGGTTTTTTTTGGTACAAACATAAAATTTGATAAAACGTTTTGGAAAATAAAAAAAATGTGATGATTATTATGTCTACTTCATGCTCTAAAAGTGTCAGGGTGCGCACACTCAAGGTTGTCTTGTTATTTTACCTGTTTGATGATCCTAAAAATGCTATATATTTTAATTTAAAAATCAGGTTTCGACTGTTTTTTTCAAATAAAAGCTGTAATCGTAACGGCATAAAGACAGACAGACAGGCTACATCTTCTCAGGAGGTGATACTGATTAAGAATATCTACACTTTTCTACACCTGCCATGACTCTTTTTTGGAGTTTCAGACGGAATAAAAAAATTATGTTCTCCTTACGTAGTAAACGTGGTGATATTTAGGGCCTCCGGGAGTTTTTCGAAGACAAAAGACACCCTTTTTTTAATTTTTTTTTAAGCTGTATTTTATTTTAGACCAATATTTTTTTAACATTATTAAAGTAAAGCTATTCAAGATTTATCCTTGACATTTTGATCCAAAAATATTCGTCGATAAGGAAGTAAGCAAGATCTGCAATCTGAAAACTGGTTGAAATAAAAACAAAAAAATTTTTCGGTTTAGTAAAGAGTTCTTAAACGTGTTTAATAGTTGATTTTTGGAAAATAATAATTTTTGACAAAATGGCGGACGTAGAATGAAAATTTTCAGTTTCTGTGCACAAAATTGAGGTCGTTTTAGTTTATAAATCAAAAAGTATTTATACAAAAAAAAAATCAAACTATTAAACACCCAAGAACTCTTTGCTAAGCCGAAAAACCATTTTTTCAGATGAACCAGTCTCCAGATATCTTGCTCACCGGAAGACTTAAGGTCTTTCGCAGCATTGCTCTTTTCTACCTTATCGACGAATATTTTTGGACCAAAATTTCAGGGGTAAATCTTAAATAGTTATACTTTAATTATGTAAAAAAATGTTAATCTAAAATAAAACACAGCTTCAAAAATTAATTTTTAAAAAGGTAAATGTTTTTTTTCGAAAAACTCTCGGAGGCCCTTAAAATATGTATATATTAAGAAAATAATGCACTCTGCCCAAACTCAAATGACAATGAATTAAAAATTATTAAAGAAATATGTTTTGCAATTATTATATCTGAGACTAGGAGCAACATGCAATCTGTTTGCATTATATTCTTTGCTGTTTGTTCTTCTTGTTTTTTTTTAAATGCTTTTTTCTAATGCGCTCATTTTTTTATACGGTTCTACGGCTTGTGAAAGAAATTGCCAAAACAAAGAAAGCACAAGAGGCTCGTAAGAAAGATTGTATATGTTTTCGCTTGACAAACACACGTAAAAGCTCAAGAGCTAATACAAATACGAATTTATTGAATATGCTTCTCATCAGTTCTGATCCTTTGGTTGATTTCTACTGAGAACAGCCTCTAAATAATGTTTGAAAATTGTATCAGGGCGTATTAGTTTTTCTTATTTCTTATTCTTGCTGATGAATCAAAAATAACAGCCATACGACGATCTCGCTTTCCTCTTATTAATGATGATTCAACTAGTGATGAATGGCCCGATCCTGAGAGCGATTCTTTGTCGTCAAATTTATGTTAAAATTCCCATTCTTAATGATGTTAAAATAAGACAAAATAAATTAATTCTTAAATTTAGAACTTTTTAACTTTAAGTAAATTTCGTTTTCGCAGCTTTTCTCATTTCTAAGTTATGAACCGGAATGAATTTCATATGTACGGGAGGTACTACGCCCACTCGTTCAATCGCTCTGAATTTTTTTTTTACGCTGTTGGAAATTACATATTAAACGACTATGTTTGATTTTATTATCGTGGTTTATCTCATTTCTGAGATATTGCGCAAAATATGTTTAAGTTGTATGACAGCTGCCATGCCTACTTGTCCAATCGAGCTGACATTTTTTATGTTTTTGGAAATCACATAGTGGACGTCTATACTTAATTTTGCTATCGTAGCTTATTCCATTCCTAAGATATAGCACAAAATGTGTTTAAGTTGTATGGCTGCTGCCACGCCCACTTGTACAAAATTTCTGAAAATTTTTTCTTGTACTTTCCTATAACTTAAACGTCTTGTATTGGTACGTCTTACATTACATCTAATTTGGGCTTGGCAGCCATTGACAGTAGACGATCTTGTAAATTTTGGCGCAAATGGATAAAAGATAATTTCGTGTGCTCATCAATAATTTTTTTGCTCAAAAAACCATCAGCCAAACCAATGAAAGGCTTGATAAATACTATGCGGACTCTGCATCATCGATTGGAAATTCACAAGTGATTTACTGAATTCCAATGCTGTCGTATAAGCACAAGTAACGCCGAACGTTCTGGACCCCCAAATGAGGTCACCACACTCATTTGAGGTGGTTACTAAAATTCACGATATCCTGTTGGCCGATCGCAGAATTAAAGTGCGCGAGATAGTTGAGGCCATAGGCATCTAAGACGAACGGGGGTGGAACACTTTGCGAAATCATTTGGACATGAAAAAATTATCGGCAAGATGGGTGCGATAAACGCGATCGTGTGACTGATTCAAAGGCGTGGACGAAGCATGGATCCAATACTATACACCAGAGACAAAGAAACAGTAGAAACAGTGGACTTCACCGGCCGAACGTGCTCCGAAGAAGGTGAAGACGGTGCTATCGGTAGGAAAGGTTATGGCGACAGTATTTTGGGATGAACGTGGTATAATCTACATCGATTACCTTCCACCGAAAAGAACGATCAATGCCGAATACTATGCAGCTGAATTGGACCGTTTCCACGACGCTTTGAAAGAGAAACGTCCCCATTTGACAAGGAAAAAAGTGTCCAGCTCCCACGGCAAAATTCCATGAATTGAAGGACGAATTGCTTCCTCATCCAGCATATTCGGCAGATTTGGCCCACAGCGACTATTTTCTGTTTCCAAATCTGAAGAAATGACTCGCCGGAAAGAGATTCACCACCAGAGATGAGCTCATCACCGAAGCAAAGGCCTATTTGGAGGACCTTCTAAAAATATATTTTTTGCATGGGATAAAAAATTGGAGGAACGTTGGACGAAGTGCATCAAGCTAAAAGGAGACTATATTGACAAAAATCATTCTTTGTTTCATATTTCACTGAACAATCAAACGGCCCTCGTAATTTCAAGCAAATAATCAATTTACTTGTAGTTAGTACGGAAACAGACCTAGTATGTTGCTTACACTTCAGTAAAATGACACATACTGATTTTTAGCGGAAAATTATGACGTTTTAACATGAAAAAAGTTGCAAGGTGATCCGATGTGATTTGTGACAGCACTCGCAAGTTGGAGTTTAGCTAAGCAATCCTGCTTATGTCAATATGCGTTTTATGTGTTTTTTTGTTCGTTATTGTGTAGATAGATAAATTCAACTTTCTTTTGAGTTATAAAATAAAAGCCTTCTTTTTTAAGTGAACAGAGTTTGTTTATTCTCACTTTATTAGAAAAACTGACACTACAATTGGTGACCTCAACGGTTAGAACAAATCAAGATTAATCGCCGTATTTTGTAAAACGCAAGCGATCACGTCACCTGGGGTTTTTCAGTAGAAAATTTCAGTGAGAGAAAGAGAGTTTGTTTTACTTCATATGAAAACGGAACTGCTAAACAAAAAAACCCAAGTGACGTGATCGCTTGTGTTTTACAAAATACGGCCATAGCTCATGGTACCTATTGTTCATTCGCCTGAAAGGAACAGAGCTAATGGTAGCGGAAGCCAATTAGATCAGCTTTTTCCAAATACGCAAGATCAAGACATCAAGTACCCGAATTCGGGGCAAGGACTGGAGTGCAAGATGCAACAGCTCATGAGCGTAGTGGTTTATCTGTCGCAGTGGTTTACTCAAGTTGACGGTCTACTCCATATGAACAGAATTACTTCCGATTTGTCGAAATATTTCACGGTAATAACAGCATTGGTTCCGGAAACACTTCGTCAAGTATCTGATGTAGCAAAAAATCCACTAAATTTGGGAAAATACGAGAAATTAAAAAAAGAATTTATTTCTCGATTTGTTATATCAAAAGAGAGGCAACTGATTAAACTTCTATTTGGTTTGGAACTATCCAACAAAAAACCTAGTGAAATGCGGCTGGAATTAATATTTCGGAAGAGCTTTGAAGACATTGTGGTTACAGCGCATGCCCAATAATATAAGATGACTTCTATCTGAGTGCAACTCTGAAGATGTTGATGATTATGCCGAAATTGCTGATCGCATACAGGACATGTCTCCGCCGTCGTCTTATGTTATGGCAACAACTACAGCAGCTTATACCAGTGCCGCTTATTGTGAAGCAGTAGGGTCGACAAAGTTGCCCGTTCTTAAAGCAAGAGTTCTCGCTTTAGAAACATCGCTGCACCAAGTAGTTGAAAAATTAAGCGAAATTTCAGTAAATATTGCATCAACGCTATTGCAACCCTAGCCGTGGACATAATTGGGAAAGACGCTGAACTCAATCTCATTCATTACAGAAAGTGTGCAACTTTCATATAAACTATGGAGCGTCCGCTAGGAGATGCGAGCAGCAGTGCGAATTCAATAAGCCATCGCTGAAAAACTAAGTTCACTGTCGTCAGCAGATGCAGTTGGCGACAGCAATGAGAAGCACTGCATTACCGAGCTCAGACTTTACATTCGTGATCGCAACAATAACATCAAATTCCTCATCGACTCGGTGGTTTCAATTATCCCGTATTTACCAATGAAAAACAGACCTAATTCCATTCATGATAGTCTTAAATTTTATGCTGCAAATAATTAAAACGTACGGTACAAAACGGCTTACAATCGATTTTGGTGGCGGCAGTTCCACTGGAATTTTTTTGTGGCTGAAGCTAAGTCAGCTATATTGAGTGCAGATTTTTTGTCACATTTTGGACTGATATTGGATATAAATTCAAAGCAATTAGTAGATCCTCTGACATCACTTTCATCGTCAGGCAATTTGAAATCAACGGAACAACACAGTATTTCAACGATAGACACATTTTGGAGACTATATTGCATAATAAGTAAATATATTGATCTATCCAATCGTAATATGTTTCAGATTCCAACAAAAACACATGTTTGTCATCGTATCACCACTCAATGTCAACCTATTGCAGATCGACCACGTCGTTTTACTGGTGAAAAATTAAAGCCTATCAGAGAGCAGTTTGAGGTTTTGTTACAGCAGGGTATAATTTGTCCTTCTAGCAGATCTTAGTCAAGTCTCATCTACATTGTTAAAAAAAAAATTTGATGGAGAGCGTGTGGAGAGTACCGTAAACTAAACGCAAGTACAGAACCTGACAAGTAACCAATACCCTATCTGGACGATATAAGTGAAAAGCTTTATGGCAAAACTGTGTTCTCTAAAATTTACATAAATAAAGCCAACTACAATATACCAATGCATGGTGATGATATTCAGAAGACGACTGTTAGCTCACCCATGGGGTTGATTGAGTTTGTAGTCATGCCGTTTTGTTTGAAAAATGCCACTCAAACTTTTCAACGCTACATGGACTTTCTGTTTTCTCGATGATATACTGATTTTTTTTTTAGAGATAAACATGAACATAAAGAACAACTAGAAACGGTTTTGCAGAAACTGAAAGAGGCAAGTTTGTAAATCAATGTAAAAAAATGTGAGTTTCGAGTTTCAAATCTAATCTTTTTGGGATACCATATATCCCCTGATGGAATGCAGCCACCACGAGAACGGCTAGAAGCAATTCTAAATTATCCAAAACACTTAAGTATTCTAGAATTGCGACGGTTTCTTGGAGTTTTGAACTTCTATCGGAAATGTATTCCAGATGCTGCGAAGTCTCAGCCACCTTTAAACAGTCTCTTAACAGTTCGACAAAAAATTTCAAAAGCCAAATAGTTTGGACTCCTAAAATTGGAGAAGTATTTAATGAGAGATTCAATTATATTTTCTGGCACAAATCATTTATACCCATATCGAAAAAACATACCATAAGTTTTAATCTCCATTTTTTAGTTTTTTATAAAATACAGTTCAAATAATCACCCCTATTCCAGGATCCTTCGTAATAAAGTTACGAATAAAAAGTGACGCTACGAATACAACAAATTTGCTATGATAGGATCCGAACGGAACCTCATTGTTGCCTCATTGAAATTAATCTTCAAATTTTCGAAAACAGGTATTAATTACCTAGTGTTCGCTGCAGCACCAAATTCGTAAAAACAAAAATTGTAGGTGGCAACCCTATCACCATCTTAAATTTTAAAATTCTGACATCAGATTCGAAATCAGCGACCCCCTAACACTGTTAAATGATGTTTAAAATTATTCAAAATACATTTTATTAGGTGGCAATACTATCGTAAAAATTAAGATGGCAGCCCTCTCCTCCAAATGATGTTTAAAATTCTTAAAAATACATTTTATTAGGTGGTATTACTGTCGTAAAAATTTAGGTGGCAGCCCTCTCCTCCATTTTTATTTTTAAAACTGTGACATGAGATTCGAAATCAAATCCTTTGCCAGAATTTCAATATAAGAATTCGCAAAAATACAAAAAAATGTAGGTGGCAAGCCTATCCACCATCTTGAATTTTAAATTTTAACATCAATTCCGAAATGAGCCACCCCTAAAATTGCCAACCATGGCATTCTTAGAACCCTTAAATGGCCTAATATGCTAAAGCTTTTCCTACACAAGCTCATATTAATTTTTTGGATACTTGCATTAATTGGATACTTCAATTAATTGGATAACTGCGAGCGTACAAGCTTTTGCCGATTGTTTCAAGCTTATCAACTTTCGGACCCGGAAAAGTAAGCGTCAACAAGCGAAACCAACGAGAAAGCAAATAACTTGTATTTGTTTGGAATTTTTGTATGCAGGCTAGAGTTTTTTAAGTATGGATAGTTCTTTTCAAGTACTTGAAAAGGCTTACTCTTCAAGAAGACTTGTTCATTTCTCTGAATTGCATTAAGCAGCCTAAAGATTAAACGACACTTTTGAATAAATGTTTTATTAAAAAATACGAAAATTGATTTTTTAAGGTTTTTTATTTAAAATTTTTTCCGAGAGGAATTTTTTTATTTTCAGCATCTTTTAAGATTTCAGTTTCTTGACGCCACTTTTCAGTAAATGAATTCTGCATAGTGCGATAAAACTCCGCACGTTGAGCCAACTTTTCTTGGGCAGCTTTTGTTTTAAGCTGCAGCTTAGCAGCATAGCATAGAAGGCAAATCAGGATCTAATACTGACGAAGTTGGCACTTCTATTGGCTCAAACAGAAACTCTACTTCTACGTATTCTGAGTTGAGGCTTAAGTTTGAGTCTGAATGACCATTATTAAGACTCGAAATGGGCCCTCTTTCCAGGTGTAGCATATGGGCATTAGAAATTAATGGCTTGCTGCCAAATATTTCCTCTAATTCCTCAAAATAGGGGTGTATGCATGGAGTAGCGCCCGTCTGCTTCGCATTATCTTTAGCACTTTTGTATGCGGGATACCATGTCTTCAAGAATATTGTTATAAGCAAATTTTCTCTTTCTGGCGTGACTGAATTCTTCCTTTCTACTCAGATAGCATCTTAGGAGACCTAAAGTTTCTTCAAGGCTCAACTTTTTGCGTTTATTGCTAAAGAATAAAAGACTTATGTTATTTATGAATATATTGCATTGACAAAATAGCCATATAAGTTTTATATCTCACCACCCATTTTTGGCAATTTCTCCGCTCATAAAATTGAAATTCAATTTCAATTGATGTTTATGTTTATCTAATAAGAATTTTTTACCGATATGACATAAACATAGATGTTTTCCAAAAAAGTGCTGCCATTAATTACGTAAAGTAGATTTTTTTTTGATTTGGGAATAGTGCTTCTATCACCAACTACGAGCTAATTGGATATAACTGTCCTGTCTTAGGTAAGCAATTTTTTGTATAAAAAATGTTGTAAAGCGGATATAGCGATGCCAAAAAAACGCACCTAATAAAAGAAAATTGGAACTGTATTGAAAATGTTAAAACAACTAACATCTTGTTTTGTTTCAGCGAGTATAAAGCGACTTAACATGCAATAACGGTCGTTTTTTCACAACTCTCTTAGAAAAAAACACAGCTATAAAAAGAAATAAATAATTTTCCAGGTGATGCATGATACCCTCTGAAGACATGGCTTATTACACCATTACGTTCATCAGTACAAGGCAGTCCTGAGAGTGTTTTTTTCATGCAAAAAACTGCACAACACGAAACATAATTGAGAGGACCATCGGTGTCTTAAAAAACAGATTTCGGTGTCTATTAGGTGCTCGTACACTGCATTATAACCCAAAAAAGGCTACTCAAATTTTAAATGTAGCTTGTGCGTTGCACAATATCTGCGTGCATTTTCGTATTGAAATTTTTTTACCTGAAAACTTACCTGGAGAGCTAACAAATGAAATTGAAGGTGTGGCTTTACAAATTACTTTAGTTTTATTCAAAGTCATTGGATACAAAAATCCTTACAGACTAATTTTAAGTAAAGTACACATTAAATAACAATATTATGAATTACAATTAATAAAATAATCTTAATTCTATGATAAGAAAATGCTATTAACAAAGTTTTTAAAAATTTGTTTAGGAACAAAGAGATCGAATTCATGAGTTATATACAGCTCGTTAAATAAAGTCAAAGCCCTAGTAATTGGCTCATTCAAGGCGTAATTGGTTTTATATAAAACAATTTTGATTTTCTTAAATATCTTAATGGAATATTGTAAGTTATAAGCTCTAAATACAAAAATTAATGTTGAAATTCTGCGTCTAGATTCAAGAGACTTCAGTCCCAAAAGCACTAACCGCGAATTATTAGGTGGTAATGAATCATGAAAGTTAAATGACCGTAAGGCATACCTGGTAAAATTTTTTTGAATTCTTTCCAATCTGAGAGATGTTGAGATATAAAATGGACTCCAAATAATGGAAGCATATTCCACTCTAGACCTCACAAAGGAATTATATAACATTTTCAGAGTAAATGGATCGGAAAACCGGTACTGTTTCTTCGTATAAAGGCAAGTAATGAGTAGGTATAAGGGCATTGACATGATGGGTAAATGTAAATTTTTAATCGAAAATAACTCCAAGATCGCGGATTGTAGAAACGGTTTGAATTTTAAAGTCTAAAAGAAAATAAGTGTTACATAAAGTCATTAAAGAGAGCTTAGAGAGGGTGATATGAAAACAGTTTGAATAGTTTAAAGCAAGTCCATTCAATTTATTCCAATTTAAAACTATAGAAATGTCGGCTCGCAAATCAGCAACATCTGCATAGCATAATACTTTCTTGAATAATGTTAGATCATTCACATACAATACAAAACGAGAGCTACAAATGTGTTTAGAAATATCGTTTATAAATAAAATGAAAAACCAAGGGCCTAGGATACTACCCTTAGGAACACCTGAGGTAGTAACGAATTCAAAATACTTGATATTGTTTATACAAACAAAGCATGTTCAGCCCGATAAATAAGATGCAATCCAGTTTAAGAAACTTGAATGAAAGCCCATTTTTGATAGCTTCCAAAGCAACAATTTATGCGAGACTCTGTCAAATGCTTTGAAAAAATCAGTATAGATCACGTCAACTTGATATCCAAGTTCAAACGATGATACACAGCACTCCGACAGTAGAGCTATGTTAGATTTGAAACCGTGGAGCGTCCAGCAATAAAACCACGTTGTTTAGAGCAAATATTACGTTTAGTAAAAAAACTTAATTTCGCTTTGATAACACTCTCAAAGACTTCAGAAACATTTGACAGTTAAGAGATTGGGCGGTAGTTTTCCACATTTTTTTTAATTCCAGATTTAAAAATAGGAGTAATGGCTGAAATTTTCCAACACTTAAGAAAATTCCCTTCAGATAAATATTTTTTAAAGATATCACGCAGTGAACCAGCTAAGACATTACGCATTTCAGGAACATAATTGTAGGAAAACCATCAATATCTTGAATTATGTTTTCATATCCATTATGGATTCTATGACGTCGTCAACTGACACAGACATAGACCCAATATCAGTAAAAGGTTCAATGGAATTCTCAATATTATTTACGGATGAATGATTGTCTAGAACGAAATTGGACTTGAAAAACTTATCAAAAAGATTTACTGTACCAGCAATGCTAACTGAAGTGTTATCATTTAATTACATTGAAGTCGGAATCTGCGTACCACCTGTCTTAGACTGAACAAAATTCCAAAAAATGTAGGGTTGGATATTATGTTAGATTCACATAGCAAAATGTACTCCTTGTAAAAAACTTATTTAGAAAATTAAATTCACAAATGAAATGTAAATAATTTGCCTTGTATGTAGGCTCATTAGTAGCCTTAAAAAGCTTTAACAACTTATTTCGTAAGTTTTTGAGTTGTTTTTAGGACGCTTGTATACCAGGGAAGTTTATGATTAATTTTAGGAGGGCGTGGAATAAAAACATCGCAAATAGTTAAGAGATACTTTTGAAATAAATAAACTATAACACGACCCCGCAAACTACAACATGACTCCGCACTATTACCACCAAATAATACGCCCCAATTTACATTATGCAGTACATTATTTAAGATGTTAAAATCACAGATATTAAAGTTATACTTCTTCATTTCTGGATGTGTGTCAAAAAATTTATAAAATTCAATTACAACAACAAGTGGCTTATGATGCATACAAGATATGGAAAGAGGATGTAGGCATTCACTTATATCATACTTAATATTTGAAGATATATAAATAAAGTCTAACAATTTATTTAAATCATTAAAGATATGATTGATTTGATGTAAATCGATACTGCAAAGGCTATCGATCGTATTAATTTCGTGAGTCTGGTTAATATTTATTGGAGTTAAGACCCCTGAAATATATGTCCAAATAATTTTTGATAGATTAATGTGAGAGTTGGCCTCCATAGATGAGTTAATATCTATTATATTTTCAAGATGTGCCATATAAATTGCATCATTGCTATTTGGTGGAATATACGAAACACAAATATAAAGGGATCCATTCGCAGTTAACACACGAACGCAAATTTGGTCAAACAAAGTATCTGTATTATTAAGTGGTTGAATAGCAATGAGTACACCGCCACCACGTAGAAGTCCAGTTTTCAGCGCATCACGATCCTTCCGATATACATCAAAAATGCTGAGATCAAAAAATTCGGCATCACAAAATTCACGTTTAAGCCAGATTTCAATTAGTATGTAAACATCAAATTCTTCATGAGATGTAAAATTAAAATTATCTCCAGTCTTTTTTCTCATACCAGACACATTCTGGAAATATAATATCTGGAACGTTTCAATAAGTAAAGTCATATATGTATATTACTTCAAAACTGTTTTCAAAAAACAATCTTTATTGACTCTAAATTAGTAAAACTAAAAATACTTCAATATATAAACATATATATAAACACTTCAATATAACATATCACAAAAAAATCAATTTAAATACACTTCTATAAAAAGATTAAATATCAATTTAGTTGCACGAAAATAACCGTTTTATTTTGAATCACGGAAAAGCGCACCAACGACAAGCAAACAACGAAGAAAAATACATTTTGTATGAAAGAAAGCATCTCGGTATTCATTGTCGTTGGTGTGATCTTTCGTGACACAAAATGAAGCGTTAAAATAAATTTGTCGACAAAAGTAAACAGAAATAAAATTCATTAACTTTGTTCTTGGTCTTTTTGACTTACAGCTTGTTAATTTTTATGTTATTTTAAACTAAGTTATGCCGACGAGTTTCAGTAATTTTATCATTCTCCAAGTCTATCAATTTTTCCTTTAGTCTAAGAAGCCGTCTTAGAGACGTTGCAATTTCTGCTAGTTTCTCCTTCTGATTCTCTTGTAATTCTATCGATTTTTTGTAGAACTCTTTTTTTGTAGTCACTTGCTGGTCCAAAAGATTTATTGAGGTTCATTGACTCTGCTTCGCTGCGCGGCTTTGTGGTCTATTTGGCAACGTATTCTCTGGCACCGAATTCATAAATTCATCCAAATACTCAATGCTTATAAAGTCTGTCTCGGTTTCATTGATTGTTGCAGATTCTTACCCACAGGGCACTGCTCCAACAGGTTTCAAGACCTGTTATTTTAAAAACGGCTTCCTCCAAATCGCTTAAAATATGTAATTTATTTGGGCCGCCGCCAGTTGCTCTAAGCTCCGATTTATTCCGGATAACTTCCGCTTAATATAGTATTTATACACTCCCAGAAAAAATTGTTAATTTCAACAAAAAAATAATAATAATCTTGGTTAAAATAGCATTAGCAATAGGCAATTGCTAATTTTTTAACAATTGAAATTGTTAATTTCTGTAATTTAATTTTAATGGTTACAAAAATAAGTTGTCATTTATAAATGCCAAAAAATCGAATATATGTCAGAAACTGTCAAATGTCAAAAACGCAACATCAGAAATGTAAATATCCCAAAAGCAAAACGTTAGAAAATTTTAATATTAAAAATTAAGTGTCAAAAAATAAAATTAGCTGTCAAAAAATGAGAATTTTAAATTTTCCAATTTGTAATAGGAATTTTATTATATCCTTTAATGCATAAAAACAGAAAATAAAATATTTTAGAATTATACATAACAGAATATAGTTATAAATAATTATTAAATTTGTGTTTGAAAAAAATCGCGTGCTTTGTGCACAGTGCTAAGAGTGTTGCAATGGAGCCGATGGCGATTCTAGTCAGGGTGCTTTCTGAAAAATAAAAAAGGCATGTAAATATTAAAAAGACACACAAAAATAATCTCATGACTTAGCTTTCAAGCCTGTATTATTGCTCTAAGATAACGCTCTGCTCTTTTTTTTTTTTTGAAATCCAAAATGCTTGCAATCTTTTGTTGCTTTTGCTAATTTTACTGCAATAGTTTAAACCACTTAATTTATTAATAAGATTAGTTTCAAATGTTTTTCTTGATGCTTGCCAGAACATAAATACATTTTATATTGAACTGAATTTTATATTGATTTGACAATTAAATTTTCGAATTCAAAAATATTAACAATGAAATTGTTGAATTCAACAATAAAAAAACAACAATAAATTTAACAATCGCACTTTAAAATTTGTCAATTTTTTAAAATTAATGCTCAAAATCAATACAAAATTTTAGCAATGCTATTGTTTAATTTATTAACAATCGTTATTGTTGAATTTCAACAATAATTTTGGGAGAGTGTAGTCTAACCAAACCTGCAAAATGTCAAAAAACTTTAATGAAAAACATGAATTGTTTAAAAATAAGAAGTTTACTTTTCTCCAACTCGTAGAATCTTTTGTTGGCGGCACGAGACTGTTAAGTTGTACACTTGCATCCTCTCAAAAACTTGTGACATTTTCTGTAGGTTTTTTTGTAAAACCTTGTGCGATGTCAGGCCTTTCTTGCATCAAATTCACCAGTCGCATAAACTCTGCGAAATAATTATATGTGACTAAAAAACGTACAACTTTGTAAGCGTACAACTTCGGTAACGGTTAAATGTAAGTAAGCAGAAAAATTGGTTGCTGTCTAATAAATAGGTGTACTAAAAATTTGCTTATCCTTTGCTTTCATAATTTACCGTTATCTAAAAAACTTGCAGTAAGCCTTTATTCTACAATAGAAAATAATTATATGTGCATCAGTAACAAAGATCTGCAAATAAGGGGGTTGCGTTGGTATTGGCTAGCTGATAGTCGTTTCCGAAGCAATTTTTCGCGTAGAATTGGAATCCGTGCTCAGAATCGGCTCATTATGTCGGTTTTAAGATATTTGAGGTTATCATTATCAAATATCATTATTTTGCTTTGGTTGGAGTTTCTACTTTGCAATAAAAGTGTTGTTAACCTTTTTTTCGATACCTGTAAAATAAGGTTAATGCCAGTAAATTGCACTATTTTCCCCATTTTGCAGTGTTTCACAAATGTAGTTTTTCTTTTTAGTAAATGTTTAGTAAGTGTTTCGTAAATACTGTTGTTTTATTAAAAATGGAAGGTATTGCCTAAAGATAATAATGAAATGATTGATGCAAGGAAAGAACAACATATTAAATTTGTTTATTAATTACCTAGTTACTTAATTACTTAGTTACTTCATTACTTAATTACCCAATACATCCAAATGGAAAAATCAGAAACGTCCGACATGAAAAAAATGAAATAATTTACTGTGACCTCACTATGCCCTTGATAAAGACGGCGTATGTCTTTTCTGAAAGCTTGTTAAATTTATAAAAAATATTGTCTCTTGACTTTTTTGTCTTTTTTTTATACGGCTAATAAATTCGCAGATCTAGGCATAGTATGAACTTAATCTCAAAATAAATTCCGTTATAAAATTAAGTTGAATAAAAATTGTTTTATTTTGATTTTATTAAACCAATATATAGTTTTTCGATTTATACACCTATCCTAAATATATCGCTGGATCGTATCAAAAATTTTTAAAAGAAGCTTGGATTTGCCCAAATATACCATATTACCGATTTCGGTTCTATGGGAGGTGGGAGTGTTAGTCGGCCGATTTGGTTCATTTTTTCACTACCTATTTACACCTATAAAAGAACTATGTGTACCAAATTTTATTGGTCTAGGATACTTTTTTGGGAAACTTTCAGATAACCGATTTCGGTTTTATGGGAGGTGGGCGTCCCATTCATTAAATTTAAACGAGATTTTGTGATAATTTCTTTGTCGTTCATTCATCAAAACTCATTCTCACAAAGTTTCATAATTCTAGGACAACTCCTTCTGTTTGATCTTGGCAACCCTAAATATTATTTAATACGACAACGTTTATTTCATTATTACCTGTTTTACGTTTTGTCATTCCCTTTTTTTTTTCTTTTATATATATCGTTATGTTAACCACTAAACCCCCTCTTAACATATTGAATTCGAGCCCAAGTGGTTAATTAAAATAAACATAAAGATTAATCAGTGCTGTTATATTTGGTCAGCTGCATACGCTAGCTTCTCCAAATCAAAGGTAATCCGATATTATTAGCTTGTTGCTTTGCTGCTTTGTTTACCCAGATGCATCCGCAAGCCTGGATGTCTTACATTTTTTGTAGACTCTTGATTTTTGCTAACATAATCACTGTGGCGTTGCTTCCATTTGAATTCACAACAAATGGAAATATTTGATAAGCGTTTCCAGTCTAGATAATGTAAGCTCTTCGGGAGAGTCTACTTGGGAACTTAAGAATAATGTTAAGTTAAGTTCGGCATCTTGGGCATGTAAGCCCAAACGAATTTGATCCGAAGCCTGTGAGGTTCTGAAGCAATTATTTGGGACTTTTATGCAATCTAACGCAGCTAACCTAAAGGTAACACAAGGTAAGTGTTTTTGATTTTTGTGTCTTGGCCGATTAAAAATGGGAAAGGGCGAGGTAGCTACTGAGATAGATGGTATCGTCAAGGAGCAAATGGATCTCTTTCAGTCGGTGCAATTTCAAAAAAGATTCCCCATCGCGGAAAACTGAACAGTATCATCACGCTCGTCTGTATGATTTGGCAAAGGCTGACTTCGAAACCGCATCTATGCAAAGCATCAGTGATTTTTTCTTTGAATTGGCACGTAGTAGATTCACCAAAACTGCGCAACTTAAGCCTACTTAAAAATAACAATCCAGTTCCGCAGTTTTGGTGAATCAACTAAGCACCAATTCAAAGAAAAAATAACTGATGCTTTGCATAAATGTGCTTATGAAGTTAGCCAAAGGTTCACGCAGAATTTCGAGAAAATCATCGGATCTTGATTCGCCAAGCAAACATCCCGATAGTAAAGGAAACGTACATCGACCCTGGCATATGCGCCGAGTTCGAAACACTATATCTAGAAGTATTTGTGGAAATTCGGGAGGCACAGGAGGAAACAGGCGTTCAAGCAGCAACGGGAAACAGAGCGGCCGCAGTGGGTGTCGCAAGCACAGGTGGCATACCACTCCCTGAAATAGGTATACCAACTTTTAACGGAGATTTCATCGAATGGCCTGCATTCAAGGAAATATTTTTCGATCGCGTTCACACGGCACAACATCTTAACGATCTCAAACGTTTTCATTATCTCAAGGCGGCTGTGTCAGGCAATGCTGCAAAGGATATACAGCATATTAGTCTAGTTCGAGAGAATTATTCGGAGGCATGGGAAATGCTCTGCGAGCAATACGACAACAAACGTATTTCGTTCACTCATTATATGGATGTTTTGGACCAGCAGCCGGATAAATAATCCATCATCATTGAATCATTTCATATAGACTGGTCGTTCTTGTATTAGATCCATCAAGAAACTGGGAGTAATTGAAGATGGTGAAAACCAAATTTTAGTTAATTATCTGATTAAAAGACTTCCAAGCTCGCTTCGTACGGAATGGGATCGTTCTTTACGAAAACGCAGTGACATTCCAACAGTTACCAAACTTTTTTTGCTCTTAGATGAGCAATATTTTATGATGGTGACATCGTCAGAAGCAGTTAAGCAACAAATGCCTACTACGAGCGTCAGTCGTAGAGCGGAAACTACAATTGCAGTCCGCGAATGCCAAAACTTTATGAGATGAGAGTAGTAGAAAACCGATTGACTGTCGAAAAATACAAACTCTGCTTTAATTGCTTCGGGTATAATCACACCGTTTCAAAATACAGCAGTCGTAAAGGTTGCAGTATGTGTGGAGGTAAGCACCGCTCACTGATTCATATGCTGGTCACACCCCAACAACAGTGACCGTATTGCATGTAGCTACAGCGCAGTCTGCCCCTACGATTTCTGAGGTGCTTTTGCCTACTGCGTTAGTTACGCTTAAATCATCTGCTAGGCGTTTTATCAAATTTAGAGCGTTGTTAGATCAATGCTCACAGGCCACATTTATTTAAGAAAGGCCAGCACAAATGTTAGGATTGCCAAGGGATGGCGCATATTGACATATGCATATCGAACGGACGCTTTTGCGTTCGTATGTCAGTGGGTTCGAAGTTTGACGCCAACGTGCATTATGAGACCATAGGTTGTGATACTGAAAGTGTGTGGAGTCATACCAGCTTGTAAATTGGATACATCGAGTTTCCATCATCTAAGTGGTCTACAGCTGGCAGATCAAAAATATTATGAGCCACAGTCCGTTGACATACTTTTGGGCAGTGATATTTACGATGTTTTGAGTGATGTACGCAGAGCAGAAAGCGGATTGCCGATTTCTCAAAAACCACTTTTGGTTACATAATAGCTGCATTTCCGTGGTCGTTGCTCTGGAGTGTGGCTCTATTTTATTCGCAATGCAAAAACAAAAATTAGAACCAGCCCTTTTCCTGGCTCTCTTTCTGATCTTAAAATGCTGCCAAGTTTAAAACACTTTTTTCAAAACGAACGTAGTTGGCAAATCTGAATTATTCGAGTTTTCGTCTCACTGCTCGCATTCGTAATTTGGCACTTTATCGCCAGTGGTGCCAAATTGTAATAAACTTAAACTAAAACTGTTCCACTGAGATTTTATCTGATCCAGTACCACGAAAATGCAGCTATTATGTATCTTATCATTGTGGTGGAATTCTTGTTTCTTTGTTATCAATTTACCATACTTTCATATGCACAATATAACTGATATTTTGGCTTATATTTTATCTTTGTACAATGATTATTAAAGGCTGCATTATACCCTAAAGTGTCCCCCAAAAAAAGAAAAGACCCCATAAAAACCACGCAGTGAGACGTAATTCTAAGTCAAAAAATGTATGGGAGATATAAATACATTTAAATTTCAAATTATAAGTTATTTATAAGTAATTATTATAGTTACAACTTAATATTAATGCTTTTCTATCTCTTGTTTCAAAAACACACTTTCTTGTCCCCTTCTTTCTTTGTATACTTCAGTAATTCACTTGTTATGAATAAGGGTTTCATGCAACGATTTTTTCCATTATGTTATTGTAAAAAGCACTACGTTTCTTCAGCAAAAGTACTTTATAGGCACTTAAGCTCAGTAAAAATTGTATTTCGCCACCCATCAACACTGTTCAGATTGCTGATTGCTGCCATGTACAGCAATCAAAAAATTAACAAATTTGTTTGCTGTAATCTGTGTTCATCCGCTCCCGCTCTGTGCTTTTGATAGATTTCTATTGAAAGCAACAACAAAACTAGCAGATTGTTTGATTGGCAATCATCGTGTGAGTTGGGGATTAGCTGTGTTGATTGAACAGCTGTTTTTAACCGAAGATGCTTTGCTTGTAGAAGAGAAAATCAACCCTTATCAATGCTTCCTGGGTTTTTATATTATGCACTTGAGCAGCTAATTGGTTTAGATAGCCAGTGAGCGCATTGGTTGTGTGTGACAGAAGAAACGAAAGAAAACCAATATTTGTCGCTACATAACTTTAGCCTGTGTTGCGATCTCGTGATACCTCTACACAAGTTATACATAGTGGAAAATTAAAAAAAAAAAATCAAAATTTGTGATTCGGACATGTAGTAATACAACTTTATCTTCAAAACCGTTGGTCTCAATAACAAATTTTTGGGCTGTAATTTAAAGATCTTGAATTGATCTTCTTTGTGGTGTACAGTTTTCGGCACTTTTATGAAAAAGTTTTCTTTTTTTGGCCACTAAATATTTCGTTCATATTTTCTATGGTCAGCACCTCTATTTTTTTGGCGTTTTGAAAACATTGTTGTATTGAAGCATTAATTTTTAATGCATTTTTATGTTGGGTAATAAAGTCCCATAGCATACTTTAATAATTCGAAGTAGTGAGATGGGATTAATGAAAAATTCCAAAGATCAAACAAGTGTTCTCAAATTAGTACTATGGCCCTAGTACTAAGGCCCTAAAGTAAAATTATTCCTTCGTCTGCAGGTTTTTCATTTCCATTATGTTTTAAGGTATTTAAAAAAAATCGGATGTCACAGCTGCGTTCCTCTTCGTAATTTTTTATTTATTTACATGCGTCACGTTAGCTTAGTAGTTTGAAACGAAGTTTCTTGCTAATTTGTTCATGTTACAAGCCATTCCCTTTAAAGTTCCCTGCATAAAGAAGGGATGCAAGCATCAAAGCATCTGACGTTTCTATTAAGCACACGTAAGGTAATAGGATAACGCACATACAAAAAAGTATGAATCATGCATGCACGCATTAAACATGATCCCATAAGTTTATTTGTGTTTAACAGAAGCGTCAGATGCTTTGATGCATGCATGCCTTCTGTGTGTTATGGACCTAAAAAGTGAAACCTTTTGAAAGAGCCTCCACACATTTTCGTACTATTTGAGTTTAGATTGCTATAGACATTAAATGTCTGAATTTGTTTATTGAACTTTGGAAAATTATTGTGCAAATTATCAGTTTTGTAGCCCAAGGGGGGAAAGGAAGGTCCAGAACGGCTTTTAAGGCTTTTCATTATTTTCCCATACAAAAAATTCTCCAAGGGGGGCTAAAGCCCTTTCAGCCCGTATGTAGATCCGCCACTGCACAAAACTACTAAATGTGTTGATGTGTTGTATTTACCAACCTCTCACATAAAATTTGATGAATCAAATCTGAAAGTACTTTTTGGTGGTGAGTTATATCCGTACTAGTAGTACTTTTTTAAGACCAAAAGGAGTTGGGAACTTTTAAGAATCGAAAGGAGGTAAAAAGGTCTTAACCCACTTCAAATATCATCCCTGGCTTACTTTACATTTCAATTTCTATATGCACAATCGACAAAATTTCAAACAGCTGTCATACGACTTTCGTAAGGCTAACTATGATGCCCTTGATATATTTTTCGATTTAGTTTATTGGGAAAATATATTAAAGTCATTCAATTTATTTAACACATACTACGAGTTTAAAAAAAATTATGTACGAAGGCCTTTATCTATACGTCCGAGTTAAAAGTCCCAATTAAAAAAGAACAAAACAGCTGCGAACACTAATGGTTCAACAAAAGATTTGTCAACCTAGAAAATCTTAAAAATAAAGCCCACTCCTGGCTCAAAATGACTGGTCTATCACTCGATAAATAAACTTTCTTTCAGCGTAGGCGCGAATTCGAATTTCTCTCCAATTTTTTATATAAACAGTATATTATCTAGATTAAGAATGATATTAAATCAAACTCGAAATCTTTCTGGTGCTTCATAAACTCCAAAAGAAATACTGGTGGCATTCCTAACTATATGGAATACAAAGGCGCCAGCTCCGACAACTCAGAGGGTATATCTGGGTTGTTCGCAAACTTCTTTGGCTCGGCCCAAACATACATTTCAACCTCATGCAGGCTATGATTAACTATCTCCGATATTTTTAAAAAAATGTTCTACTTATTTGTACATTGCCCTAAGCATAATTTTCAAGAAATCACTTGCTTACATTTTCCCAATCTATAAATCCGGACAGAAAAATCTGAAATTGTTGATAAAATTGCTAACAACATATTATTTAAACAAGTAAAAAACATAATTTCAACCCTCCAACATGGATTCTTCCCAGGTCGATCCGCAGCAGTAGAGTCAAAGTCACAAGTAGACGTGTTATACAATGATCTATCCAAGGCCTTCGATAGCACCCAACACACCATCCTATTAGCCACACTCCAACAACTGGTAATCCATTCTCAATTACTGAAATGGATCGAGTCTTACCTAAAGAATTAGAAACCTATTTGTCATAATTGGTGATTAATTGCCCAAACCGATAAATACTAAATCCGGCGTCCCTCAAGGGAGTCGCCTGGTTCCCTTGCTATTTACGCTCTTTATCAATGACTTACCCCAAATATTTGAAGTCTGTGGCAGCCTTCTCTACGCAGATGATCTAAAAATTTATCACATAATAGAATCCACAAGTGACTGCGATAAATTACAAAACTATATATACAAATTGATTGGTGTAAAATAAACCACCTTCAATTAAATTTTTACAAATGCTACATTTTTTCATTCTTCGGAAAAAGGCTATCGAATATGACTACATGTTCGAAGACAGTAAAGTATTCGCAAGAAATACCCAATTCAAAGACGTGTCTACTTCAGTTCGAACCTCAGCTTCGATGTCTATCTGGAGTATACAATATCCAAAGCTAATTTAACCTCAGGCTTCGTGCAACGAAACTCCAAAGAATTTGAAAATCCATATACGTCAAAAACCCTATTTTCAAGTCTAGTGAGATCAACCCTCGCGTATGCAATATTGGACCGATTTACAAAAACTCTATCAACAAGATCGAAAATATACAGAAATGCTTTACACGTTTCGCATTGTACCGCTTGTACACATGGAGAAATATACCTAGCTAATGGGTGTGCTTATTGTTTATCAATGATATCATTGATGGTAGAATAAATTGCCCCGAACTTCTTGCTCTCATTCCATTCAACATTCCCGCCCGTTCTCTCCGAGCAACCGAACTATTCCAGAAACCAAAACACAGAACAAATTATGGTCTCAATGAACCAATGACTAGATGCCTCATAGATAGCAACTCTTGTTGATGACAACACACAGAGGGGTATTTCGAAGATCTAGGTGGCCAAAATTAGTTTGAACACGCTAATCGAACGCAAAGGTATTCCACTGCTTATTTTGGCAATAAAACGTATATTTAAATGTTCACTTGACATTATATACAATTTAAAAATGAAATCTCAAGTCAAAACCAAAGATTACACAGTGCAACACGAAAAAAAATAACCATATACGGACACCACTACGTGATAAAAGACAAAAAAAAGACCCCTGTCTCGCAGTTTTGCTCAAAGTCCTCCAGGCTTTTTTTTTATGGGCCCCCAAAGAAGTGGGGCCCCGTTCGGAATTTTGTTGTAGCTCTTGTCATAAAGAACATATTGTAAACATATAAATCAAAAAACTTCATCTTCAAGGTCAAAATCGCCAAAAAACTTTACAAAATGAGCGAAAAATGGCCCAAAAAGCGTTTTTTTTATTTTCCGCTTTTACGAACAAATTCACTTTATGAAAATACGTTAATTTTCTTTGGCCTGGTAGGGCTTACAGCGCTGATTAAAGCCCCAAAGTTTTTTTAAGGAGGCCGATCCAACTTCTTGAGATATAGGCCTTTATAGCTTGAGTATATAATCGCTTATATCTTACCCATTTCTTATCCGATCTGGTTGAGAGGGGTATCATTGAGAAGACCTTTGAAAACGCTATAAATCTGTATATAAATATGTTAATTTTTATTAACTCATTAGGGCAAATTAAAAAAAAAGAATGTTTAACCTCACTTTTTTAATAAAAATCTGGTTTTCTCAAAAAACAGCCCTAGTAAACTTATTTCTTCCTAAACTCAGTAAAAGACAACACTTCAAGCTTTTTTTAAAGGTATAATACTCCGCATTAACCCTTCTAAGACCGGAGATAGTGAAGTTTTTCTAACAAAAGTACTTTCTGGGAGCCAAAATTTCGCTTAAAAACAGTTGAAGTGTAAGAAAATAATCGATTCTTAAAAAAACTGTTGATTTCAAAACTTTGAACGTAAATAATTGTCAGTCAGGAGGCACTGTACCTTCACTGATAGTAAGCGCATTCTAATAAAAATTCTCAAGCTGGTGGGTGAGTTCCCATGCCCAAACTATCAAACGACTACCTGGAAGCAAACATCTGCATTGAATTCACATAAAAACACCCCAAAATATAAAAAAATACCTGGAAACACATTGTAGCTCTTGTCATAAAGATGAAATTGTGAACATATAAAATCAAAAAAACTTGTATCAAAAAACTACCTGGAAGCAAACATCTGCATTGAATTCACATTGTAGCTCTTGTCATGTTTAATGTCTTGTATGTTTAATTAACGCTCAAAAATTAAATAAGTCTGGCCAGAACCATGTGTTTGTCCAAGGGTTAACACCGTTTGGGTAGCGCTTAGGTATCACGCGATCACGCACCGACCGCAGCAGCACAGGCAATGCAGTAAGCTCAGCACACGCAACAAGGGACGCAGCACACAATATAAAAGTGACACGACGCTCACATCGAGGCATTACACAGCGCGACTTCAACGAGAGCTCAGCGGTGAAAGTGAAAAAGTGAAAGTAAAAAAAGTGAAAGTGACAATTTCAATATACAGTGTGAAAATATTGATTTATTTTGCTACGTTTGCGATCATCAAATCAGAAAAAAAAGTTCTACAAAATTTCAAAAGGAAAAGAATCTTTTAACTAGTGAATTCAAGAGAGCATATAAGTTGTTTTTCGACGAAGACTTGACCGGTGAAAATTACACACCTAATACAGTGTGTCGCCAATGTTATAACTATCTCATGGCATGGTTGAGTGGAGGCAAACATAGTATGAAGTATTGTAAGCCGGTAAACTGGATTAATCTCCCAGGTGATCATGATGAAACCAGTTGCTATGCATGCGTAAATTACACATGTGGTCTAAATCGATATGCTGAGAGGAACAAAACTTATAAAGCAACTGTAACAGCCACACTACTGCTTGCACCTGAAAATTTTGTATCACCTAGGCAGCCAACTCCAGATCGTAGTACAGAATGTACAGGAATGACTAGAGCAAGTGGTGTGACTTATGAAGATCCATTTGATACCGATTATGAGCCCCAACAGGGAAGAGATGGACCACAACTAATAACACAAATGGAAATGGATTTCATTGTGGTCATATTAGGACTATCGCAGCGACTTGCCATATTTTTGACAGCGTTTTTAAAACAAAGAAAACTCACACATGGCAATGTGAACTCTACGGAGTACCACAAACGGCAAGCTGAATTTCAGAGCCTTTACACTCTAAATGATGACAATTCGTTCGCTTACTGCAACGATGTAAAAGCTTTGGTGGTAAAAATGGAAATGAACTACATCGCGACATTACTTTCAATGAAACCTGCAACATGCCTTTTCACTTACGGGAGAAGGCTTTATAGTATCTCAATGTTGAAGTAAAGAAAAAACAAATAAAATTAAAAAATGTTCGGGAAATTTTTCACTTTTGCGGCTACCTAGGCGCTACCTAAACGGTGTTAAGAATCATTCCTAGGAAGTTCATGTTTTAAAAAGTTGTTTACATGAGATCTTAGGTTTATTTTTGTAGTTGATTGTTTCCTTGAATTTTGAACGGTTTGCTACCTATGGACCTGAACAGGGGAAAAAAGGTAAAAAAAATTGCATTTTTTAAAGTTTTTTCCGGTTTTGACCTTGAAGATGAAGTTTTTTATTTTATATGTTAACAATTTGTGTTTTTTATGACAAGTGCTACAACTTTGCCTCAGAGAGTAAATCAAAATTCCGAACGGTTTGCAAGGTATGAGCTTGAGAAAATGATCACTTTTTTCCAAAAATGACACCGAGGCCCGACTTCTTTGGGGCCCATAAAAAAAACCTGGAGGACTTTAGGCAAAACTGGGAGACAGGGGTCTTTTTTTTGGTCTTTTGTCACGTAGTGGTGCCCGTATATGGTTATTTTGCCATGCCTTAAAAAATTACAGACTGTGTTATAATAAAAATATTAAAAAATTTTGATTATAAAAAATACCCACTCAATTTTTTATTCCGATGAGGAACTGCAGCATTCCGATTCAGCAAACGATTCCTTAGCCTTTTTTGGGAATTCACCATCATGCAATACTTTGGAGTAAGGTTCGGCTGGAAGCAGCATGCTTAGTTTCTTTTAAAAACTGTTTGCTTATCTTTTTTGGTATTACTCTCATTCTCGTTATCAGAGGATCAGAAGTTAACAGTAATCTATTTAGTACATCTCTATTGAATAACACTCTTACAAAATTCTCTTGAAAAGTTTTGCCGGTATTGTCTAAAATGCTTATTGCGGGCTTCAGCGGCCTCTTCCGATAATTGGCCTACTGGAAGCTCAGCTTTTCTATAACTATAGATCCATGGACCAATATTTTATGCATCGTAGGGGTCATCAGATGCCACGGTTAGAGTGCGATATAGAGCTGTGCAGTTCTTTGGCATAACTAGAAATTTTATCTGTATTGATTTTATGCAAACTTGACAATATTTCCAAAATAACTTTTTTGGTCATTTATGCACAACAACAATACTGAGGAAGAGCGAAGTCTATTCTACTAACTCTACAGTGCTTATTGCTAAATATCACTTTTAGTGCTGTTCCATATTTATAACGCCACTTGCAATTATTCGTTCTGCTACGTTTGAAGTGTAGATATTAATAATATTATGTATTTAGTTATGAAGACCTTAACGATAGAAAAATATTTAGACCGGAATGCCTTGTGGAACCCAACATACTAGTAATGAAAAGGAAAAAATAAAAACTATCAAAGAAGAAGGCTATGGCATTCAGGAAGTTGGACGTAGAAATAATCGCAGTCACAGTGGTTAAAATTTTTTGAACGATTCTCAAAATTACGGCAAAATAAAACGCCAGGACAAAAAAAAAATTTTCCTCGCGATTAGCGGAAAATAATCCGAGCTATGAGCAACACTACCCACTGTTTAAACGAGTTGCGGAGTGTTGTTACTGAGGAAGTTTCCCGAACAACGGTATGGAGAGTGCTATATCGGTGTAAGCATATCCGCAGTGAACTTATGAAGTGTGGTTGAGTTCCTAAACTCGTTTATGCAAAGCATCACTGATTTTTTTTCTAAAATTGGTGCTTAGATGATTCAACAAAACTGCGCAACTGGATTGATATTTTTAAGCACGCTTTAGTTGCGCAGTTTTGGGGAATCTATTAAGCATCAATTCAAAGAAAAAATCACTGACGCTTTGCATAAATGCGTTTAGGAACTCAGCCAGTGTTCCTGCTCTTACTAGCAAACATAAGAAAGCACGCTTGGAATTTGCAAGAAGGAACATAGGAACAAATTAGAAATGTTTAAAAAAGGTCCCCTGCTGGGAGTTATTGTTTGCATGTCATTTTTTTTCGATAAGAAAAAATGGAATCTTGATGGTCCGGATGGAATTTGGCATTATTGGCACGACACACAGTGTCGCGAGTTCATACAACAGGTGGCCAAAAATTGATAGCGTTGTCGTAGAGACAATTTGGTACAGACGAGTTTATGGCTTAAATTAAGAAAAATTACAATTTTGGAATCGGAAAAACGGATAAAGAACATGCAAGTCAACGACAGCCAGCGACGACTAAGCAGCAGACAACAGCCGAAATATGAGCGCCGTACGTGACAATATGGAATGTGGCCGGATGCGCGTGTGGAAACACTTAGCATGGTAACGGTGGGAAAATGCAATGACTGCATTTTTGCTCTAAGCTAATTGTATGCTTCTTCTTTGTATAAATTCTAAACTAATTGTATGCTTCTTCTTTGTATAAAATTAAGTATTTAAGATATGCAAAATGTTATTATAGTTTAGTTCATTTTCGTACCTTGTAATGAAGTGTAGCATAAACGCATTCAGTGAGTTTTTTAATTATTGGCCCGTTGGGCATTGGCTGTGCCAAGCCAGTCAATGCCGGCCAAAGTATTTTTTTATTGAATCGCGAAGGACTCGCGTTAACTGGCGCCCGAGCAGGGACCGAGCTGTCCTTGCACTATCCTGACGTTACTGGTTTCTTGTTGGGGGTACAAGCTGCGATTCCGAACCCCGGACACTCCAGTTTGAATAGCTTTGGTGGAAAATAAACTGCGACTCCGAACTCCGGACCCTCCAGCTTATTACCTAGGGAAAAACTATCTCCCCACAACAAATATTCCAGGACATTCTCTTAACAAAAAATGTCAGATGGTTATTGGCGGGGCGTGGGGCAAATTGTGCCTTAGTAAGTTGCTGTGGGCAGCATCTAAAAAGGACAACACAATCCCTCCAGATAGTGGGAAAGAAAAAAAAGAGAACAAGAAACTAGTCTGCAATATCCACATAAGAACATATTGCGGAGAGCGCAGAAGGAAGTGCATCGACTGCATCGGTTCCTAAACGAAGATCTATCTGTTGCAGCATAAAACCAGCAAATTAACAAACCAGCAAATTAAAAAACCAGCAAATTAGCAAACCAGCAAATCAACAAACCAGCAAATCAACAAGCCAGCAAACCAACAGCAGAAGAAAAATCGAAAACATCCAATACCATAAATAAAATTATGAACAACATTTTAATGTGAGTACCCTTAAGTCTTCTTAAAACACTCTTATAAAATCTAAAAAACTGTTGAAATCGCTTGCCGATTGATTTAACTAATTAAAAGGGAAATATTTTTTTTTTGAGTTGCTTGCCGATTAAAATAAAATATTTTGAATTATTTGCCACTTTTTCTTTGTTAATTATTAACTAAATTATTTACAAAATGGATGAGATTAAACAGGCCATAACCGAGTTGACTGGGGCCGTGAACACGGCTCTCAGTAAAATTAAAGCCCTAGAACAGAAGACGAGTGATTCTTCTTCACCCTCAGGCAGTGCGCCCCCCGTAGTCCCACTGCGAGGGCCAACCACTGAATACGATCTGAAGGAAATTAGTAAACTCCCGGATTGCGTCAAAGAATTGCAGACCTTTGATGGCAATCCTACGCACTATGTATCATGGGTACATAGTGTGGAGACAATACTGAAGGATTACAGTATTGTCAGGGGGAAGCCCATTTACAGAGCGATCCTGCAAAGCATCAGGCAGAAGATAAGGGGTGCCGCCGATGCTGCACTCATATCTTACAACTTGTTCGATGACGACTGGCTGCTGATCAAACAGTGTCTCTCCCTTCATTACGCGGACAAAAGGGATGTGAGGACATTAGAGCACCAGCTCAACGCCCTCACCCAACGCGGAATAAAACTAGATGAGTTTTACGCCGCGGTGAACCATCAGTTTTCTCTCATAATCAAAAAAATAAAAACGGAGTCCTATTCAGAAGAAACAGTAAACGTCCTCATCGGCAACTATAGAAATAGGGCATTGGATGTTTTCATCCGTGGCCTTGATGGAGATATTTCTCGTCTTTTGGCCATCAAAAAACCGCAAACCTTGCCAGAGGCTTATTCCGGCTGCCTTGAGATGCAAAACCTAAATTATCGAAAAAATTTCGTGCACAATAACAGTGCAAGTAACACCATTTCCTCTCCTATAAATCAATTTTTCGACAGAGATTTGAAACTATGCCTGCCTCCTAAGCCAAGGGTCTGGCAACATCCCGACCGTCCCCATTTCAATCAAAGACAGCAAATACCGCCCTTTCAGCCAAGAAGAAATCTACCACCAATTCCAGGCCCAAAACCACAGGAGCCCATGGACATTGATCGGAGTATCCAGACAAGGCAGGTGGACTATCAAAATAGATCAAGGTTCCAGAACCCAGGGAAATTTCAATATGCAGGACGCAGGACTAGGTCCGAGAATTACCCCCAAAACAAGCGGCAACGATTGTTCTTCACAACGGGCCATAATGAACAACAAGATTCATCCGAATCAATCCAAAACGATGAACAAGTGGCTGTTCAGGATGAAATAGGACACCAGGTAAATTTTATGACAGGGGGCCATCCAGCGTACCATATATAGAGTATAAAACTCGGGATGGCCAAACCCTTGAGTTCCTTATTGATACTGGTGCAAATAAGAATTTTATTTCTAGCTCAATAGCCTTAAATTCTGACAACATTGAAAAACCTTTTATAGTTACTTCTGCTGCCGGAAATCTAAAAATAACTAGCAAGGTCTGCGGGAAGTTTTTTGAACATTTGGAAGACAATATTACTTTTTATGTTCTCCCTGGTCTGACTTCGTTTCATGGTATCATTGGTGATGACACCTTGAGACAGCTTGGAGCAGTAATAGACAGAAAAAATAATTTTCTCGCCTTAAAATCTGATATTTTATTACCCCTAAAAAACAAAATTTCGAAACAAGTGAATGCCATTTCTATCGCAAATAGAAACATCCCTGCAGAATTCAAAAGAAAATTATTAATTTTATTAGATCATTTCCACAATCTTTTTGGCCCCATTGACATGAATAGATCCGTAGACATATTTGTCCAAGCCGAAATTAAGACCAGCACTGAAGAACCTATCTACACTAAGAGTTACCCTTATCCCACTTGTATGAGACAGGAGGTCGAAAAGCAGGTGAGGGAACTGTTGGAGGCAAACATAATTCGTCCTTCCAGAAGCCCGTACAATTCACCCATTTGGATTGTACCAAAAAAGCCAAAACCATCAGGGGAAAACAATATAGGCTGGTTATTGACTTTAAACGCCTGAATAGCGTAACAATCTCGGATTCTTACCCAATACCAGATATTAACACGACTCTTGCAAGCTTAGGTGAATCAAAATTCTTTTCAACGCTTGATCTCACTTCGGGTTTTCACCAGATCCCAATGAAACCATCCGATATTGCCAAAACGGCTTTTTCTACCATGAATGGGAAGTATGAGTTCCTTCGACTTCCTTTTGGGTTAAAAAATGCACCGGCAATATTCCAACGCATGATCGACGACGTTCTTCGTGATTATATTGGAAAAATTTGCTACGTTTATATTGACGATATAATCGTATTAGGAAAAACTGAAGAAGAACATCTGTCGAACATCGCTACAGTTTTTGCACGGCTGCAAGAAGCAAATCTTAGGGTAAATCTAGAAAAGACGCAATTCTTGCAAACAGAGGTAGAATTTTTGGGCTACCTAATAACATCCAATGGTATCAAGGCTGACCCGAAAAAGGTAGAAGCCATACAACGAATTTCACCACCAACAAATTTAAAGGAACTTAAATCATTTCTTGGCCTGGCTTCCTATTACAAAAAATTTATTCGAGATTATGCAAGAGTTGCTAAGCCCTTAACCAATCTTACACGTAGTGAAAATTCTCAGGTGAAAGCGAGTCAATCCAAAAAAGTTTCAATTGAACTCGACAAGGACGCCATAACTGCATTCAATAGCCTTAAGGAACTCCTCACTTCCTCTGAAATTATCGCTTTCCCAGACTTCGATAAACCGTTTAACTTAACAACTGATGCTTCCAATTTTGCAATCGGAGCCGTTCTGTCTCAGGGTGAGCCTGGAAAAGACAGACCGATTTCCTTCATTTCCAGATCGCTAAGCAAAACAGAGGAGAATTACGCGACGAACGAAAAGGAGATGCTGGCAATCGTGTGGGCCCTCGATAACCTCAGGTCTTACTTGTATGGAGCAAAGAGAATTAGGATTTTTACCGACCATCAGCCCCTAACATATGCTTTGGGAAACAGGAATTTTAATTCTAAACTCAAACGCTGGAAGGCGCGGATAGAAGAGTACAACCACGAGTTAATCTATAAACCCGGTAGATCAAACTATGTGGCTGATGCTCTTTCTAGGCTAAAGACTGTCCAAAATCATTCGTCAACCTCAACTGCTGAACAAATGGTGAATCCACTTAGAACATTCGGCGATGGCGAAGAAACGGAAACAGCAAGCGAAGGTCAAAGCGTTCACAGTGAGGATACACTAACAGCGAGCGAGGGCTCAACTATACACAGTGCCTTACAAGACAGCTCAGACTTGATACGACATGTTGAAGCCCCACTGAACGTCTTCCGCAATCAACTTATATTTAGGCAGGGAAAAAGAGAATTGATTAGCCATATAGAACCACATAGTGGATATCACCGCCATCATATCTCTGTCGGGATAATAAATAGGGAAATACTTATACGCTTCTTAAAAGAGTTTCTAGTACCCAATATCATAAATGGAGTGAAAATACCTGAAGAGTGCATTCAGCTTTTGCAGAACGTTTATGTTGACCTTTTTTCAAGGTGTAAAATTCGAATAACGCAAAGAGTTGTCGAAGACGTCACAAATGAAGAAAGAATATTTAACATCATTGAATCAGAACATAAACGAGCTCATCGCAATCCTAGTGAAAACAAGGATAAAATTTTGGAAAACTATTATTTTCCCAAAATGAGCCAACAAATCAGGGTTTTCGCTAAACAGTGCGAGATTTGTCGCTTAAATAAATACGAAAGACATCCGCAGAAACCCAAGCTTCAACCGACACCATTGCCGTCTTACTCCTGCGAAATTCTTCATCTCGACATATTAGAAATACAGGGCATGAAGTTTATTTCATGTATAGACAAGTTCTCAAAATTCCTCAAGCTCTTTCATATAAAAAATAAATCTGCAGTTACTCTGAAAAAGAAACTCATTAAAATACTTCACTATTTCACAGTTCCTAAGATGATCGTAACTGACAATGAGAGAGGGTTGTCAAGTCCATTTATAACAAATTATGTGTCAACTCTGGGGATAGAATTTTACCGAACACCCATACAAAGGAGTGAAGTGAACGGGCAGGTTGAAAGGGCACATTCAACTATTCTTGAAATCTATAGGTGCCTAAAAAATGAAGCTACACGGTTATCCCCGAGGGAGCTCATGAACGTGGCAGTAGACAGATATAATAACTCCATCCATTCTGTAACAAAAAAAGAGACCAAGCGACATCTTCTTTAACCGAAGCGAAAAAATAAACTATCAATCGCTAGGCAACTTCCAAGAAAAACATAACGAAGACTTAAGGGGGCTTATCAGAGAAAATGAAAAATTAAGAAATTTAAGAATTAATTCTAAAAGGCTTGACCCCCGAAGATATTATGAGGGGGAAGTTATCTTTGTTAAAGGCAAACAAATTAAGGGCAAACAAAAAGCCCTCTATAAAAAAGAAATAGTGGCTGCTGACAACGAGGTCACAGTCACAACAATGTCAGGGCGAAAGGTTCATAAAGCCCATATAAGATAATTGTATCATTTAAAAAAACATATGAGAAATTGTAATCTGAAAAAGAAAAAAAAAAATCAAAATTGACAAAACTTGTTCTGTATTAGAAACACTAAAAGCGCAAGCTTTGCTAGCAAACAGTGGGTGGGAAACCACCGGGGTTCGACTCCCGCTAGACAAAGGTCTATGCTTTTCCTTAAAAATAAGAAAAAATAAAATAAAAATATAAAAAATATAATAAAATATTATATTATATTCTATAAATTTACTTGACAATTTTAATAATCTAATCTTCTTTCAGAACTAAATTCTTTCAGAAATAAATTTTTAATAAATTACCTCTTAATACTAAAGAATATTTAAAACTTATGTACTTGTATATTTTCAGGAAAATATTCGTTTAATTAATTTTAAAATAAAAACTATTTTATATCTGAAAATTTCAATATACATTCAATAAGTATTTTTATAATTATTTATAAGACAGTCTAAAAGTTCCACTTTATCTTCACAAGCCACCACCAATGCTAAGTCTCACATCGTTGCAGAATACTTTTTTTGGAAGACAGCATGCGCTCTCCATCTTTACGAATACGAATCTCCCCTAGTTACCTTAAAGAAGGACAATGGCTATATCCTTAATGGTCACTTCAACCTCGTTCACGTGATCGACCTGGCACGATTCGAAAAGCTGACATCAGAGATTGACGAAGCGGCAAGGAACATATCTACTACAGACGATACGCTTTCACTTCTGCAGTATCACCTTACTCGAGTTCAGAAAAGTCTTCACGAATTAAAGGGTAGGAAACCAAGAGAAACTCGCTCCATAAATTGGATAGGATCAGCATGGAAATGGATAGCCGGAAGTTCAGACGCCGTAGATTGGGACTCAGTATTACGAAATGAGCAGTCTATTGTCGAAAACAATAACCAACAATACAAGATCAACAGAGAGTTGTTCGAAGTAACGCACGAAGCCATCACCAAGTACAACAAACTGATCGAAATGCTACACAACGATTTGGATAATCGACTTATCAACAAACTGGAACAGAGCCTTTTAGAAAAATCTTTTATTCTGTGGGACCAGATCCACGAAATCGTGCGAGCGTGCCAAATGGCTAGAAGCGGAATAATTAACACAAACCTACTGGACAGTGAGGAAATGAGCAAAGTGTTATCTGAAGTCGAGACCCTTCCTTATGAAAACGAGATAGAAGCTCTTGAGTTTGCCACCCCAACCATTTTTGCTAACGATACAATGCTTCTTTATATTGTCTCTTTACCAAAGGTTCAGCAGGAAAATTATAATCACATTCTTGCGCGAGCCGCCATACTCAACAACACTCAGGTGGATATCCCATACAACGAGATGTTCGTAAGCCAGAAAGAAACATTCGGGATAAAAGAAGGATGTCTACCGATCAGAAATACAACAGTCTGCAGTTCAGCATCACTAAGTAAAATTCCAGAGGACAGTTGTGTGGTAAGAATACTCAAGGGCGGTAACGCCAATTGCACCTTCAAGACCAACACGGAAGAAATAGTTGAACTTGTTGGCGGGGAAACGATTTTCCTATCTAATTTCAGAGGATTCGTCAACGCCACTAATTTTTCGAGGCATCTGGATGGCACCTACATCGTGCAATTGGAAAATGAAAAAATTTATATAAACGAAAGAATCTTCTCAACATCTACCGTAACCAGAGTCCAAGCCCTTCCACAGCTTCTCACCAACGTAACCAAGGGAACTGACAAAATCGACATAGCCTATCTACATGGAGCGACGTTGAACAACATCAAGCGATTGGGTAACCTGGCTAAAAAAGTAAACCTCTCTATGCTCTCAGACCTTGCAGCTATCCTTGGTATAATCCTTGTCGCAGCATCTTTTTGGTGGAGATCCAATCGACGCCTCAACCTACCAAAAATCGTGCCAGCCGTCATTCGGGTCGAAGAACCTCAACACCAACAAAACAAGATGGCCGAGGCATAATCTGCGGGACGCAGATTTTTAAGGGGGGAGGAGTCAACGACAGCCAGCGACGACTAAGCAGCAGACAACAGCCGAAATATGAGCGCCGTACGTGACAATATGGAATGTGGCCGGATGCGCGTGTGGAAACACTTAGCATGGTAACGGTGGGAAAATGCAATGTCTGCATTTTTGCTCTAAGCTAATTGTATGCTTCTTCTTTGTATAAATCCTAAACTAATTGTATGCTTCTTCTTTGTATAAAATTAAGTATTTAAGATATGCAAAATGTTATTATAGTTTAGTTCATTTTCGTACCTTGTAATAAAGTGTAGCATAAACGCATTCAGTGAGTTTTTTAATTATTGGCCCGTTGGGCATTGGCTGTGCCAAGCCAGCCAATGCCGGCCAAAGTATTTTTTTATTGAATCGCGAAGGACTCGCGTTAACTTGCATTCCTGCCATATGTCCCTAAACGAAAAATCGGTATAAAATCCACCACAAATATAACGCCCTATATATCCTGAAATTAAAATTTCCCGTAGAATCCGTAAAATGCAACCAATAACAAACAATTTGGTACAGATGATTATGTTAGCAGCAAAAATTACTTCGTAAAAAATGTTTGAAATCGGTCAAAGGACACGCCCGATTATCTTCAGTTCTCTTAAGCAATTCCTATATACATATATTAGTGTATGGTAGGTACATAATTAAAATTCGGCGAAATATGAGTCACCAACCACGCCTATTTAAAAGTTACATGTAACACCCAAATTAAGAAATCTACCCTGTGACATAAAAATAAGTTTATGCTTGCATTTTAAAATCTATATATTGCCATTAATTAAAATAAACAAAAAATTAAGAATTAACTTTATTTATCAAAAACAATTTATAACATTTTGATAGCATATTTAATCTATATTGAAATATAAAAAAAATACTTCATGTACTTAAATTTTTATTTATACAATTAATTTGATGATGAATCAGATGAAACGAATTCAGTGAAATCAATTTGTGATAGTATACTATTTTCCATATTTTCATCTTCAAGTTCAGTCTCTGTTTCTATTTCAAGAAAAGAATATATGTCTTTATCATTTTAATGCTTTCTACTGTACGGTTGCGCTCTACTGATAAAAGCGGCTCAGACGACAGTAATAAATAGGAGAAAAGGTCACTATTTCTCGATTTTCTTGAGTTTTTCCTGGTGTTTTCTAATCGTTTTGGAAATTTAATTTTTTATTTTAGTTACTGTGTACACAAAATGGCCTTTCATCATATTGCATAAAACGTTTTTGAAAATTTATCAGGATCGACCTAATGGGTAAGCATAAAAAAAATAGTATGAAAATAATCACAAAATCTCAATTTTGAAGTGAGTTTGGTGGCACCAAAAACAAATCTAACTCAGTCTAATAAAATATACAAATTTATAATATCAAAAATTTTTATTTTATTTGAAATACACTTTGCTGCACTCCACTTTGGCGGTGTGCCGAAACTAATGATTTTACAAAAAAAAGGTTATAACATGAATTTTAGGGAATTTCTCTAGTTTCATTTGGTGCATATATGTTCTTATAGTGAAATGAGTCAGAGAGGAGATATTCGCAAACAACTGTTTTATGTATACTATGAATATGGCGGCGAGTGCGGCAATACGAGGTGGCAAAGTTGAAATTCGGAAAGTGCACATCGAAATCTATCAAAAGTACGCATTTCCAAAACTCCCGGAAAACTTTCCAGGTAACCTCGTTTTTTCTCCCAAATGATTGTACAATACCAAAAAATACAAAAAAAAAAGATCTCTAACTTTGTTGGGAAATCGAAATCAGCGGCACTCAAACGATTTCTTCATCTTGAACACCGTTTACAAAAGGATTAAAATTTAAGGGAAACTTACGCGGAAACAATTAAAGAATATGTGGAATTGGGACAAATGAAACTGGTTACAACTTCGGAAAACCAATATTGCGCAACTAGCGCCGATAACCAACAACGGTTGGCTTGTTGCTACCTACTGCATCATCCTGTTATCAAAGAGTCCGCGGTGAGCACAAAAGTACGAATTGTGATCGATACCTCAAACATTAAATGGAAAATCATCATCAAACATTTGCAGCAAGATTTTCCTGCTGTTCTAACGAATTGGCGCTCATTAAAGTTTGTTTTTATGGCAGATATCGAAAAAAATGTTTCAATACTGTGACGCGCAAAACTCGCAAGCGACTTTTGCCCACACAAAGTGCTGCGACGCAGTCCACCAGAAACGTATTTACATTATTTTTTATTATTCTGTTATTTTATTTAAAGAAAAGAATCACTTATTTACATTATTATTAGTCAAACATTTCTCACCCATACTTACTTACTTTACTTACCATGAACTTATATTTTTACTTACCTTAATTTAAAAGAAGAGAAGCACTTATGTACTTTATTATTATGCAAACATTTCTCACCCATACTTACTTACTTTACTTACCATGAACTTATATTTTTACTTACCGTAATTTATTTACTTATACTTACCTACTTTAATTATCTACTTACTTACCTATTACATTATAATTGTTGTTGCATTGTGTAATAATCAAGTAAATTATTATTAAGAAAGCACCCTGTACTAACATAAATGTACATATACAAACGATTACGAGAATAACGCGTTGCCTACATAAACTAAGCAGAAGAGAAGCAGAGACCAGCCACGCAGTACTACATACATACAAGCATAGAATATATAAAACGTTTAGCAAAGCAACCAACAAGAATTAGAGCGACAACCTAAGAGCAGAGTATTGAATAATGAATGTAAGAGAAACAAAGCAGCAGCATAATACGACACACGAACGGAGTAGCATACAAGAAGCATAGGCAACGAGAATGAGAGCGACAGCATAGCGCCATGCTTAATGAGAATAAGAAGAAGAACAGCGGCCAGCAATAGAGTGGTAGACTTGCTGACAAGCAACGAGAAGTTCAGTTGCTGACGGACCGCGAACTGGAGTACACGCGACCAACTGGAATTGCTGGGAAATTGAAGGTACGGCAACGAAGGTAAGGTGAGGACTGTCCGAGACGGAAAGACAAAGACACAAGTAGAGTTAAATTTAATTTGTCGTATCCGTAGCCGGGGCGTCAGCCTAAGCACATAAGCAGGGTAAATTTAATTAGTCGTATCCGTAGCCGGGGCGTCAGCCTAAGCACATAAGCAGGGTAAATTTAATTTGTCGTATCCGTAGCCGGGGCGTCAGCCTAAGCACATAAGCAGGGTAAATCTAACTTGTTGTATACGTAGCCGGGGCGTCAGCCTAAGCACAGAGGCAGGATAGCTCCTAGGTTGTCATATACGTAGCCGGGGCGTCAGCCTAAGCACATAAGCAGGGCCTTGAAAGTAAGGAAGAGCCAGGGCCACAGAAGTATAATTACGCAGGAGTACGGAAAACACGAGACGACATTTCGACCACGACGGACCATCCTCGAGACACCTACCAGTTGCCACGTCGAGTACGATTCGCCACCAGAAAAGGAGGAGGAGACGAGTGAAGGAAGTCGCGCGGCAAGGTTATTCTCGGCATCACCTTATTTTAAAATTATTGGCTTAAAGCCCCAATAAAAGAAATATCAACTACAACTGTACGTCTCTTTATTTATTATAAATAATGTACTGGACCTCGGAATCCGGCGAGCTTACCTCAGCTATGGACCCGGAAGACCGGGAGTTTCGTTACAATACATTGACGTAGATGATGCCCAATATCAAATAAAACTTTGGAGAGAGGATCCAAGCCAGCCGATTCAAGAATATTACTGCTCAACAGTTATGCTTGGATCGCATCAGCGCCGTTCACAGCCATTCGCACGGTACATCAGCTAGTGCAAGGTGAAGGTGTCAGATTCCCATTAGCTGCTAAGGTGGTAAAACAACAAATTTACGTAGAGGATGTATTATCCGGTGGTGAAACATTGATTATCCGAGAAGTCAGATCGATGTTAAGCAGCGCGTCATTTGAGTTGCAAAAATGGGCAAGCAATAACCCTATGCTTTTGAACGAAATTACTTTAGAACATATGCATGTAAACGGTTTGCTGGAATTTAACAGACTTATCCTGGCAAATTAACAATAGTAAACCAGTGTTTTTCATATTTCTATGTGTTTGTTGCAATTTTTTGATTTCAAAACAAGATTTGAAGTTAAAAAATAAAAAATTTCGATAAAAATTGCAGCTGCTTTTCATATATTGACAATTTCATTGAAAAATTTTGATTTTTGAGCTTCAAATTTTGTTTTGAAATCAAAAAATTGCAACAAACAGAGAAATATGAAAAATACTGGCTTACTATTGTTAATTTGCCGGAATAGGTCTGTAAATCTATTGATTCGATAAAGGCTTTGGGCATGTTGTCGCGGTCTAAAAATGTTTCTCAGATTTCTCGTTTGTGCCTCTCGAGGGCTGAGGCGTGAGCAAGACTACAATTCTCTCATTTCGTTTTGAGGTTTTGACATTATAAACCTTAGGGTTTAAGACAGAACCATCTCGACTATGTGCATATACATGTCTATATTGTCATCATATACTTATCTTATGTTATCCATATACGTGTATCCATGAGCCACCCTCGTAATCTTTACGATCGAGTGGCGTCCCCACGCAGAACTGCTCCCTAGCTACCACTGTGTAAGTTAAAATCTTGTTAACATTAAGGACACTTGAGTTCTGATGTCTGCTTGGGGGTTCCTCATATTTTTTGTCTATGTCGGGAGAAATCCGTAATCCCATGTGACTGAACGCACTGAATTTCGCGACAAGCAAAACAAACAGTACAAGAACGATTGTTGTTAAGTAAATGCCAGAACCACTTGACTGATTCACAATGGGAGTTGCCAGTGTGGGCTGAAAAGTGTGGAAGGTTGCCACACCAATGTAAACATTTGGTAGGTAGGAAGGTTTATTTAAATTTACTCAAAAAACCACCAAAATATTCCTTGATGAATTTTATAAAAGTCTTCCGTTCTGAATACTGGTTTTTTGAAACCGCATCTACGGTAGTAAATGATGGCGGTGTTGATGTTCTAGTGATGTGGAACGTAAATCCCCGAGTCAGAAGGTTACGCACTCGTCGCAACTGATACAGGGAGTATTGTTGTTGTGGGTTTTGTGTGGGTGTGCCCCCTACCACGTAGAGTATTGTGGTTTAAGTGTCGTGTTCTTTTAGTCAATGTTTTGTAGTATTTTCCTTTAAATTACAGTTTTGCCCCGCTTGTAACGTTTCGATTGAGCTTTCCTTGGTAAGCCCCGCACTCGAGCCTGGTTCATTTCGAACGGGTAAATTTATTGATTCTACCAGGTAGAATCGTGTGAGTGTCCAAGCAATCTCCTTGGACCAGTAACTAGAGTGCGCCCCAAAAAGTTGCGAAGTTTGCGAAGGGTAGACAGTCCATTTGATTTGAACGAATCAAAATTTAGAAGTTTGTACCGCTTAACACACAAGACAGCTCACAATATAATCGACTCCATTCGAAGAGACTTGGAAGGAAGTACAATCAGAGCTTTATCAACCGATGTTACCAGCGGCCAGTTGGCAAATAAAAAAGCAGTGATGCAAAAATTGTTCGGCCTAATGTACGCTTCCCAGCTACGCAAATCAAGCGACAAGCAGCACGCACGCTATTTCGAACATCATCTCAGCCTTTCGATGGTGCTATAGGGGCGATTGACTGTGCCCATGTCGCCATAATGGGTCAGTCATGGTCAATTCACGAAGAAGCCTATGTTAACAATCATGGTTACCACTCAATTAACGTCCAAATGGTGAGATTTAAATTGTACATAAAACTTTTTTAAAATGTTTTTTTTAGATATGCAATCCCAATCTCAAGATTTTGAATGTTAATGCAATGTACCCTGGAGTTCGCCATGATGCTTTTATATGGAGTGCTTGTGCTGTTCGCATTGTCGTGCAAAGGGTGTTTGAACATGGTGACCACCAAACATTTTTAATAGGTACATTTATAAAAAACCAACTAACAATTCAAGTACCAAAACCAGTGCAAATCCAGTTGAAATGACTGGTATTTAAAGAAGATAAAATAAAAGTTCTGTTAAAATAGAATATCTATTTTAATTTATTGCAAAAATAATTCAATAAAATTAAAAGTCGCAAAAAAGTGAGAATTTAAATTTGAAATTATTAAAGCAGTCATTTGGGCTGATTTGGTAGTGTAAGCGTTAAAGAAGTAAAAACTATTCAAACAATTATTTCCTTGCAGGTGATTCCGGCTTCCCATTAGAACCGTGGCTAATGACTCCATTCACATATCAACATCAAGATACACAAAAGCATTGTGCAAATCTCGACACTACATAGAGCGAACGTTTGGAGTCTTTAAGGGGAGATGTCGATGTCTTTTGAACCAAAGAGTGTTGTTGTACGAACCTGGGTTTGCCAGCAAAATTGTAAATGCTTGCGCAGTTCTTCACAACATGAGCCCAAGCACATTAACAGAACCTGAAATAATGGAGAATTTAAGAAATGGAGCACCGGAACAAGTCGTAGCTGAAGCAACAATGGAAGTTGCGTCCCGTTCATCAGTTGCAAAACGCATTCAAGATCGTTTGATAGCGCACAAATTTCTTAACCGTATTTTCATAAAAAAATGGTTCAACGCTTCTTTTCTATTTAATATTTCTTCAAAATAAGCTATCAAACATGAAAAGTGGAAAAAACCTCCAGAGTTGTGATTTTTTACTTTTCGAAAAAAACTCCTTTTTGTTCTTGCTGTATTGAAAAAAAAAAATCTAAAAAAATCCAAGTCAAAAAATTTAAATAAAAACTTGTGGAAATCTTTTTTTAAGCTATACCTAATGTAGATGCAAAAAATTGTGTATTTATGTTGAATAACTTGGTCGTTATAAATTTTTTTGCTAGAAGTGACTTATTTGAAAATATCGAGTTTGAGTATTTAAAAAAAAAATCCCCACAAATCCAAAATTTTTAAAAACAATAGCATGGATAGCTTAAGCATAGATTTGAGCTATTTCTTGCAAAGAAATAAAAAAACCGAAATTCGGAAGAATTGGCTTTTTTTTCCATAAACACTTAAGTGCCTTTTTCTAACATTTCGATCACAAAAAACAACTCTAGTATTCACAACTAGAAATAGTAGATTTTACAACTGTAGTAATTTTTGTTGGATTTTCATGTTTGATAGCTCTTCCTAAATAAAAATAAAATTGAAACCATTTTCAAAATCAACACGGCGGAGCAAAACATATTCGGATAGGCCTGAAAAACATACACATTTAGTTTTAAATCAAATGTCAAGTTTCAAAAGCCGACTTTAAAATTTTAAAATGTCCCATACAAACGTGCGTCCAGTCTAATGGTTACACACACCATAATATCATCTGCTTGCGTTTTTGCTATAGTAGTAAACTGCTCCCGCCCCGAATTCATCCGAGTACTTATTGGCACTCTTCTCTTCGGCACTCTGCTCTTGAGTCTAAGATGAGATGCTGGCATTTCAGCTGTCTCTTCCAGCTCTTCAACAGTCCAATTCATTCTCCTCCTCCTCTTGAGCCCTATCTACATCATCGTCGACATCTTCTACGACTCCTACAACCATTGGACGGACATGCAGCACGTCCGTGTTCCCACTTCCAAGAGGACTTGCAAATGCTGTATTTAAAAAGATTTTATTACTAATATGTTACTATATCTATTCCTATACCTCTTCCTCTGGAAAGTTTTCGGGGCAGAAGTTGCTGCCTTCGACGTAGTCATGGCCAAGTACGCCCAGCACGCGCTTGTCTATTTCGGTGAGCGCAGGAAGTGTAAGCAGTCTTTCGCCCGTCTTTGCCCTTCCTGCGCTCCCGTGCTTTTATTGATGTCCTGCTCTTAAGGTCACGCCAAGTCTAAATGATGAAGAGTAACAATACAATGATCATTCATTACTTACCGTTTGCCATTGCGAACCAGTTTTGGTAGCTCTTTTTTCATTAAGAAGCTCAGCCAGCTCGTTCCATTTTTTGCAGGCGTCCTGCCTTCCATGCATTGAGGTAAATTTGCCCTCACCCAAGCCTTTGTTGGCCTCAAAAAAATCCATCATTATTTGATGCTGTTCGGTAGTTGTCCGGCTACTTCTTTTATTTTTTATTTATATTAATTTTTATTAATTTTCTTTTATTTTAATATCTTATAAACATATGTTTGTTACAATCTACCAAAAAAGGAGAGTGCTGCCATATTTTTGATTTCTGTTAACGACGTTCGTAGCTTCTATTGTGAATATTAAGTTTAAACAATTTTGTCGCAAAGTACTGTTTTGAGAATACAACATTCGTTATTGCAAACTACAAACGTCTTTAGTTAACCATAACGATTTCGTATCGTTAACTTTTTGAGAATTCCACTACTGGAACTGGTTGGTGATTTGATGGCAGATGCCTTCATCGCAGCACTAAAACGTTTCATAGGGAGAAGGTGACTCTGCAGCAAAATATGTAGTTATTGCGGGACAAATTTTATAGGTGCGAACCGTAAGCTTTTAGAAGATCGCGATGCATACCAGGAGTTTATAAAAACGAACATATCGCACACTAACTAAAAAACAGTCACAACTCAAAAAACATGAATTTTCAGGAGAACCAAAAAACTGTTTAAGCTAAAATGATTGTAATATTATAAACAAATTTAGTTCCACAACAAAGAAACCCAATTTTAAAGTGAGTTCTGATATAGTTTTTTTATTGCATATGATAATTGTGGCAATAAAGAATAATTTGGAGTTATGACCTTTAGCTGAAATTTTTTCCTATGATAAGTGATATTATCTCAAATTGTGCCTCTTTACCTGATAAAAATTGCTTTAATTTTTAACAGCTCTTAACTTACGAGCTTTTAAGAAAGAAAAAAAAAATGTACTTTCAGTTTAATTGAAAATACAGCTTTATTCTTATTAGAAGACAGTTTTGCTAGTTGTTTTCGTTTTATATTATGATTGTGCAAATAAAAAAGATTTTAGACTTATGAAACTAGCTGAAATTTTTCGTTTAAAATACAAGTTGTGCCACAGATCCTTATTTTCAAGCAATAAAGTCAGAAAATTACCAAGAAACAAAAAAATTTACTTTTTGTGTAATTGAAAATAAAGCTTAATTCTTATTAGAAATCAGTTTTGCTAAAGTTTTTATAGTTTTTTATTGTGTGGAAATAAAAATAAAAAAATTGGATTTATGTCCCTTTAACTGAAATTTTTTATTTAAAATTCAAATTGTGTATTTTAAATAACTGAACAACTGATAAAAATCGATTTAATTTTCAACAGCTCCTAATTTCAAGCATTAAAGTATGAAAATTACCGAAAAACATAAAATTTACTTTTTGTTTAATTGAAAATAAAGCTTTATTCTTATTAGAAGACAGTTTGCTAGAGATTTTGAAGTTTTATATTATGATTGTGTAAATAAAAAAATTTTGGCCTTATGACCCTTTAACTGAAATTTTTCTTTTAAAATTCAAGTTGTGCCTGCTTAACTGATAAAAATTGCTTGAATTTTTAAAAATTCCCATTCATCAACTGATTAACAAGCAATCATATAACAAAATTCACAATAAACATTATTAATTGGTTTATTATTAAGTATTTAAAAATAAATTAATTTTTCATTTTAAGCACAGTATAAAAATTGCACAGTACATTAAAAAAATATAATGTATTCGTTTCAAAATATTTAGTTTTTAAATATCAAGTTTTTGTAGAAAGACTCCTAGCAATTTTTAGGAATGTAGTTTTTATTTGCCAGATCATTGATGCCCTTTTGCTTTACTTCTAATAGCGGTAGCCTTTCGGAATATACCAGGCATAGTTTTAATTTTAAAGGGTATTATTTGCAAGTAGAAAAAATTAGCATATTTTTTTTGCATCAGAGGTTGAATAGTAACTTAAAAATAAACTTTTGATGAGTTTGAATATAAACTACTTACTTGATGCCACTTCAAGGCTTAAATGGCTTCAAGTTGCTATTTCTTAAACATACTCTTCGAAAGTTGGTATCTTTATTTCTTTAAGTTACGAGTTCAATTCGCAGCTGCAATATTTGAATAAAAATTAATATATAACAATGACAATTAAAATTTTGCTAACTAATTATCCTGAGAACTGAACTAAAATTTAATTTTATAGATCGAAAAACCAAGCCCAAATATGCGAAAACATCAAAATCTTCATTTAGTAAAAATAGTCTCTAGGACAAAAAGTTATCAAGTGACGGAATAATTCCAGTACAATTAAAAATTTTATTTCTTTTTTGTTTTCATTTTTGATTTAACTAATGCTTATCAGTTATTTTAACAAAAAAGACACATATCAAAATAAAACAGTCGATTTTACTCACTTTTTCAGCTCTAGGATCACAATTCAAAATAATGCACTTTGAAATTTCTCAGTTGTTACAAATAAAGTGTCACAACTCAAAATAAAACTCTTCATGTGTAACATATCAGTGGATCTAAGACACCTTGACACAACTAAAAACAAAACTCTTTGATTAAAAGTGCAGAAGCAACGCAGTTAACATTAAGACAGACAACTAAATTTTTCCCAGTTAAAGAACAAAGTTATGAAAAAGACATTCTAACAGCCGTTTCTTAAAAGTCGATTTTAGAAAATTTTGAGTTGAGACTGTTTTGTATTTAAAATGCGGTATCTCCTCATTGGGCAGGACAAAACGTTGAGTGGCACTTTATACCACGTCGTCCCATTTCGGTGGTCTTAGGGAGGCGGGAGTAAAATCTGTTAAATACCATCTTAATAGAATTATCGGAAAATTGACCGACGAGCAGTTCAATACTGTTTTGATCCAAATTGAATCCTGCCTAAGCGCAAGGCTATTGTGTCCTCTGACTGGTGCCGCCGATGACATTATGGCTCTTACTCCAGACTATTTTCTAACGGGTGATTCTCTCTTGGCACTTTATACCACGTCGTCCCATTTCGGCAGCCTTAGGGAGGCGGGAGTAAAATCGGTTAAATACCATCTTAATAGAATTATCGGAGATCAAGAATTGATCTACGAGGAGTTCAATACTGTTTTGATCCAAATTAAATCCTGCCTAAGCTCAAGGCTATTGTGTCCTCGGACTGGTGACGCCGATGACATTATGGCTCTTACTCCAGGCTATTTTCTAACTGGTGATTCTCTCTTGGCCTAACCTGCGGTTGAAACGAATGGTTTAAGTTTTGTAGATCGCTGGCGGCATGGCCAAATTCCCGTGCAGCACTTCTGGTGACAATGGAGCAAGGAGTATTTATCACTCTTGCAGAGTCGTCCTAAATGGCTGAAAGGCAACTCTAATTTTAAAGTTAATGATTTGGATTTAGTTAAAGACGAGAGATATCCCTGCAACTGGTGGTCGCTTGCTCGGATTGTGGCGTTGCATCCTGGAAAAGATAACTTTATGCGCGTCGTTACGCTTAAGACCCAGCAGGGGTTCCAGAAACGCCCTATCCTTAAGATTTGTCTGCTTCCTATCTCAGATAAGTGGGGCCCAATTGACAATTACCAAGCACAATAAATCAAAAGCACTAGTTTTCTTTGTTGCAAGTTAGCACCAGCTGACGGATAACAATACAATAGGCTCTACTCCACCAGCCCACGGGCCATGGCTACATCAGGATGATATTTTCGATAAATATCATCGCCGGGGAGACTGTTTTATCTTGGCAATCCTAAATATTATTTAATACGGCAACGTTTATTTCATTATTACCTGTTTGACGTTTTGTCATTATCTTTTTTTTTCTTTTATAAACATTTTAAGGGCCGATGTTGAATGTGAACCACACCTAAACGTTAGGTTTTTTTCTGAATTTTATTTGACATTTCCCAATTTCAGACTAACTCAATTTGAACCATGGAAAGATACACAATCGAGCAACGCTTCAAAGTTATTCAGGCTTATTATGAAAATGGGCGTTCAAATCAAAATGCATATCGTGCACTTCGTGATTTTTTCAGTCAATTCAATCGTCCAAATGTGCGTAGAACCGGAAAATCGTGCAAAAATTTGAGCAAACCGGGTCTGTAGGAGATGTGAAAATACCAGTGCATGCTCGTACAGCAGAAAATATTGCTGCTGTTCACGATAGTGTGGCTGAAGGCCGGTCAGGCAGTTACTGTGAATGGTGTTTGCTATCGTGAGATGATAACGAACTTTTTATTGCCCGAATTGGAAGATATGAATGTGGACGATATGTGATTTCAACAGGACGGTGCCACTTGCCACACAGCTAACGAAACAATGGCTCTTTTGCGCGACAAATTCAATGGCCGTGTTATCTCACGTGGTGGCGATACCAATTGGCCACGAAGATCATGTGATTTGACACCGTTGGACTTCTTTCTTTGGGGGTATTTAAAAGAAAAGGTGTACGTCGATAAGCCAGCAACAATTCAAGAGCAAAAGGATGAGATAATTCGGCACATTAACGGCATAGAACCTCACTTATGCCTCAGCGTCATTGAAAATTTGGACCATCGGATGGAGGTGTGCCGCCGAGGTCGCGGCGGCCACTTGGCCGATATTTTGTTCCATACATAATTGAACCATACCTATATTATCATAATAAAAAGAAATGGCAATAATTTCCTAAATAATTTGTTTTATTCAAAATCAACCCTTAAAATTTAACCACCCTTTATATGCTTAATTAAAACTTACATCTTTTTTGTTAAATTGGGCACAAGCTAAATGTTAAACTGATCTAAGTATTTTGTATTGAAGTTAAAAATAAATAAAGTATCATTTAAAATTTATCATTTGGACTCAAAACACCTTCTATTTTTGGCCACTTGCTATATGGGCTCGTTACACTGTGCGTCGTCAGCATTTTTCCATAGAGTTGCCATCTAAAACTGTTTTCACTTTACTAATTCAGTGCTAGGGCGAAATGTAGGTAAAAACTGAATCCGAATCCGTTATCAGAATTCAAAATTATTCAATTTTATTACCATAGGGTTTGCCACCTAAATTTTTTTTCATTTTTACTAATTTGGTGCTGGCGGACACTAGGTAAAAATGAATCGCTGAATCCGAGCCCGTTATTTGAGCTTAAAAACGATGTAGTTCTCTTTCCATAGGCATAATGCCAGCTACATTTTTTTACTTCTATGAATAAGGTCCTGGGTCGAAAACACTATGTAAAAATGGTTCTGTAATTTTTTTCATAGTTGCCATTTAATTTTTTTTTTACGAATTCGCTGGTGAGAGATAAATTCTCTACAAAATTCGCCAAAATTCTCTACAATTTTTAAAAAAAGCTCCGCTACAGTTCATATTGACAAAGTCAAGCCAGCTGTTCTGAATACAAAAACTTCATACACTTATCTAGCTACATAAATGTAAGCCTGTTAAAAAAGCACCTGGCGAATCGGGCGGGGGTTCGGTTAGTTGTTTTATATACATATATATAGATAAAATGTAATGAAATTATAAAGGCGGCCGTGGCGAAGTGGGTAGAGTGTGTAACTCCTACGCCAGAGAACACAGGTTCGAATCCTCCATCCGACACAGACAATTTTTTCAATTGAATTAATTTTTCTGTTCGGCCGTCACCTCTCTGCAGACAATAACAAACCTCAGAGAGTAAAAACTGCCATGAAAAGCTACTTGAGAACATAAGCCGTTCGGAGTCAGCATAAAACATGAAGGTCCAGTTCTGGATCATTTGTCTTCAAACATTTCACAGCACAATTGATCATAAGAAGCTCGGCCAAAGTCCTTTCAAGGGCTGAAATGGCCATTTTTGTTTTTATTTAAAGTGTTTATTAAAATGTGCTTTCTTTGCCTTTGGGACACTCTGTTTAAATGCAATGAATACGAAAGGTTTGATTGGCTACCAAGTAACGATTCCAAAACAACTTCAATGCTATTCATTCGCCTCTCGTAGAAATGGATACAATGTTGATGTCCCCCTACATATAAAACTAGAAAGTTAAAAATTTAATAAAAGTTTTAATAAAAAAAATAGTTTTCGAATGCTTAAGAAAGCAAGTAAACAGTACAAAGAAGTATTCATTGAAATTTCGTTATTGATATTAACCAGATACCCAAACGAATGAAAACCTTAACTTCGGATGCAATATAGAAGTAATGGAAATAATATCGCCCAGTTTCTGAGATATACTAATTTTTAATTTAAAGGGGAAACCCTGTGCGAATATAAGGGGGAAATAATGTTCGTTAATTTGAAATTTCGTAAATTTTCAACAATTTTACGTAGTTTAGGAGATAAAGGAATCTAACTACAGCCCCATTGTATGAAATGTGACCTTGAAAAAATCGGGTTTTTGCGCTAACGCAGAAAAATCCCTAGTACGATATTTTCTATGAACCAATGGCTATCAGAAACCATAGGAGTTTTTACAGTTATTTCAAATGATCCTCAAATTGTCACACAATGATATCAATACATATGAATAAATATAAAAAAATATAAATGAATAGCAAGAAATATAAAATAATCAATTAAATAATCTTTGAGATTTGTTGTTTGTTTGGTAGGCAATCAGCCATGATATAATAATTTTAAGGTAGGAGTGACAGTTCTTTTGTCGACTAACATTTGTCAAAAATGAGAAAACGAATAAGCAGCAAAACAGATGAAAAATTAAATTGTACTGTATTGTAACTTTATTGAGTCTTTTTTCATCAATCTTAAAATGATATACAAACTGTTTCTTAAAATTTAACAAATAAGCGGCTGTAATAGTATGGCCTGCATAGACTGTTACAATAATAAAATTATTAAATCGACTGCCACATGGCTAATATTTTTTTACAGAAAAATTTGCTTTCGCTCTAGAAGCATTTTTAATCTTGCTTTTACCGTTATATAGTAAATATACAATTGAGCATAAAATATATATACAAAAGGAAAGAAACAACGACAGCGTATACATGAATACACATAAACGCCCAACTTATTATATATTTACAGTGTCGCTGATACTTTCTCAGTTACTCTGCCTTGTGAAAGAATGAAATAACATATGGTTACTGAATTTTAACATATTTTGTTATAAGAATCGAATACACATAATAGGTGTGTTTCCGTACTCACACTGTGTAACTTGTGGGACACTATTTTCTGTGTCCGTACTTTCTGTGCTTAAAATGGTAGAAGAAGAACAAGCATAAAACCGCTCTCTCGAGCACACAAAGTGGACAGAGAGTGCTAGAACTCAAGACTCCGAGTAAAGTAAGTACAAGCATCAAGAAGAACATGCATCAACTTCACAAATTGACGATATTTTTAATTGGCGCAATTTACGTTTGACATGTCTGCAGTCAAAATCAGCTGTTTTGTGCTTGAAACTTACTAGAAGCTGTTTCCGTACTTTTGCAACTATTCTCACATTTCATTTTTACTCTCCAAGTTTGAACTTACACAAATCTTACACAGTGTAGAGTACGGAAACACACCTAATGTGTCTGAGTTTTAATCAAAGTTCTTACATTCACAGTGATTCGTTATCATTGTCGTAACGCTAACAATTAAACAATAAAATTAAATGAATATTTAACATTATTATGCCACTATTGGAGTTATAATTTATAACATTTACTTTATAGCTTTGCTTATTAGTTTTAATGACTAAATCTATTAATATTTCTTTTATGATCGACCTAATGAATTTGTGTACTGTGAGGCGAATATCATGCTAATAATGAGGTATGCTTCGTTTTTAATGAAAAGATCTATTCTCAAATTTTTTCCTCGCAATCGGATACATCTTGGTTGAATTCTACTTATCATTCGCCTGTTGGGGTTCTCTCTGAGGGGCTGGAGGAGGTCCCTTATGGATCTCCCATTCCTTATTACTTTTTTTATAAATTTCCTTACTCTTAATTATTGTATTTAATGACAGATTGTGGGGGGTAAATACATAGATTGTATTTGTATTTATATTAGCTTTACTTAAAGACCTAAAAATTGTATAGCTGAAAAATTTGTGTTTTTGAACCTAACAAGAAAAATTAAATATGCAAAATCAATGCAAAAAAGAAAATGACCAATGATATTTTGGCATTGTCTAATATGTTAACTAAGACCAATGTTGAATCAAAAGTGATAAAGGTCATGCAATAACAATAGAGTTCAGCTACTACAGCTATATCGCACTTCCTCAGCATTAACCCATCTAAAGCCACTACCCAGTAATCATTGAAAATATCAATGTTATGGATACCCGTGACCACAAACATGTTAATGTGGGAAAAATGTACCCACCAATAAATGGGTTGGGCTCAGGGACAACACAAGACGTAACAACTAACCATGCGTATACATAGAGGAACACCTGATCCAGCAATAAATTCAGAAGACAATGCGCCTCGGAAACGTATTTGATAAGATCGCTCCACCAAATACGATTTAATCCAGTTCACAAAATATTGTGGAAATCCCATTAACTCAAGTTTAAATAAGATTAGATTGTGTGGTAGCTTATCAAATGCCTTACTAAAGTCAGTGTAAACACAATCGACCTGGTTACGAGAATCAATAGAATTTAAGCAGAATGTTGTAAAATCGAGAAGATTAGACACAGTGGATCTGCCATTCACAAAACCATGCTGACGAGTTGTTATGACTTTGCCACAGTGAATTTTCACCCGATCGTACACCATCCGCTCAAAAAGTTTTGGAATCGATGAGAGCTTAGCGATAGGCCTATAGTTACTGACATCGTTCCTGCAACCCTTTTTAAAAATAGGACTTATAAATGATTTTTTCCAAAAAAGTGGAAAATAACTTTCGTTAATAGATTTATTGAATAATAAAGACAGTGGTTGACTCAAAACGGAACCGCATTGTGTTAACACTGCGGCAGGAACACCGTCAGGTCCAGCACCAAACTCCTCATCGATCGATCTAATATACATTAAAATATCCTCTGGAGTGAAGGATATATGTTCCAAAGATACTCTGGGTTCGGAATTCATATATTCAAAGTACTCTCCATCAGGATTAAAAGAATCTGAACAGAATGATTCTTTAAAAAGATTGGCGAAAAGGCCACAAATTTTGACGGGATTGTCAGTAAATCCCTCGGGAGTTCTAAATGAAGAAGGAAATCCATCAGATTTCTTCTTTGTGTTTACGAATCCCCAAAATTTCTTTGGATCTGTCAATATTCTCAGCTTAACATTATCTAAATATTCGTGACATAATGTAGCTGAGCGATTTTCAAATTCCAGAAACAAACGTTTGTAAGTTTATAGGTCGGTTGAGCCTAAGCTACAGACGTATTTCTTCCATGCCCTATTCCTGTGTTTGCGAAGAGTCTTTAAATCCTTTGTGTACCACGGGTACGTAGAATTCCTCGCAAATTTGAGACTATAAGGTACTGATTGAGAAAACACAGCAAAGAGTTCCATATAAAAAAAATGTATGGAGTCATCAAGGCAATTTCCTTGTATATATTCCAAAATTGCATTAAGTTTACCATGAAGCAACTGATTCAACTTCAAAAAGTCAGCTTTTTTAAAATTGAATTCATAAAGCTTGTCTGATGAATTAGAATTTACTATATTTGCTCTGTCGGATTTGTACCAAATACTCAATGGTGGATGATATTCATCAACAGTAGTTAGAGCATGAAAGGCCCTCTTAACAACAACATTGTTACTGTCTGTAGTTAAGACCAGGTCAAGAAGTCTTTCAAGACTATTATAAATACAACTTACTTGTTGTAAGTCTGAACATATATTATCAACAAATATATGTTCTTGGCGGGTCTTCGAATTAGATGCACAATAGTACGTATCATCGTCAGAAGAATGCCATTTTAAATCAGGTAGATTAAAATCGCCCAATAATAAAATGTCGTCATTAACGTCAAGTAAATCAATTATGTAATCTATGCACTCCGCAAGACTTGCATAGACCTCTACACTACTCTTAGGAGGAACATATGCATTAATAACATATACATTAGAGTTACAATGTATAACTTTAACGCAAATTAGTTCAATATTAGAAGAGCAGGGAATGTCAACAATAAAACTGACAAAGCAGTTCCTCACAGCCAAAAGGACACTACCACCGACAGAAGAAATATTGTCAGTGTATCTGTCTTTTCTAAAAACTTGAAAACTATTGTTAAACAAGCAATCCTCAGAGCAATTTTGAGTTGATAGAAATAAGCTCTGCGTCTTAGAACGTAGTCCCCTTACATTTTGATAGTAAAGGGACAGCCTATTTAGTTTTTTTGAGTCTGGCGGGCGGCTTGAGTCACCCTTTTAGACTTATTTTTTGGCTTGAACTCAGTAACAAGAATATTATCGGCCCACAAATTAGATTTAAGAACAGTTGTAAAATCTTTGGCTGCAACTGTTAGAATAAAAGAAGCATGGGAAGGCTTATAACCAATGTTTTGCATGAACAGAATGCATTTGAGTTCACTAACTTGGATTGCCTGACAAACGTCAATATATTTTCTATTGATGTGTCGGGCTGAAGACGTGAAATGAAAACATTTCTGGTCCTCGAAACTGCTCTTAAAGTCAAATGACTGTTAGGCGTAGTTGAAATCGTATTTGGGCTACTAGTCGATGGAGGAATAGAAGATGGTGTATGAGAAATCACCGTATTATTATTTTCTGATGGCATTGCTGGGGGCTGCTCTGCCTTGGAAGGTCTGGAGGACGCCTTCCGACGCTTATTTTTGTTTTTGTTTTTCCTCTGTCTTTTAAGGTCTTTTTCTGATGAAACTGACAAAATTCCGGAAGATGCAGTCATGGACGAAGGAACCGAAATGTTATCCTGAACAGTAATTTCATCAGAAACGCTGGTAGTGGGTGCGGCACTAACTTCGCTAAAAAATGAAACAATTTCTCTGAAGTTATTATTTAATAAGTTAAGGCTTTCCCCAAAAAGCTTTATTTTAGAATAGAGTTCATCCGGGGAAAGGGCCCTGCACGAAGCACAATACCAGCGAAGACCAGATCGGACTGACATTAAATCGTCAAGGCACGATTTAGAAATACCACCACAAGAAGCATGGAACATTCGCTCACATGGGCCAGAACAGCTGAACATAGGGTACAGAATATTCTGGCTTTTGCATTGCTCGTTCAGAGAACAAGCAGCAATATTATCAATGGAAAAATAATCCATTGGAAAAAAAATTTAAATTATTTTGTGAGCGTTTTTAAATGTAAAATGTGCTTTCGGGGTTGGCACAGTTAAATGCAGCGTACACAAAGTGTTAAGCACAATAACAACACTAGAGACTCTCACTGCACAACAGATAAACAAACAATGCACAAAGAGGAATAGAAAAAATTAGGCATACAAACACTAGATTGTGTGAAGTCCAACAAAAACTGTTCTATATTAATAACATAAATTATGTAATCACTAAAAGAACACTAAACAAAATTAATTTTTTTTCTTTTAAAAACACATTAATACAATTCTTAATAGTTTTTAATACAAACGATTTAACAAAATTTTAAATTTTCCACTATATAATTACTATTACAAAACACACTAAAAAAAACAACACCGATACCGACAAGTAGACGAGATCAACTGATCATAATTCATACCCATTCAGTCATAATTAATTACCCAAAATAATTTCATTAAGAAGCTCTAAATATTGCGTTCTCTTGTCTTCGATTGAGGTAGAATTATTTATATTTTTAAAAAAAACTCGATTTTACCCAGGAGACCCTGAACGTTTACTCCAAAGAGGTCCTTAGAAAGGTCAAAAAACTGCCCTAGAACGTTAGATTTTACGTTGTTCGTGTTAGAGGTTGTAAAGGATCCGCGTTTACTTTATGTTAAAAAAATTCAAAAATCAAGATTTAAAAAAACAGGACCTCCCTATTGGATCACCGGCATTTAAAAACGCCTCGGTTACTATATTGCCGTCACTAAATAGTGCAAACAGGCAACAGAATTATTTTTATTTGCAGTCACTTAAAAAAATGCAAAAAGTCGTAAAAATGATTAAATTAGGCAGCTTTGTAGCTTAAAAACTTAATGACTTTATTTGGCAATTTTCATCGTTTATATAGTCAAATAACGGTACTTTAGTTTTTACAAAATAAATAACATTTTTGAGTGTAATTGACATATGTTGTGATTGAGTGAGAATATCATAAACAAAAATCATATGTTCTAAAGTAATAATATAATAACAGTGTGTGTGTGAGTGCATGCAATATAAGTGATTTATATAAACATATGTTGCAATGAATTGAGTGTTATAGAACAAAGAAGGAATGCAAAAGTTACCATCATATGTTTTAATATATGTTTAATATATGTTTAATGCATTTAACAAAAGAAAATGCAAATAAATGAAATGAATACGTGATGATATTGAGTGTAATAATATAACATGAACAATAAATTGCAGCATAAAAATGATATGAGCGAAAGTGAACAATTATATGTATTAATTGAAATAACAAAATTAGTGGCAATAGTGGTTGCGTTGGTACTCTATATGAGAGTACCCTACAAGGTTCCTGAAGGGGGACCCTCCTGCCGCCTTAAAAGAGGCTGGCATATATCGCCGTGAGAGGAGGTGGAACTGTTTTTGGAGCAACAAAAATGCTATTCGTCCTTGTTTTAAGATTTTCCTTCGCTTTTTGAATGTTTCTTTTCCTTTGTAGTGCATAAGCTTTGTATATCTCACAGCCTCGATAGTTGGCAGGATGGTCCCCCTTGCAGTTCACACAAAAAGCTTACGAACTAGATTCTTTAGTAGCGGTGCATTCACCTGGCTGATGATCACCGTTGCATTTAACGCAGTTATACTTGCTTGCATAATTTTTTGCAGTGTGGCCGAACTGCTGGCATCTTTTCCCAATGAATTTGCGTACTAAAAAGATACCTAATTTTCAATATATCCGTCGCTTTTACCAGGCGGTAGTCGTACTACAAATAAACTGTTTCTAATATTATCTCTTAACGACCGAGCAGAGGTAAGGTTGGTCACCTTATCCACTCGACCCGGAACTAGAGCCTGTAGCTCTTCAAGGATTTCATCCTCCTCGTACTCGGATGTTAGCCCTTTAAGAACTATGTTAATAGTTTTTTCCTCCTTGGGGTAAAGGAGTACGCCTGTATATTAGGGCTCTCTCTGTTTCTCAAGAAGTCCCCTATGGATGACCCTATCATCTACATAAATTTTACTTTTATTCCCTAAGTTAACGATTTTAAAAACAATAGATTTACTTCTTAAGTCTTTTGATAGTTTACGAATATCAATATTTTTAATCACAATTGGGGGCAAAACCTACCTTTTATGCCGTGTTGAATCTTGCTGCTTGGATTGTTCTCCTTGTCCTTAGCAGAATCCGTCTCTGTTTTCTGTTTCCTTCCTGGAATCATCTTCCTTTCCAGTTGCTTGTTTGTTGGCATGCTGCTGATGCTGCTGTCTAACCTTTACTTCGCTGAGATTTAAATCGTTTAAAATTTCGAAATGATTGTCACTTCTTTTCGGCGCCTGCAGATCTTCAATCGACCCAGATCTCGATGCCGTGCGCCTCGTTCCTTTTGAAACTGTATTCCAGTCGTGGCTAATAGCTTCAACAATATCCATGCTATCACCGACGTCGACATTGGCTGAATTAAAAACCGTAGCACCAGTTGATAACGCAACAAGTTGCTGCGCAGCGTCATTTTTTCTTGGGCTAATCATTGTTTTCGGATTGCTAGGCATCATTTTCGCATAAAGCTTCCTTGCTTTATTCTTTTTTCTTCGTATCATTGGCCCAGCACAGGCTACTGGGGCCAAACACTTAACAACACACTCCCGCGTTTTTTAAGTGATTCCAGCTCTTTTCAATGTCACTGTGCACCAATACATACAGGACAGATTACAGCAACAGCCAGAAACGAAAAAGCCGCCACCATCCAAGACCACAAATTAAGCCTCAAATAGCAGAAAAAGGCCTCCGCTACACCAAACCGCAGCTGCGTCTTAGATCCCAGCACAATTCAGCCAGAACACTCTGCAAGCCACCGCCCAGCACCAGCCACCAGAACATCAAGCAAAACAGCAACAACTCGACAGGCCACTCAAAGCATTATGTTTGCAGTTGACCAACGTAATTAACACTTTTGATTTATTTATATATTTAATATATATATTTAAATAATGCAACTTCTTTTTCACAAACAAATCTCAAAAGTCACACAGGGCCATATCTGGCGAATATGGTAATCTTTGAACGATATTGACATTAAGTATGACCGTGTTCGGAAATGCAACTGATTCAGCAGCACTGCGCAAAATTAGCCGTCAACACTGGACTCACTAAGCCGACTTTCTTTGGCATGTGTGGTGAGGCAAGTGTAGACAGCTCAGTTTGCGCAGAGCTGATGAATCAGTTGCATTTCCAAACACGGCCATACTTAATGTCAATATCGTTCAAAGAGCACCATATTCGCCAGATATGGCCCTGTGCGACTTTTGAGAGTGACTAGGGAATGGTAATGTCCCCTGACCCCTGCCTAAGACATGTTCACGTAAAATTCGCCAGTTGATTGCAAAGAAAGCATGACTGATGTAAAACTAGTATTGGTTATCTAAGGCTAGGTGAAATCGCTATTTCTGTACTAGTACCGTTTACTACAGGGTATTGAACCGAAAGAGTGAAAGTTAATAGCACAGGCTAAACCATCTAAAAAAATAGGTACAGTTATATTTCAATTAACCTACATTAAATTAGTACCATTTACGTTGAACTGTGAACGTTAATATCACAGACCAAATCATCTGAATAAACTTAATTATATTTCAATTAACCTACCTGTGAAGAAATTTCAAAGTATTGACGATAAAAAAATCGTCTCATATAAATCATAATAATGTTCACTGCGAGTTTAAAGTTCACAGTAAAATACAGCTTTTCGAGGCTTGGTAATTAAACCTCAGGCTTTTATAGAAAGAAAATGTGGTTAGTAACATATTTTAAAATCTTTCATTTAATAATTTTCACTATGCATTTGAAATAAAAATTTACATACATTTAACTGTAAAATCAAGAAAATTTAGTTCCTTGACATAAAAGATAATCCTTTTGTAATGTTTCTCTGAGTATAAATTAGTATCTTCAATTATCTTAACATGGTTACGAATTTCTTTTCGGCGTAGCGATTCCTCATTAATTATATGTGACAAAATATATTGAGATATTTTACAGTATCTGGTATTTGTGTTCCAAGATTTAATATGTGTGTATAAATTATCGACTTGATTGTTGTTTAGATTGAGCAATGACAGCTTATGCAAAGATCTCTGCTTTATTAAATTCTTCAAAATTTTGAGACATATTAATGGTTTATTTAGTAATAAGGCTAAATAAAAAGCTTTCTCATGATTTTGATTTCTGACGTTATTGCAAAGAAGTTGATATTTTTGGGATATTATAAAATTTTCTTTTATAATATAATTTTTTGAGAAAGTTTTATCCTTCCAGTAAATGAGATTTTTATCGGATCCCCCACTGAAAAAACCTGATTCATTTGGTGTAACTGCTAGAGCCCAGACATGATCTTCGTGTTCATCTAATGAACAAAGACACATCGTTGAGTGTGTGTTCCAAACTTTAATCATTCCTTTAGCAGACGCAGATAAAAATTGTTTTCCTTGAGTTATAAACTCTACACGCAAAACTGGAAATAGTTCGTCAATTTTTGAAAGACAAGCAAGTGTTGATAAGGACCAAATGCGAATACTGCTGTCACTTGACGACGAAAGCAAAATTTGGTCCACAGGCGAAAATCGAACTGTCCAAACTCCCCGTTGATGACCACATAAAGTTGCGATTAAGGTTAAGTTTTTACTTTTCCAAATTTTAATATTTTTATCTTGAGATGCAGTAGCTATGACACTGTTATTTGGTGAAAATGTGATACAGTTAACTGCTTTTTCATGTGCCTTAATTGAATTTGTAAGTTGGAATGATAATTCTGTATCTATTTTATTAGAAGACAGTTTCGAAGAAATCCATAATTTTAAACAACCATCCTGACTTACTGAGCCAAACATAGATAAAGATTTGTATGCCAACGATATTGAACCAATGGCGGAAGTATGTCCTACACATTTCCCAATGCATTTAATAGTAAATAAATTTGGATCTAATTTCCATATATTTATGGTTAAATCTTTTCCTGCAGACAATAAATAGTTCTTAAGTCCTGCTAACGTCATAACCGTATCTACATGTTCCGATACTATCATGCAGTTCATATTTGACACGTCATATATTTTTATAGTATTATTATTTGTTGCAATAGCAAGATACTGATTGGTATCTCCTATGATACACAAATCAAAAATTTCATTACTATATCCAATTATTTTTTTTGAGCACTGCAATGAACAAATATCAAAAAGCAAGAAGGTGTGGTCGACATCTACTAACATAAATTGATTACTTTCTTTACAAAAAAGAAGCTGCGATACGACAGAATCTTTAATATTTTCAGAATCCAAATATGCGCAATGGGTGGTATATACTACTTTCATCTCCGAACAATTTATCAGATATATTCTTCCAGTTAAACTGGCTACCAAAACTAGAAGGTCGTGTGGTTTAATAAAACGTAGACTTGAAATTCTGAACTGATTATTGGCCAAGAAAAAAACACCTTGTAAAGACTCGTATAGAGGCATTACTTTAAATTTAATGCTATTAGAAAGGTTCCATAAAATCAGCACTTTATCAGCACTAACTGATGCCATGTATTCAAAATTTCGTTCATCAAATGCTAAAGATGTAATATGGGATATATGTCCCCTATATATATTAAGACACTCTCCAGTACAAAAATTCCAACATCGAATTACATTGTCATATCCAGTAACGTAAAGAAATGTAGTCGAGGCCTCCGGATAAAATTTAACCAAAGAATTAGTCCACTGTTCTTGAATAATGCAAATAGAACAACAGTTTCTAGAGTCCCAAACACGAATTGTTGAATCTGCTCCTGTAGAGCAAACAATTTGACTACATTGTCTGAATTTAAGCAATGATATTGGACCTGAGTGATTCGATTTCCATTTTTTCAATTGCACATTATTGCATAAGTTCCACAACTTGATTAATCCACTTCTATGCGCTGTAATAATTTTACTGTCTTTAGATACATCAAAGGTAAGAAGTATATCATTTTCGTAAATAATTTCATCGCATAAATTAAAAATTCCAACGTTTTGGCCGGTGTCTATTGATAGAATACTTATGTTGCTTGATTTCTGACAAAACAAATGCTTCCCGTTTTGGCTCCATACTATTTTATCTCCAGAATAAAAATTACTGAAACGTGAATCAACCTCGAAGCTGAAAACAAATTTTTGAGAATGTTAGAAATTTATTGAGTAGATAGAATATGTAAATAATAATCAGGGTAATTGTAGAAACTCTGTTTTTAGCAATTATTTTTTTTATGTATATAAAACATATAAGCTTTAATTTTTTACTCACAAAATATTCAAAAAATAAAATTTATTTTTTAGTTTTATTTTCCTCAGAAAATAACTAATTTTGTTGAATTTTATTTTTCGCTCAGAAATAAGACTAATAATTTTTTTAACATTATAAGTGAGAAGTAAAAAGCACTTATTTTACTTTTTACTCCTATTTTTAAAAGCTTATTCTTGGGTATTATTATTTCTCTCAGAAATTAAACTTATTTTTTTAATAAAATAAAACTCAAATCAAAAAATTAAATAAAAATCAAAAATTATTAATATTTTGGGGGTGAAAATAAAACTCGGAAAAGAACTGTTAACGTTAAGCGACAGAATAAAACTTGCACATAACAGTTATTTTATGATTTTTATAATATATCTTGGAAAATATTTATATCAGGCGTAGTAAAAAGAAATTCCTAATTTTTTCAAAAGATGGCTTTATTAATTTGTATCGTACGTTGCATAAGTGCGATCGGGTTACGCTAGATGGATTTAGAGAGATAAGATGTCGTACTAAAAAAACTTTTCAGACAGTTTTGTAATTGAATTTTGATTTTCTTCGATAAATGCGAAATGTGTTTGTCTGAAAATGTTAATATTGCTTATGATCCTGAAACTGTAACAGCCGCCAATCACGTGCAGTCCAATCTGGATAAAATCATGGAAATCTTCCAGACCGACCGTCATGTAAGCACTGCTTTGATTGCCCAAGTGCTTAAAAAATCGTTTGAAACCATTTGAATAAGTTAAGGTTGAGTTAACGCAGTAAAACCTTATGGGCTGAACTTCCATCTGCAAATCGCTGTAGAATCGCGACAAAATCGACCCATTTCTAAAACGGATGGTGACTGGTGAAGGAAAGTGGGTCACTTACGACAACGCCATGTGAAAACGGTCATGGTCGAATTGGGGTAAGCCGCCACAAACGGTGCCGCAGCCAGGATTGACGGTCAGAAAAGTTTTGCTGTGTGTTTAGTGAGATTTCAACGGAATTATCTCCTTTGAGCTGCTCCCCTACGGCCAAACTCTTAATTCGAACCTGTACTATCAACAATTGAACCGTCTGAACATTGAATAACTATAATATAGAATGGACACCGCGAACATTTGCCACCACGCCATCCACATGTCGCTGCAATCGTTTTGCATATCAGCAAAGCTTTTCACTTGGTTTATACACATAACTAAGAAAATCCTAAATTGATCCAAAAACATACAGAAATAAAATCCCACCTTGTTCAAGGTCAGTAGCTTCTGCATCGCTGACAAGTGTTTTCGTTTGTGTTATTTGATTTTTATGCATATGAATTTAATAGAATTGAGTTTTTAAATAATATTATCGTATTTTGGCAGTCTTAATATATAGGCATCAAATTAAAAGAACACAAATAACTTTCCTCTCACCACGAGGAATCACCCCCTGCTTCATTGTCCTCTTAGTCTGGAACACCCTGTATTAGTGTCCCTTAAAAATTTAAGATGTTTTTTGTATAGCTTACCCCCTTTATTTCTTTGTCATATGTCAGTACTTGGTTGTATGGGAAAAAAGTGCTAATTTTTTCGAAAACTCAAATAACTTTTGTATAAGCATGAGTTTTGAAAAAGCTGGTTGGCAGTTTGTTTTTCATTTAATTTTCTTTAAAATAAGCTATCAAATATGAAAATTAGACCTCTAAGACTTGCGATTTTTTAATTTTCGAAAAAAAACTCCTTTTTGTTCTTGTTGTATTAAAAAAAAAAAAATCTAAAAAATCTAAATTCGAAAAAATTTCAATGAAATGTGGAAATATTTTCTTTAACTGTACCAAATAGACACAAAAAATCGTGTAATTATATTGAATAACTTGGTCGTTATGAATTTTTTTGCTAGAAATTCGAGTTAAGAGTATTTTTACAAAAAAAAAATTCCTAAAAATCCAAAAATTGGAAAAAAAAGCACTAACAATTAAAGCATAGTCTTGAGTTATAAAAACCAAATTCGGGGAAAAAAGTTATACTTATTGAAACTTGACTTTTATTAAAAAATACCTTTTCTATCTATCTAGCATTTCGATCACAAAAAATAAAAATTATAAAAAATCGAAAAACATACATTTCTCTCATTTTCAATTTGCAGCAAAATTCGTTTGTTTACAATTCGTCTTGTTAAAATTCATATAAAAAAATCCGACTACAAAGTATTACTTTTCAAACAATTCGTCTGAAACTCTCTCTAAAAACATAAATTTAAAGTTTGCCAATTGAGTCAACTAGAGTAGAAAATTCGACTCGCGGACGGTGATAGGGGCAGCATATTTCTACATTTATTTATTTCTCCCTTTGGAATATACAAATAGTGAAAGCTATTGAAAATTTAAGAATTTATCCCGCTTTAAAAACCATTATATAACTAATTGTTAAAGAAAAATTAATATTTATGGTAATATTTCTGGAAAAAGAAACGAGCAATACAAAAGGTGTACTGGTGATTAATTTTACAAAGAAAATAAAAATTATAGAACCAAATCATCATGCCCTTCTTTTTCGTGGCATGGTGTAAAAATTGTCCGTCTTTCGTCGCACTTTATTTTTCTGATTCATTTACTCAACATGTTGAGCGATTACAGTTACAAATTTACCATTTTTTTTAATTAGTATGCTTTTATAACAAAAAAAAAAACGAAATGGCTATCTCAGCCATTGAAAGGACTTTAACCGAGCTTCTTATGATCAATAGTGTGTGATCACAGAAAATTTATCATAAACTTATCAATGGATCATAAACTAATAATTAGTGTCCGATCAAATATTCGCTATCGGCTATTCGGCATTTCGGAAACCGAATATTCGGTCCGACACTAGTAACAACTACTCATTTTGTTTGGTTCTTAAGAAATCAAGGTACTTAAACAACATCGATTCGAAAACATAAAAACACGTTCTGAACTTCTAGTTTCTTCGTTACTCAATCCACGCTTTAAATTAAAATATTTTTCTGAAAATTATTTTAAAAGATGTGAGAACTTAATTGATGAACACATTAAAATATTTTCTGATTGGAACGATGATGTGGTTATTGTCAACGTTGAAAGCGAATGTAACATGCGGCCTTCGAATTTGTCTCCAAAAAGAAGCAGCACTAATTGTCTTTGGGAGTCACACGATTCAAAAATATCATCTACGATTACAAAAACATATGCAATTTACCTATTGAGTGGCAAAGAACAAATGAAGAGTTTTTTCCAATATTTACCAGTACTGGTACCACAGCCCATTTTACTTGTCGTGTCGCCAGTGAACAACTATTCAGTGCAGCAGGGCAAATATACTCTGACCGACGAAATAGTTTACATGGCGAAAATGCAGACAAGCCTTTATTTTTAGCTTATTTTAAGTTATTTAACTTTAAATACAAAAAAGTCCCTTAAAATATAATTAAAAATGATCTCTTGCAAAGTTGAACTCTGATATTCAAAGAATATTTATCTTACATTATTCTTATCTTATTGAATTGTTTTTTTTACTTTTAATAAAAAATATTATAAAAAACGTTTTGTACAAAATTTTTTATATAGACATTTAATTTCGGTTTCGGCCGAAGATTACAAAAAGGGCCGAATATCGGTTTCGGTCGGACACTACTAATAACTGATCAGAGATGCAACATATTATACCTGATGAACGCAGTCATTATCGCTTTCCATTTTATTTTTCTTTTCCTATTGCAGCACAGCAAAAGCAACAATATGAGCTTGTTTCTATTTTAGAAAGGCATATCTGTTTGAATGTTGTTCCTTATAATGCATGCTGTTCTTTGTGGTTCTGTAGCGCATGACGCGGTTTTTTTTTCATGCATTTTAATGTGGTAGCGCAGAAAGAAATTAGACAGCGTACGTTAGGACCTAGCCATAGAAATTAATCTATGTTATTCGTTGAACGTTGTTAAAAATGTTGTTGCTGTTTAAGTTGATTTTCGGCTAAGCGTGATTCTTATTATTATTATAATTATTGGAAGTTCTTGGAGGGGTATTTACACACTTTACCCCCTAGGATTCGCGCCTGCCTAGGCACACCAAAGTTTATTTATATTTCTTTTAACATCATACAAAGAAATTAAGAGGGTAAGCCATAAAAAAAGCACTTACATTTTACATTAACTTGTATAAATAACTTGAGTTTAAAGTAGAGATGCAACGGATTTCGGATACTGAGTAACTATTAAAATATATAAAATATATATTCTTAAAAATATTTTTTAAAAAAATTTTAGTTAGTAAATATCAATTCAATAGGTACTAATAATGGCGACTTATTTAAATGTAAAAAAGTAACAAAAAATTCACAAGGTATCTTTCAAAAAACTTAAATTACATTCTGTGACGAACCTTTTAGCAGAGGTATCACTCGCCGGTGTCCAGGGTTCGATCACAAAAAATTATTACAAGTTACGTAAATTTCAATTCCCCTTTTATTGTTTAAAAAAAAAATAGATAGTTCACAGTTTTACTACAATTATCACTTATTCTTAATTTTGTGTTGTTTCATTCACTTAAATGCTAGTTACTTATGGTATAGTTATTTAATGTAAGTTTACACTTAGAATTATTCTGACTTCGGCGTAGTTTCCCGGTGTCGTATCCTTCCAGCTGTCAACATCGTCACCCGCTGTGGCTTAACACGTCGGCTTAGAGAAGGATGCGTTATCCACTATGGCTTAACGCGTAGACAGGTCTTAGGAAAAAGGATCGTCATCCACTCTGGCTTGACGCGTAGCAGGTCTTAGGAAATCAATCGTCATCCACTATGGCTTGACGCGTTGATGGGACTTAAGAAAGAATCGTTATCCACTATGGCTTAACGCGTAGGCAGGTCTTAGGAAATCAATCGTCATCCACTATGGCTTGACGCGTTGATAGGACTTAGGAAAGGAATCGTTATCCACTATGGCTTAACGAGTGGGAAAAGGTTTGCAGGAGCTAAATAATTATATATGACTTACCAGTTTGGCCGCTGTCGCGTGAATGAATCTTTATTTTCTGCTCGTTGTTTAAGTCACCCCAACTGTCGTGCACAGTCATGATGTGGCGAGTTTACGTTTCAGCTGTTTTTCATATGTGTGCTTTTCATCTCGGCCTAGTGTTGCCAACCGGGTGAAGTTTAACTGAGGGCTGCTGCTTACATGGTTGTTAGAATGCTAAGTCTGACTAAACGTATGACACTATTTTCAGTTGTTATTTATTACAATATATCGTGATTTATTTATCGGGATTTTATTTAACGTAATTAGCATATCTCGACAGTAGAAAATAATTATAAATTAAGACAAAAAAAAAATAAAAATCTTCGGTGTGTAGATGAAAACGAGCTCTAGCGACTTTAATCTTTACAATTCTTAGTATTCACTTTAACCCTAGAAAGATAACCTACGTTTGCGAGACGTATGCTTTTCACATGTAAATTAAACGAACGGAGTGTTGGTTTATATTTGCACTATGTGCAATCTTTATTGAATTGCACTATGTGCAAGTTATTCGGCTGGTGATCTAAAACTAAATTTACAAAAACAAACTTAAACTACCTTAAGCTGCCGCTGTTGATGTTACCCGCTGCTGCGTTGTTATTTTTTCTATTGTTGTTGTTATTTTTGCTATTGCAGCAACATATTCGCTGCTGCAGTTTGCTGGCATTTGCACTTGGCTTCGTGTGGGAATGGTATGTGCAAAATTGTCACGTACCATCCTCGAATTACAGTTTAAAGCGGATGCGCGTGTTGTCTGATGTGTTAACTTCGTTAAGAGGAGCCGTCCCGGGTTCCTTGTAATATGTTCGCTACGATGGCATCTGTATTAATAGGGTGGATTCTGTTTTGGCTTCGTTTCCGCCATAACATATATAGAGTGATAGTTATTGAGATAGCTGCTAGTGATATTATTACTCCCCATTGTAGATTTCTTAATTCTATTTCCTGGCGCAAGGTTGCGATGTGATTCAAATTTTTTAAATTAATTTCATGCAAGTATGGAACTGATAGTTGAGCTTGATGATCCTTGAATTCGATTGTTTGGACTGCAGGAGTCTCAGGTCGTTTATTTTTATAAATTGTGTTATTAATTTTTACGCCGTCATTGAACAGAACGAGATAGGTGCCAGTGATGCTTAAATTCGGCCCATCTCCTTCCTCAATGTTGATAGTTTGATTGTTTATGATTATAACGCTACTATATTTGTCTCTAGTAAAATAATCTTATCATCGTGGATTACAGGGAATATTCTAATTTTATTACAAACAATTTTTATTTCAGGATACTTAATAAAGAATAATATAAGATCATTATTTTGGAATATTTTAATTTTTGAATTATCCATAATGTCACTTAAGCTAACATTGTAGTAATGTTCATTGTTTATTACAAAATTTAATTCATTACTGTCTAAGATAGTAGGATTTACAATATTTAATTTTCCTAGCATTATGGAATAATTTATTCTTTCTAAGTCCATGATAATGGCTTTATTTCTGGCCGAAAGTATCTCAAAGAACTGTTGCGATTCTACAGCTGGGTTTTGTTTTATTGCTAAGAGTGCGTTAACTGTCTCCGTTAATTTATTTATTTTCATTTGTATCTCTGTGTTTATTACTATTTGTCTTTCATTGGCGTCTATGAATGCCTCTTCTTTAGATTTGACCTCATTAAAGTCATCAAAGTCTGGCGTACTTGCTATATATTTAAATGCCGTACCAAGCATATTAATGCTTCGGGCATTGCGATATTGAATTTTGAATACGGAAAGGAGGTCAAGTATTTTGTCGACATCAGATTGTATAAACTTCCTCATGTTGTCATGGAATAATATTTTGGAATTGATCAACTTCTGCGCTAGGCTATTAGTTTCCTGTACAATTGATGCGTACTGTTAAGTTAGTTCGGTGAGTTAAATATTTGTAATTGTCATACAGAGCTATTGTTCCGTCATTGATGGAGATGTAACATGATTGCGAAAAATTTATCAATTTTGCGTGGGTGCAGTGCAATATTATGCAAATTCTGGAAAGAGAGAAAAAAAAGGTATTTTATCTTAGGTTACTTTTGTGAACCTTTCGTTTATTTATGAGGACAGTTGTTCTAAATCCTTTTGAATAGTCGCTTCAATGTACAGTTTCCTGAATTTATTCCTAATGCGCTTGTTCGTTTTGACAAATACTTTGTCTCCTGGCTTATATGTCGGTGTATGTCTAGTTGAATTATAGCGTTGTAATGTCTCTTGCTGTGCTTGTACAAGTTTTTTCTTGATTTCTGATCTGAGTTCGCTAGGTGTTGCATGGATAATGTCTATGGGTTTGTGGTTTGTTACCGAATGGATTGTTCTATTGTATCTAGTTGTTTCTAAAAGTATTATTTCGGATGTGTCGAAAATACCTAATTCTAGTTTTAGACAGCGTGCTATTTCGGTTAGGGTACTGTGAAATCTTTCCACCTTACCGTTAGTTGTACTATGGAAGGGTGGTATAGTATAAATTTCGACCCCGAACTGATATCTTAACATTGCCTCAATTGTTTCAGAGTTTAGTGACTTCTCATTGTCCAACACTAGCTGTTTAGTATTATTGTAGAAGTTAAGGATTTCATAGAGAGGTCCCTTGATATCGATTACTGCTCTTGATTTTATTGGGAAAACTATAGCAAATTTTGAAAATTTATCGAGACTAGTGAGAAAGTGCACTTTGTCGGTGGAGTAAATGTCCACATGTAAGATCTCGCCAGGGTATGATGGTCATGGCGTTTGACCCATTTCTGTTCGGTTTGGTTGGCGTTGGTATTTAGTTTCAAGACACGTCTTACAGCTTGCAGTAATCTCCTTTAATCTTTCACGGATTTTGGGAAAATAATAGTCCTCAAGAATCTGCAGCGTATTTTCTCTGGCAGATCTATGTGCACGGTTGTCCGTTATGAGGATTTCTGCATGATCGTCGCTGTTTGTTACATCCATAGCTCTTTTTAACGTGTGCCGGAACTTGACTGAAGGGAACATTTTCACAAGATTATCTTGAATTTGTCCTAGTATGGGTAATGTGCAAAATATTCCGTTAATTACGTTAGGATTTACGGCTGTTCTCAAAGCCTCATAAGCGTCATCTAAATTTGAAAAGGTTATTTCATGCCTTGCAGCCAAGATCCGCATACGATTATGAAATGCGAAGAACATACGCACAGGAATGCAACGAAAGCTAGATGTCGCTAAGCTGCAATTACAACGGACTGCCGAAGCCTACTCCGCTCAACTCTCGGTTAAGCTCAACCAACCAACCTCTGGACCCGACGACGCCGGCGGACTTTGGGCGCATATATCCCACTCCATGCGCGCTGCCGCTGAAGAAGTCATTGGTTTCCGGCGCCCGCAACCTCGGAACCAATGGTATGATCAGGAGTGTCGCATTGCGACTGCAGTAAAAAACGCCGCATATAGAAAAACGCTGCAGTCAGCTGCAACGCGAGCCGTGCGAGAAAACTACCGCGAAAAGAGGAAGGAAGAGAGGCGCCTTTTCAGACGCAAGAAAAGAGAGCAGGAAAAGCGTGAGCGTGAGGAACTAGAGGTATACCAGGGCAAGAAGGATGCACGAAAATTCTATCAACAGGTTAAGCGTCTAACCCAAGGTTTCAAGCCCGGAGCATCCACTTGTAGAGACGAAAATGGAGATCTGAATACGGATACGCAGTGTGTGCTGAGATTGTGGAGACGGCACTTCTCCAATTTACTTACTGGCGACGATTTCACCAATGCCGCCCATGGAGAGCGCAGTTCAGAGCTACCAATCAACAATGACGGAGTGGAAGTACCACCACCTAGCCATGATGAGGTTCGAGTTGCTATCCAACGACTCAAAAACAACATAGCAGCGGGTGCTGACGGCCTGTCAGCTGAATTGTTTAAAACCGGCGGCGATGAATTGATAAGGCGCATGCATCAGCTCATCAGCATAATATGGCTAGAAGAAAGCATGCCCGACGATTGGAACCTCAGCGTACTGTGCCCTATACTTAAGAAAGGAGACCCAACAATCTGCGCAAGTTATAGAGGTATCAGTCTTATTTCCATCGCATATAAGGTTCTCTCAAGCGTACTATGTGAAAGATTAAAGCCGATTACAAAAACACTGATTGGACCTTATCAGTGTGGCTTTCGACCTGGTAAGTCCACCATAGACCAGATTTTCACGCTACGACAAATCCTGGAGAAAACCCACGAAAATCAAATTGACACACACCATCTCTTTGTCGATTTTAAAGCTGCGTTCGATAGCCCGAGAAGGGATTGCCTATACGCAACAATGTCTGAGTTCGGTATACCTGCAAAGTTGATTAGACTTTGCAGAATGACGTTGAGCAACACACGCAGCTCCGTCAAGGTAGGAAATGACCTCTCCGAAACCTTCAATACCGAAAGAGGTTTCAGGCAAGGCGATCCACTGTCTTGCGATCTCTTTAACATCATCATGGAGGGGATCGTACGAAAGGCCGGTGTGCATCGTAATGGCACCATTTTCTACAAAGGCGTCCAGCTCCTTGCGTACGCTGATGATATTGATATTGTCGGCAGAACCAAGAGAGATGTTACCGCTGCTTTCGCCGCTATCGAAAAGGAATCAGCCAAAGTGGGTTTGACGATAAATGAGGGCAAAACAAAATATATGCTGTCTACAAACAAGGGAGCTCGGCGTTTAGACTCCCACGTTTCATCCGGCAGCTATAACTTTTGAAGTAGTCAAGGAGTTCGTTTACCTTGGCACCGCCATTAATACCAAAAACGAAATCAGCCTGGAGATAAAGCGAAGAACAATAATTGCTAATAGGTGCTACTACGGGCTCAGTAAGCAACTAAGTTCCAGAGCCCTCTCTCGATCGACAAAACTAACACTCTACAAGACGCTCGTTCTACCTGTGCTGCTTTATGGCGCTGAGGCATGGGTAGTTTCGCAAACTGACGCAGCCGCTCTGGGGGTGTTCGAGAGAAAAGTTCTTCGCAAAATCTTCGGTCCTGTTCGAGTCGGCGATGACTATCGCATCCGAATGAACCACGAGCTGTATGAGCTCTACGATGACATTGACGTAGTTCGGCGTATAACTGTGCAGCGACTACGCTGGCTGGGTCATGTCCATCGTATGAACGACGAAGCTCCAGCGAAAAAGGTGCTCGAGGCGAGGGTCGCTGGTCAACGACGACGAGGGAGACCATGCCTCCGATGGATGGACCAGGCTGAGGAAGCCCTAACCGCACTTGGTGTATCCGATTGGAGAAGGCGCGCGCAAAGCAGAGGCGCCTGGCGAGAGCTGATGAGGTCGGTTGAAACCCGGACACGGGTTGTTACGACCAACTAAGTAAGTAAGTAAGTAATTTCATGCCTAACTTGAGTTTTAAAAACAATTTTTGTAATTTTTTTCGTTCCGGTTCCTTGATCAACAATTAACTGATTTTTAAAACAGTTGAAGGGGTTTTGTATCGTTGGTATGGTCTGAGTGAGGGATTCTTCGCTGTGCGTGATCATTTTGTCTGAAGTCGCATCTTCATCAAGGGCGTTCATGTGTTGTCTAGAGAGGGCATCCGCAACAAAATTGTCTTTCCCTGGTTTGCAAAAAAAAATTGGGGGATACTTCTTCGACGAAAGCTTTCCATCTCTTAATTTTCGCGTTCGAACTTTTATCCGAGATTGCGAAAATTAATGGCTGATGATCTGTAAAGATATTAAGTTGTCTTACGCCATAAAGATAGTTTCGGAGCTTTTGCAACGCCCATACTATGGCTAAAAGTTCCCGACGTTTGTCGCGTAGTTTTGTTCCGTGCAGGATAAAGTTCTTAAAATCATCATTATAGGTCTACCACTTTGGGACAAAACGACTCCTAATGCCTGCGAGGACGCGTCCGTTGTAAAATCGAACGGCTTTTCGAAGCCAGGATACAGAAGAAGAACTTCTTCTGAAGCCAAGATTTTCTTAATTTTCTCAAAAGCTTCGGTTGCTTCTTCGTCGAGTTCGATTGAAATCTTTCGTGATTTACTTGCACCTATGTTACCGTTTTCCCCTCGTAAAAATTTGGTGAGCGATTTGGCAATTCGCGCGTAGTCTTTTATGAAACGTCGGTAATAACCGGCAAGACCAAGAAATGATCTTAGGGCGCGGAGGGTTGTGGGTATTTGATAGGTGAGGATATCCTGAACCTTATCGGGGGATGTTTTGATGGCCGTGTTTGAAACTACGAATCCCAAGTATTCAACCTCATGTTTAAAAAACTTAGATTTCTCCAAGGAAACGCGCATATTTCCTTCATATAGTCTTGAGAGAATCCGGCTGATATCCTGGAGATGTTACTCTTTTGTTTTGGAAAAGATGATAACATCATCTATATAGACGTGGCAACATCTACCGATTTCATCTCTAAGGATATCATCGATTGCCCTTTGAAAAATACTAGGGGCGTTCTTAAGCCCAAAGGGGAGCCGGCAGAATTCATATTTCCCGTTATTGATAGAGAACGCTGTTTTTTCTCTATCACGGTCAGATAACTTTATCTGATGAAAACCCGATTTCAAATCCAACGTAGTAAAGTAAGATGAATGCCCAAGGTTCGCCAGGATAAGTGACATGTCCGGAATTGGATATTTGTCGCTTATAGTTCTCTCATTTAGCTTTCGGAAGTCAATTACAAGACACATTTTGCGTTTACCGTCCTCATCGACGCCCTTTTTGTCGATCACCCATATTGGGTTGTTATTTGGTGACCGTGAAGGTCTAATAATATTATTGTCGAGGAGGTCTTCTATTTCACTATTCACAAATTCAGCTGACGTCATTGGGTAAGAGTAAGCCTTCGAATTAAAGGGATTATTGTCAATAGTTCTGATGGTTGCGACAACCCTGGTGCTGTATGACAGTGCTTCCTTAGGATCAGCAAACACTCCCACTTGGTTTCCTATCATTGCTGAGAAGCTTTCGCTTAGTTCCGAGGGTACAGTTTCATTTTCAATAGCCAGATGATTTATTTTATTTCCTATTTTCCCAGAATAAAGATACAGTAATATTTCCTGTCCACCGTCATAGTATAAAATTCCTTTCTTGACTTCGAGTCTAGCGTTAGTTTCGCGAAGAAAGTCAAAGCCTATTATTCCGTCAAAGCTGTCTAAATTGGGTAGAATACAGAAGGAAGTAGTTCTGTTCAACACGTTTATCAGGCATTCTGAATCGACTTTGGTCTCGCCATGAATTGACTTGACTAAAAATGGGGTTTTACTTGTTTTAACTGCTTTTAATATGTCTAAGTTTCTTATGTAATTTTTTGAAGCTCCAGTGTCTATCAGGAGTTTTAGTTCTGTTCCCCCCAGTACCCTGCAAATGTAGGGGAGGAGGGACCTCTAAAAAATTCACTTCATCCAACACTTCAAAATTATTCCCTTCGTTGTCCTTCTCATGGGTATAGTCGTAATTAGAATCCTTGATTGGGTCGTCGTAGTATTCGTTATAGTCAGAGTAATTATCCTTTGCACCTTCTGTATGGGTCGTCTGTCTGAACTAAGTTGCCTTTTAAAGGGTTTGTTTTGTGTGTTAAGTCCTGAAGGTCATGGTATATTAGGGTTTGTGTTATAAACAGGCCTATTAGAACTCATGAATGGTCTACGTCCAAAAGGTTGATTAGTGATAGTTGGCAGTTGGAGGCTGTGGAGTTGGTATATTCATGACAAAGCGGGAAGTTGAGGCATCCACTTCCATTGGGGTCGGTCTATTCTGAGCAGGAGGAGGAGGAGCACGGCTTTAATGTGGCGAATTATAATAAAAGTGTTGCCGTTCATTATGAAGCGCAAAAGAGTTTGCGAACATGAAACGTTGTTGATTTGATTGTAGCTCTTGTGCGAGCGCTAAGGCTGACGGCATGACTGGGGGCCTGGTCGAAAATAGAATATCACACATAGGTTTATTTAGTCCAGATACAAACGTCCTCAGTGCGTCTTGCCTGTACTTATTTCCAAGTGACTTACCAGCTCGTCATTGCCCTCATTTATCATCAAATTTTTGTTAATAAGAAGCATCAGCTTCCTTTCAAACTCATCGTAAAATTGAGTTATTGAATTTCTTCCTTGTCTGAGAGTAGCCATTTCTTGCTCTATAAGATAAGCTGGCCTCTTGTCAGCGTAGGTAAAATCTAGTCTGGGTATGATAGCTTTGAAATTACGCACTGTGTTAAAGGAAGATAATGCGAAATCAGCCGGTCCGACAATCTTGTTCCTGATTATCGCAACGGCCTGATAATGCTTGGAACTATTTTGAAAATTCTCGAACAACTTATAAGCCGTGAAGGCAGACTGCCTCCATGAAACGTATCTTGTCTGGTCACCCTTGAACTCAGGCAAGGACTTGACTACTTCTAGGGATTCATCGCATTTTACTTCAGGGTCTATAGTTATTGCTTGATGTTCAATTACAGTAGGTAGTGCTTCTAATGCCTTTAGTCTGTCTGTTAGTTACCTACCGTCACCTGGAAGTCTATCCTTGTTTGTTCGGTAGCTGCTCTAAAAGCAGCGTTTAACAGGGCCTGCACTGATGCAGTGCCCATTATCTTAGTTAAATATAACCTATTAAATTACCTTGTCAAAAAAAGAAAAAATTCTCTTTTTATTAATTATTCTTATTTTTTCGTTCTTTTTTTCTTCTCTTTCCTAATCAATCTATTGAATTACCTTGCCAAAAATGTTCCCCTTTTTTTAAATATGTTTATTTTTGATATAAAAATGTTGAAAAATATGTGTTTATTTTTAAATATGTTTTTGGGTTTTTTTTTTTCCTTCTAAACCCAATATTATCCGTTTATACTTGACAATATGAAAATATTTCTTATATTTGTTTCCGTTTCTTAAAAAAACACATATATGATTCGTTTATAATCTAATACATGGAAATATTAAGAAAAACAATATAATCTATAATAATAATCCGCTGACACTCATCTTGAATTTGTGCTGCTTCCAGTTGTGTTCTTATCCCTTATATTTGTTGAATTCTATTTGTAAGAGCTGTTGTTATTTTTAGAAGATTTAATAATCCTTTCTTTCTATTTTCAGGTAAGTCTTCACTCTCAACTATCGGTAAGTTTCTTGGTTCTTGTTGCAAAAAATTTTGCACGTTGTTTTTCAACACAGAACTAAAAATTTTGCATTTTGTGTAAGGTTTTTTTGTTCCAGTTCCTTTAATATATTATTTTCAACATAGAAAAATTTTATTCAAAGCTGTTCACATATATCTTGCTAATTATGTCCAAATTTATGCTCGTAGTTTCACTTTAATATAAATTTTATAGAAAAATTTTCAATTACTTAGATCATTCTGTTTTTTTTTTTTCACAATTACATGCCAATTTTATGTTCGCAGTTTCTTCAAATTTTCACTGTTTATTTTTTAGTTCAATTTTTCTTCAATGGAGAATTTTAATTTTTTTCCTTTTTTTTCTGATTTAATTTTTCTTCTATGAAGAATTTAAATTTTCACTGTTTATTTTTTAGTTAAATTTTTCTTCAATGGAGAATTTTATTTTTTTCCATTTTTTTAAATTTAATTTTTCTTCTATGAAGAATTTAAATTTTCAGTTTATTTTTTTAGTGAGTTCGAGCTCGCAGCCACCGAGTTTGTTTTTTTTCACAAAAAAAATTTCATAGTATATTTGCACTATGTGCAATCTTTATTGAATTGCACTATGTGCAAGTTATTCCGCTGGTGATCTAAAACTAAATTTACAAAAACAAACTTAAACTACCTTAAGCTGCCGCTGTTGATGTTACCCGCAGCTGCGTTGTTATTTTTTCTATTGTTGTTATTATTTTTGCTATTGCAGCAACTTATTCGCTGCTGCAGATTGCTGGCATTGCACTTGGCTTCGTGTGGGAATGGTATGTGCAAAATTGTCACGTACCATCCTCGAATTACAGTTTAAAGCGGATGCGCGGCGTGTTGTCTGATGTGTTAACTTGTACTCTATCTTCAAATAGGGTTATCTTTCTAGGGTTAATGATAAATTCATATATAATCTAAAAACTTAGAAAAACGTTCAATTAGTAAAATGATTAGAACTAGTAGTTAGACAAATTATGAAGATGTAGATTAATAAAAAACTTAATTTTCAGCATTCGAAGAGAGTAGGCGATTTTTTTATTGACAACACGAATATGAAGGTTTTCAGTATTGCCAGGTTGGAGTATTTTACTCTTTCAAAGTTTGGAAACTTGAAACAATTATAAGGTAAGCTCAGCTTGGAGAAACTAGAAAAAAGGAAGCTAGATGTCAAAGTTTCTATTGCCATTACTATCTGACGTTTAAGGCCCTCACAGCTTTGTTGTTTGAAAACTTGTCTTTTGAGCAGCTATTTTAAAATGAGCCTACGTTATAATTGTGTCAGGGTTTGAACAATTTTTGAGAAGAGAACTAGCGCTGAACAAGAAGGAGCAAAAATTATTCTGTTCCCGTATTTTTCGGACTAAAAATGGTGAAAAAATCTCAAAAATATAACAAAACAGAAAAAAGTAGGGGAACGCTTTTCGGACTAAAATTGTTTAAACTATCAAATAAAGGCGTTTGTCAAAAACAGATTGACCTCCAGCGGTAGCTTGATGCTTAAGGGGGGACATGACATTGGCAGTTTTTAAAAAAATATATTTTTTTTTAATAATTTTGTATTTTAGTGAATATTCTTAAATTTCATGGAAAAATTCTTACGGGTTCAAACGTTACAGCCGGATTAGTGAGAGCGCATTTTTAATTTTAGCGCTACCTACGTACGGCATCTGATATATATCTGTTTTACTTGCTACCTGACTTTTGGTGGTTGTTATTTCGTACATACTTGAAGGGTGGGTTTTAGTTATTTGCAAATGTTTCAACTACTTGGTATCACCATAGGAGCTACAGCATTGAATTTTTCCAAAGGAAATGATGCAAATCGTTTGAAATGCGCCAGAGTGAAGGCATATAAGCTTCAAAAGAATCCCGAATTGCTAAACGATTGCAAAAAACTATAAGAACAGCACAACACAAGATAACGAAGGCATACAGTACGAAGCAGGCATGGCAGATTGAAGGTAACCTTTTTTTTTCTTTGTTCACAAACTTTGAACGCGTTTATCTCGAAACCATGTTTTTCATACTGGTTGCGGCACTAGCGGCTTCATTTTTTGACGAAATTTTTTTTTTTTGTATTTTTTTAAACTTGATTCGCTATCGTATGACACGAGCTTTTTTTAAATTTTTTTCGATTTTTTATGAATTTTTAAAGTCAAAATTTTTTTTGAAAAAACACACTTTCAAATTTGGAACATCACCAAAAATTGACAAAAAATTTAAAAAAAAGCTCGTGTCATACGATAACCAATTTTGTTAAGATTTAAAAAAAGTAATTTTTTTCCAGATCGGACAATTTTTGCAACTCCCAGCGCTGCAACCACGAGGCCCCGTTTTTTTTTCTCTGCCGCCAGTTTGGAGCTCTAAAAAACCATGTTGGAGTGAAAAATATATTTTTTTTAAATTTTTTTCTTGTAATTTGTTCAATTCTCTACAATAATAAAAAAAAATTTGGAAAAATGTTTGTTTTGGTCTGAGTTATGAATTTTTAAAAAAAGGTCTGTTTTCTCTGCCGCAAATGTCGTGTTCCTCCTTAAAGATTTTTAGTAATATTGAAATTAATTTTCAAATTAACATTTATATTCAGTTTCTTCACAATTTATCATGTTTTTGGTTTCTATTCCAATAGTTTTTATTTATATCAAAGAGCTTTTATTTTTCAATTTCTTTGCTAACTTGTAAACAGGTGATTTTAAGCAGTTTGACACTTTTACCATTTTCGCCAGAAGAAAGTTCTCGGACTAAAACTTGCAACTTTTGACAGGGGGGGGGGGGGGGGAAATATTTTACTTTCTCGACTGCAATCTATTTTACCATTTTTTCGAGTACGGAAACGTTTCTCGGACTAAACCCCGCAAAACTGGTAAATTGGACTAAAAATTTAGAGTACGAGAACAGACCTTTCATCATTTTATTTTAGCAATTATTTTTATTATGTAAAAGGTGTTTTGAACTTAATTTGGCAAAAACAAATGGCAACACTCAATCCGTATAGTGTAGCCTGTCGAGTTAGAAATATTTTTAGTTTGGTGTCAACGAGGCAATGGAGCTACTATCGGCTTTGCAGTTCGCCGGATATCCGGTATCCGGCCAAATCACTATCCGTTGCATCTCTAGTTAACAGCATACAACTGGTTTATATAACTATAGTTGAATATTTTATCTTTACACTTTTAACAAAAAAAAAAAAAAAAGCATAACTTTCCTGTAAATTACTCGTATAAATACATTGATTACAACGTTTCCTACAGAATAAAAAAAAATATCAACCAAAATGCAGACAAACCATTGAAAAATAAGCGAATTTTATTTTGTATTAAAAAAATTTTTCCAAATGCATTCTTCAAATTCTTAGCAAACGTTTTAAAAAAGAAAGTTGTCAATAATTGTGCTAAAAATTAGGGTGTCAATGATTATACCACATACCCTATACATTAGAGTGGTCTTTAGTTGTATGGAGCAATCATTTTTTTTTTTTTTTTTTCTGATCTTTAATTACGCACCAGGGGTTTGTTCCTTAACATGACAGAGGTATGCTGTGAAATTTTCAAGAGAAAATATTGATATTTAAACGTGCCTCAAGCGACCTCTATATTGAAAATCTGATTTTTATGGGAAAATACCAAACATATATCAAACAAATGAAACATCAGACATGAAAAATCGGAGTTCAATTGCCTGACTTATGATTTTTTACTTTTGGGAAAAAATGTAATTTTTTTGGTTGTATTAAAAAAAGAGCAAAATTCCAAACCTTACAAAAACGTGCAATTTCATGCAATTACGTTTAACAACTGGTCGTTACGAAATTTTTTGATGAAGTGTGCCTTTTTTCGAGTTTGAATATTTGTACGACAAAAATTGCGAAAAACCCAAAAATAAATATTTTTAAAAATTCAAACAAGAAATAAACTAAGAATAGTTTTGAGCTGTTTTGTGCAAAAAAATAAAAAAACCAAAAATTGGATAAAAAAGTTAAAGCTGTTGAAACTTAATTTTCTTTTCAAAAATCCTTAATGTGTCCTTTTCTGGCATATAGATTACAGAAAATCATAAAAAAAAATCTAAAAACGTAGATTTCTTATTTGAAATGACTTATGGCTTTGAATAATTCTTAAAAATATGTATATCTGATTTTCTTTCGAAAAAGTTTGAAATTCCAGGGATGCCAAAAAATATATAGGGAAATTTGGTTGCCCTGGTTTAAGAGTAAAAAATAAAAACACCTTAAAAATCCACTCAGATTTTTTCAGAATTTTATATCAAGCATACGAATGCAATTAATGTTTTGTTTGTTTATTTTTGATAAATTTCCAATTGTGAGCAATTTCAAACGCTTCAAAATCGTAAAATTTCTTATTTACTTACTTACTTACTTACTTAGATGGCCGTGACAACCCGTGTCCGGATTTCGACCGACCTCATCAGCTCTCGCCAGGCGCCTCTGCTTTGCGCGCGCCTTCTCCAATCGGATACACCAAGCGCGGTTAGGGCTTCCTCAGCCTAGTCCATCCATCGGAGGCATGGTCTCCCTCGTCGTCGTTGACCAGCGACCCTCGCCTCGAGCACCTTTTTCGCTGGAGCTTCGTCGTCCATACGATGGACATGACCCAGCCAGCGTAGTCGCTGCACAGTTATACGCCGAACTACGTCAATGTCTCCGTAGAGCTCATACAGCTCGTGGTTCATTCGGATGCGATAGTCATCGCCGACTCGAACAGGACCGAAGATTTTGCGAAGAACTTTTCTCTCGAACACCCCCAGAGCGGCTGCGTCAGTTTGCGAAACTACCCATGCCTCAGCGCCATAAAGCAGCACAGGTAGAACGAGCGTCTTGTAGAGTGTTAGTTTTGTCGATCGAGAGAGGGGTCTGGAACTTAGTTGCTTACTGAGCCCGTAGTAGCACCTATTAGCAATTATTGTTCTTCGCTTTATCTCCAGGCTGATTTCGTTGTTAGTGTTAATGGCGGTGCCAAGGTAAACGAACTCCTTGACTACTTCAAAGTTATAACTGCCGGATGAAACGTGGGAGTCTAAACGCCGCGCTCCCTTGTTTGTAGACAGCATATACTTTGTTTTACCCTCATTTATCGTCAAACCCACTTTGGCTGATTCCTTTTCGATAGCGGCGAAAGCAGCGGTAACATCTCTCTTGGTTCTGCCAACAATATCAATATCATCAGCGTACGCAAGGAGCTGGACACCTTTATAGAAAATGGTGCCATTACGATGCACACCGGCCTTTCGTACGATCCCCTCCATGATGATGTTGAAGAGATCGCAAGACAGTGGATCGCCTTGCCTGAAACCTCTTTCGGTATTGAAGGTTTCGGAGAGGTCATTTCCTACCTTGACGGAGCTGCGTGTGTTGCTCAACGTCATTCTGCAAAGTCTAATCAACTTTGCAGGTATACCGAACTCAGACATTGTTGCGTATAGGCAATCCCTTCTCGGGCTATCGAACGCAGCTTTAAAATCGACAAAGAGATGGTGTGTGTCAATTTGATTTTCGTGGGTTTTCTCCAGGATTTGTCGTAGCGTGAAAATCTGGTCTATGGTGGACTTACCAGGTCGAAAGCCACACTGATAAGGTCCAATCAGTGTTTTTGTAATCGGCTTTAATCTTTCACACAGTACGCTTGAGAGAACCTTATATGCGATGGAAATAAGACTGATACCTCTATAACTAGCGCTAGTTATTTCTTATTTGCATTTTTCAAAATTTCTATTTGGATTTTTGGGAATTTTTTTCTTAAAAATATTCAAGCTAGAAATTTAAAAAAAAAAAATTCAAATTCTGCAAAAAATTTTCTAACGACCAAATTATTAATTGTAATCGCACTATTTGTTGTATATGTATTAAGTATAGTTTTAGAAAATGTTTCCATGACATTTATGACGAACGTTTTCCTTACCGAGGTATCACTCGTCGGTGTCCAGGAATCGGTTACAAAAAAAAAAAAAAAATGAAATGCACGGTGGTTAAGCCGGATTTTCTTCATTTCTATTATTTCGTAAGCTAATTCACAATATATCACTTTGCTTATACTGGTTTTCACTATAATTGAAATTAATGTCTAAAATTAATATTCTAAATTTATAAAGTGTATATCAAAAAATTATAACCTCAAAGGCGGTACCCTGCTGGATTCGTCCTAATGTCCTGGTGTTCGAGCGTCGTGACCGGCGATGTGTTTACGTCTCCTCGTAGGGCGTCTCTACGCGTGATCTAATCGTCTCACCGATATGACGAATGGCATGTCTTGGAGGCAGGAGTGTAAGGAACAAACTTCACGTACGTCATCCCAGCGGCACAGCGCATGAAGACTTAGAAATAGGAAGCAAGGCAAGGCTTAGTAGCAGGAACGCAGATTTAAGACTAAGTACACATTAGCCCAGCGGCACAACTCGTAAAGACTTAGAGATAGGTAGGAGTCAAGAAGCATAGATATAAAGATGACGCACTCCGTACACTAAAAATGAAATCTTCTTCGCAGCCTGTGCAGCCTACGTCAACCGGCTTGTTAGTTTTTAAACTTTATGAATACATACAAATGAAAATGTCGACAAGGAAAAAGCAAGCACAAATAGCTAAGATTGCCAGATCCTGGAAGGCTGTTGTCGGGACAAGCCAAGAAAGTTCCGGGATTTCTTATAAGTGGTCGGGACAAAAATATCCCAATAAACATTGTGGCGAGGGGTGATTCGATAACGAATCGCTTGTGAATCGTTTTTTTTTAAGTTTTCGTATAGTTTCATACCGACTTCATCAGAGGTTGGCTTGATGATTAAAGAAAGAACCGATTAAAATCATGACTTTCCTAAACTCCATTTAAGATGTTTTGAAACAAAAAAAAAACAATTTTTCCGACTTTCAATATTCAAATTTTTTTAAAAAAAGTATTTTTTACTAACTTTCTATTCTGAATACGTAATTTAAGCGAATATTTGTATTTAAATGTTGTTTTTTTTTTTTTAATTTTAAGTGAAAAAAGACTTAAATATAAATTTTCATAAATTTTTATATGAAAAAATTTTGTGAAATATTTTTTCTTCTGTTATGTTATTTCGTTCTTATTCTTTATATAAATAATTTCCACTTATAATTTGTGTTTTGGCTTAACTCAGATGAATAATTCTCGTTAACAAATTGCTTTTTGTTGTTGTGGCGGCTCGTTAACGAATTGCTTTTTATATTTTGTTTTTTAATGTTTTTGGCGACTCGTTAACGAATTGCTTTTTTAGGTTTTGACGAATGTATAACGAAACCGAAAAAAAGTTGGTCAAAAAATGATAAAAAAAATAATGTCGAACTTTTGAAAAGCCAAATCTTTAAAGAAAATACCTAAACAAAAAAAAATTTTTTTTTAACAAGTTGGGGTTCGAACCCGTGTCCGCGAATGCTGGCATTTATTAGCAAATTAAGCAAACAAGCAAATTAAGCAAGATATATTCAGAATCTGAAATAGCTGAGTGGGTAAGGTGCCGGACTAGCATTCAGGAGACATGGTTTCGATTCTTGACGTGGTAAGCTTGAAATTAGTATTTATTTTTTTTTTATATTTTATTTTTTATATGATTCGTTATCGAATTGCTTCTTTTAGTTTTGGAAAATCGTTAAAGAATTGCTTTTTATAGTTTTGGCGACTCGTTAACGAATTGCTTTCAATAGTTTTGGCGACGCGTTAACGAAATGCTTTTTTCGGTTTTGACGATTCATTAAAGAAGGAGGAATTTCTCCCGCTCTAGATATTATAAATGAATCGCTACTAATAATTACTAATGAATGAAATGTACGAGAAAACGATTCGTAAACGATAACATTAGCGAATCATTTTATTTATTGGGATTAAACTAAAGCATAACCAACATGAACATAAATTGAATCTAAATAATTTGATTTATTTATTTATTTTACTAATTAATTAAAATAAAATATAATGTAAAGTAATAAAGTAGAACAGTAATAATAACATAACAATTTTAGTTAAGCGTAAATACAAAAAGTGATTTGTGGAGAAATAGATGCTCAATATAAAATTAGATTGCACTATATAATATGAAACAGGAAAGGTGCCTCGAGCACCTTTTTCGCTAGAGCTTCGTCGTCCATGCGATAAACATGACCGAGCCAGCGTAGTCGCTGCACAGTTATACGCCGAAGTACGTCAATATCTTCGTAGAGCTTATACAGCTCGTGGTTTATTTGGATGCGATAGTCATCGCCGACTCGAACAGGACCAAAGATCTTGCGAAGAACTTTTCTCTCGAACACCTCCAGAGCGGCTGCGTCATTTTGCGAAACTATCCATGCCTCAGCGCCATAAAGCAGCACAGGTAGAACGAGTGTCTTGTAGAGTGTAAGTTTTGTCGATCGAGGGCTCTGGAACTTAGTTGCTTACTGAGCCCGTAGTAGTCCCTATTAGCAATTATTGTTCTTCGCTTTATCTCCAGGCTGATTTCGTTGTTGGTATTAATGGCGGTGCCAAGGTATACAAACTCCTTGACTACTTCAAAGTTATAACTGCCGGATGAAACCTGGTAGTCTAAACACCACGCTCCCTTGTTTGTAGACAGCATATACTTTGTTTTACCCTCATTTATCGTCAAACCCACTTTGGCTGATTCATTTTCGATAGCGGCGAAAGCAGCGGTAACATCTCTCTTGGTTCTGCCAACAATATCAATATCATCAACGTACGCAAAGAGCTGAACACCTTTATAGAAAATGGTGCTATTACGATGCACACCGGCCTTTCGTACGATCCCCTCCATGATGATGTTGAAGAGATCGCAAGACAGTGGATCGCCTTGCCTCTTTCGGTATTGAAGGTTTCGGATAGGTCATTTCCTACCTTGACGGAGCTGCGTGTGTTGCTCAACGTCATTCTGCAAAGCCTAATCAACTTTGCAGATATACCGAACTCAGACATTGTTGCATATAGGCAATCCCTTCTCGGGCTACCGAACGCAGCTTTAAAATCGACAAAGAGGTGATGTGTGTCAATTTGATTTTTGTGGGTTTTCTCCAGCATTTGTCGTCGCGTGAAAATCTGGTTTATGGTGGACTTTCCAGGTCGAAAGCCACACTGATAAGGTCCAATCAGTGTTTTTGTAATCGGCTTTAATCTCTCACACAGTACGCTTGAGAGAACCTTATATGCGATGGAAATAAGACTAATACCTCTATAACTTGCGCAGATTGTTGGGTCTCCTTTCTTAAGTATAGGGCACAGACGAGTTTAGGATTAACAAGTTGCACCTGCCGTAAGGTTTAAGCAACTTGGGTCATCTAAAACCTAGGGTAATTGTTCATGAAACAGACAACCAGAACTTTGTGCTGTACCACAACACGGACGCACAGACGAGTTTAGGATTAACAAGTTGCACCTGCCGTAAGGCTTAAGCAACTTGGGTCATCTAAAACCTAGGGTAATTGTTCATGAAACAGACAACCAGAACTTTGTGCTATACCACAACACGGACGCGTTTATGTTTTAGACAAGTAAAACATACGGGGCATCCGGTGTGACAACACGAACATGGAAGCTGTTTCACAAACACATACTGCCCGTAATAGCAGTACCAGTTTAGACTTCAGTAGTGACGTACTTACCATCCATCTACTGGTGGAGACGAGACCTACCCAATCTCTTGCATATTAAGACAGATATGCCAGCCCGGTCGTACCATTGCGCGACCCCGCCGGTCAATCTAGACCTGTGTAGCATTCACACAACCACAACCAGTACGAGACCAGTACGAACACACAAATGCAGTTACGAAAAAGTGCATTCTTACACATGACCGTGCTCAATGAGCACTTAAGGGCTAGTCTAACAATTTGCAGTGTCCGACTCAGCTGGAAACTATTGCTCATGACTGGTACCTACTCTTGGGGACCTTTGCAGTTGCCACTCTTACCCTGGCCGTTCGGATTTCAACATCCAGACATAGAGTATTGGCCATTGTTCTAAGGGACTGCCGTGCTCAGTATGAGAACCCTTAGTTTACACAACCATTTCAACACTTCCCTCAGTGACTGCCGTGCCAATTTGAGGGTGCGAGTCAAACAAGTCGACGAGCAATCCACTTCGGAAAGCTGAAGAGCCGACATTTTGATGCACGCATGCCGACACTTCACATTTGTTTTAATACGCCCAATTAAGGTCTCAGTGCGGTGGATAGGTAGGGTCTACTCCATTTGACAGGTAAAGACTGTCCCCTCACTAACAAGTTTTAAGGTCAATTGCTATACCTTCGCAGGCTTGTTTCATATCGATATGCCAATATGACCTGCTACCACGATGGGCGCCACCCCGAGCTTGGCCCTATCAGTTTTTACGTTTGCAGGACGTATCCTACAAACAACCCTCCTCCTTTATCCTGGCTTGGGACAGGCAGGCGCAAGCTAGACCTGGCGGAGTTGTATAGGGCACAGTACGCTGAGGTTCCAATCGTCGGGCATGCTTTCTTCTAGCCATATTTTGCTGATGAGCTGATGCATGCGCCTTATCAATTCATCGCCGCCGGTTTTAAACAATTCAGCTGACAGGCCGTCAGCACTCGCTGCTTTATTGTTTTTAAGTCGTTGGATAGCAATTCGAACCTCTTCATGGTTAGGTGGTGATTCTTCCACTCCGTCATCGTTGATTGGTGGCACCGAACTGCGCTCTCCATGGGCGTCATTGGTGGAATCGTCACCTGTAAGTAAATCGGAGAAATGCCGTCTTCACAATCTCAGCACACACTGTGTATCCGTATTCAGATCTCCATTTTCGTCTCTACAAGCGAAGGATTTACCAATAATAAAATCAAAGTGATTCTTAAAATTAAAATTTGAGTCAAAAATAACTCCCAAGTCTTTATTTTCTGTTTTCTGTATCAGAACACAATTTTCAATGCTGTAATCGAAATGGATAGGTTGAACACTTTTTGTATAGGAGACTACACAACATTTATTGATGTTTAATTCAAGGTTGTTAAACAAGCATCAATTGTTGAATTTAGATAATTCAGCTTGCAAATTAAGGCAATTGACATCATCCGCAAAAAGTAAACACATAGCAAAAGAGAAAATTGTTGGCAGATCATTTATGAATACTAAGAAAGTAAAGGACCGCAGTGCGTTCCCTGAGGTATCCCCGAAGAGGCATCGATTGCAGCTTCCGACTTAGCAGAGTATATTTTCACAAATAATTTAGGTTTAGTCAAAAAAACTGGAGAAAAAATTTAGAAGCGATTCGGAAAAACTGAAATTTTTCAATTTTAATAAAAGAATCCTGTGATCTACTTTATCGAACGCTTTAGAAAAATCAGTGTACAGTGCATCAAGCTGACCAAATTTCTCCATTGCAACTGTGATATGGTTTGAAATTAAAGCTAAATTAGTGCTAGTTGATCTACCAGGCAGGCATAATTGAAAACTTATACATATATATAATCTTATACATATATATAAAACATATATATAAAACAATGTCGTGAAATGTGTTACTAATTCCATAACTCAAGAACGAATCGTCTGAATTGCTTGGCGATTTTTGTGTGTTCTTATTGGCTCATTCTTCATGTTTGATAAATTTTTAAATTGATAAACTAAAAAAAAACTTTTCACTTATCACAAATCAATAAAAATTATATATTTCAGACAATTTGGGTCGTATAAGACTAAAATTTTATAGCTTAGTTTGTATGATTACTATCGGAAACTGCACTAGAAATGGGTTTCCACGCCTACTTTTACCGCCCACACATCAATGGAAATGCTCTATTTCAAACGATTTTTGTCGTATTATACTTTTATTTTGTAATTTAGTTCGTATGGTTGTTGTCGGCAACTGTACTAAAAATGGGAGGGGTCAAACTAAAGATACGCCCACTTTTTCAGAAATCACTAAATGAACTGCTGGGTCGATTTGCCTGAAATTTTGGACGCAAATTTTATTCGAGTACGGTATAGTTTAAAAAAAAATTGCCACACCCCTATTTCTAAAAAAGTCGGCGGAGCTATAGTTTGACAACGCCAATTTTTGGAACAGTTGCCGATAGTAACCATACAATTTACATTTTTTTCCCCCATATAAGGCGATCCGCCTTAGTGAAATCCAGTTATTGTGTGGGGTGTTATATTGTAAGAAAAAGTATAATACGGTATCCAACTATCTCAGTCATGGTTGTCAGTAAAGGATAACATGTATTCGTTCAGTACTCTTTGATTTCTTCCTAAAGATCCTAATGTCTCATTTTGATAAGCTGTCGATTTTAAATGTTCTATTCCTAGAAATGCAAAATTGCAAATGTTTTCCAAGAGTTCATTAATAAACTCAGTGCCTCTGTCTGTTTTTATATAAAGGTGTTGATGGAGTCGGAGTTATTAATAGTCTTTCTTTTGTATGCTTAATTGTTTTATTCTTAGCGCAAACTTCGCATTTTTGAATGTACTTTTTTATCATTTTATTCATGTTTTTCCACACATATTTTTGTTTCAACTTTGCAGTTGTTCTTCCCACTTCGGTGTGTAATGTACCGTCGAATCACTGTGGTTCAAATATGTTGTAAATGAAAAACGCAAGCAATCGAAAGATTTTTATTGAGCCTTTGTTGATAATTTATCAAAAAAAAAACAAAAGTTTAATTAGAGTAGGACAAATATCCAAAAGACTGAAAAGATTGAAGAACGAAGGAGTCGAGCGGGAGCCATCTTTGTCACTAGCTGGCAGTCGTAGGGGCAAAAAAAAACCCAAGCAGACTAAATACCCGAAGAATAAAATCGCAACTGAAAACAATAGCTTACATGCACTCGTATTTCAAAGATGTAGCTGAGATAACTGAGTCACATCCCTCCCAAACTATATCTTACTTACGCTTAAGTATTATTAAGATCCCATACATTTCATTTGCTCTTTACGTTAACTAGTCTTTTGAGTTTTACGTTAAGTTATTTAGAATGCATGTTAGCTTAAAATGTATACCTAAGTAACTTTAAGAACATTTTTTGTTTTCAGCTTTTTTGTACAAATGAGATGTAGTTAACTTATATTTTAATATAAAAACATGTTTTAATTACGTTTACAGTTCATTATTTTAGTATTTTAGATTTTTAGAATTTGAATTACAGTTTTAAATTTTATAAGAAAAAAGAAGAGCGACGAAAAAAAAATGTATTATCATTGTTCATTTATGTTCATTTATAATTAAAAGCAAAAAAAAAAAATTTAACACTAGTAATAGCAACAAGAATGTAAACAATGGAAGAGCAGGTTATCGATACTGCTATACCGACACAGTGTTTCCCTTGCTACATTTGTTGTTGCCTCGAACAAGTTTAGGCAAGCTGATTTAATCGAATGAAGGAGAGTCATGCAACAAAAAATAAAATTTAAATTTATCGTCATATGGAATCAAAAAAGCCGTAAGTTACCAAAAATTCAAACTTGACTTTTAGATTGATTATGATGCACCATATCAAAATACATGCTCCTGCAAAATTTAACACTCCTACAGCTAAAAACGGCGTTTTTATTAACAACATTCTAAAAGCCGTAAGTGCACCTTTTATTTTATTTATTGTAATTTTTCTTATTATTTTCCCTTATTTAAACCAAGGAATGATATGTGTGACACTTGTGTACTATAGGAAGCAAAAAACATAACTGAGGATCAATAAAACAGTCATGATCCGAAATTGATGATATGATACCTAAAAAGTTTTTTGCTTCTTTGATTTCATACGATGTTATGCTCTTGTTATACAAGATTTTTTTCAATTTTTTAATTTAAAGTTACATGTTTATGATAATTTTTGAATGTATATTATTTTAATTTAGGTATATATAGAATACTATAATACCAATGCCGCCCATGGAGAGCGCAGTTCAGAGCTACCAATCAACAATGACGGAGTGGAAGTACCACCACCTAGCCATAAAGAGGTTCGAGTTGCTATCCAACGACTCAAAAACAATAAAGCAGCGGGTGCTGACGGCCTGTCAGCTGAATTGTTTAAAACCGGCGGCGATGAATTGATAAGGCGCATGCATCAGCTCATCAGCAAAATATGGCTATCAGAAAGCATGCCCGACGATTGGAACCTCAGTGTACTGTGCCCTATACTTAAGAAAGGAGACCCTACAATCTGCGCTAGTTATAGAGGTATCAGTCTTATTTCCATCGCATATAAGGTTCTCTCAAGCGTACTGTGTGAAAGATTAAAGCCGATTACAAAAACACTGATTGGACCTTATCAGTGTGGCTTTCGACCTGGTAAGTCCACCATAGACCAGATTTTCACGCTACGACAAATCCTGGAGAAAACCCACGAAAATCAAATTGACACACACCATCTCTTTGTCGATTTTAAAGCTGCGTTCGATAGCCCGAGAAGGGATTGCCTATACGCAACAATGACTGAGTTCGGTATACCTGCAAAGTTGATCAGACTTTGCAGAATGACGTTGAGCAACACACGCAGCTCCGTCAAGGTAGGAAATGACCTCTCCGAAACCTTCAATACCGAAAGAGGTTTCAGGCAAGGCGATCCACTGTCTTGCGATCTCTTTAACATCATCATGGAGGGGATCGTACGAAAGGCCGGTGTGCATCGTAATGGCACCATTTTCTGTAAAGGTGTCCAGCTCCTTGCGTACGCTGATGATATTGATATTGTCGGCAGAACCAAGAGAGATGTTACCGCTGCTTTCGCCGCTATCGAAAAGGAATCAGCCAAAGTGGGTTTGACGATAAATGAGGGTAAAACAAAGTATATGCTGTCTACAAACAAGGGAGCGCGGCATTTAGACTCCCACGTTTCATCCGGCAGCTATAACTTTGAAGTAGTCAAGGAGTTCGTTTACCTTGGCACCGCCATTAATTCCAACAATGAAATCAGCCTGGAGATAAAGCAAAGAACAATAATTGCTAATAGATGGTACTACGGGCTCAGTAAGCAACTAAGTTCCAGAGCCCTGTCTCGATCGACAAAACTAACACTCTACAAGACGCTCGTTCTACCTGTGCTGCTTTATGGCGCTGTGGCATGGGTAGTTTCGCAAACTGACGCAGCCGCTCTGGGGGTGTTCGAGAGAAAGTTCTTCGCAAAATCTTCGGTCCTGTTCGAGTCGGCGATGACTATCGCATCCGAATGAACCACGAGCTGTATGAGCTCTACGGAGACATTGACGTAGTTCGGCGTATAACTGTGCAGCGACTACGCTGGCTGGGTCATGTCCATCGTATTAACGACGAAGCTCCAGCGAAAAAGGTGCTCGAGGCGAGGGTCGCTGGTCAACGACGACGAGGGAGACCATGCCTCCGATGGATGGACCAGGCTGAGGAAGCCCTAACCGCACTTGGTGTATCCGATTGGAGAAGGCGCGCGCAAAGCAGAGGCCTGGCGAGAGCTGATGAGGTCGGTCGAAATCCGGACACGGGTTGTCACGGCCATCTAAGTAAGTAAGTAATATAGAATACTTTTATATAGTAAGTAATTTAGGAAAAACTCACCAAGTTGGCAGCTATGAAGAGTTGCTGGAAAAGAGCTAACACTCGCGTGCAACCACGTACGCTGAAAGCGTTAGTATGATTGTTTAATCGAAATATATTTTAGGTAGTTTGACTATGACCGTACTTCAAGCGAATTTTATAGAAAATGAATTAAGTGACAAATTCCGTTAACATTTTTTTCATTCGAATCAACTTAGAGTCACTTTAGAATAACTTTTAAACTTACGCAAAACTTAAAATAGACCACGATAGATCAATTCCAGATTTCACTATATGATTTTAATTCTAAATTACATATATATATATTTCTTTTTTTTTTTTTTTACGCTGAATTACAGATTATTTTTTTAACTAGTTTGAGTATTTATATCGTTTATTATTAAATACGAGTAGTTTAAGCATTTATAAAGTTATTTTTGTTTCAATTGATTTTAGTTTTTCAAGAGTTTTTTCCGCTGATGTAGCAAAAAACTAAAACGGTACCAAAGCTGGGACTGCAGAGAATGTTTTTTTTACGTGTTCTGTTTTCTGCATGGTGAACTTCACTTGCAAGTGTAGATGAAGAAGGCAAATTCAACTAGCCCGAGTTGAAATGTACGCCCAACTTTCCGAACCGAAAAAAAATTATTTTTTTATTTTACAACAATAATTAGTCTTCTATTTTGTTTATTTTTTTTTTGTTTTTTTTTTTAAAAAAAAAGGGTCTTACCTTGATTTATAGCCAAAATTTTAGTTTAAAAATGTTACGATTTAGAAGATAAAGTTTTTTTCCCCCTTATTTTTCCCTTGCGTTGCGCATTTTATTTTGTTTACAAAAATTAACTGGTCATCTATTATTATAAAAATGGCCATTAAATAAATTCTTAGTTCTCATTGAATATAAAATGAAATTATTGTTATTTTTTTTTTATATTATTGAATTATTATTATTATATATCATTGAAATTAAAACGTTTATAAAATAATATTTAGTTACCATTAAATAATATATATCGCACTGCTTAGATGTTGCTCGTTGAACGGTTGAAAGAAAAAGGAAGTTTCTTTCATATCTAAAATATGAAGTTAGATGACTTTTCCGTATAACAATTTGCAGGCAAAGTTTGACCGTATGCTTACATCGTATTTTTTACAAAATTATGCGATTTATAATTAATTTTACGATTTTTCAAATTGTAAAAAGAGTTCATTACAGGTGTGACCTCCGAGTGATGACGTATGGTAATCTGATATTACCTTAGTTTGTTTATCAATTTCCTTGATCCGATTAGGTGGATCAAATAATAATATATATAGAGGCGTTTGCCTACCTTCATTTGCAATTTTCTTTTGTATTTTGTTGTGCACTTTTTTTATTTCATATTTATTCATATATTTTGCCTTCTTTTGAGAGAGCTACTTTCGTTAAACCATTTTTACTTAATACTTTTGCTAGTTTCTCCATGTCTGAACCTAAATTCAAGTTAAGTTAGTTAAAAATTCAACTTATTTTTATATAATTATTTTCAATATTTATACTTGACAAACTTTTATGCATACGACTTATATTTTCATTTATTTCAAATTCCAATTTTTTTACATTCCTAACGTCAGAAATTGAAGTACAGTTCCACATGTAGAGTTGATCAGGCTCATTTGTATTAACTGCTTTCGTATTCTGCGTGGTCACATTTTTGGTTTCTGCTTTATTTGTGTTTTCTTATCTGTTTGCTTTGCTGTGCGTTATTACATTAATTGATTTTGGAATAATTTCTTTTAGCGAATCTGATTCTAGTTTTATTCTAGATAAGGCGTCTGAATTTGTATTCCTTCTTCCTTGTTTATATACTATGATAAAATCATAATCCATTAGTTCTAATCTTATTATAGTAAGTTTAGATGAAGGGTTCTTGTGCGTAAATAGCGAAACTAGGGGGCGATGATCGGTAACTACTGTAAATCTTCTTCCAAAGAGATACGGCCTAAAGTAATTAATTCCCCAATGTATAGCTAGCAGTTCTTTTTCTATTACGGGTTTATTTATTTCATGCTTATTCAGTGAGCGACTGGCAAAAGAAATTGGTAAGTCATTACCGATTTCTCCTTGCGAAAGTACTGCACCAAATGCATAGTCTGATGCGTCAGTTGCAATATAAATTCGTTTTCAAAGTTTGGGTATTGTAAGATAGGTGGTTGTGTGATACAGTTTTTAAGTGTGTCGAACGCATTTTGTGTCTTATCTGTCCATAAAGATTTTGTGTTCTTTTTTAATAATTCGTTCAGAGGTTTTGCAGTTTGTGCAAAGTCTTTGACAAATCTTCTGTAATAATTACAAAATGCAACAAACCTTTGTGTTTCGTCAGCATTTGTTGGGATGGGATATTTAGTGACTGCCTTGCATTTTTCAGGATCTGGTGTGACTCTTTTGTCCGTGATGAGGTGTCCTAAGTCTAAGGTGTCTGGTCTAAGGGAATTGCATTTATTAAATTTATAGTTAAATTTTCATTATGATGTAAAGAGCAACCAAAAACTATAATGTCATCTACGTATAAGAAAGCATTAGAGTCGAAACCTGTTAGTGCTATTGTGAGCATTCGTTGGAAGCTATTTGAAGATATTTTTAGTCCAAACGGTAGTCGCTTAAATTGGTAGTGACCATTATTGGTAGAAAATGCTGTCAGTGGTCTGGAAGATTTTTCTAATTCTATTTGGTGGAATGAGCTTGTCATATCCAGTGTACTTTGCTCTACCAATATTATCTAAAACTTCTTCTAGACGGGTTAAAGGGAATTTGGCATTTGTTAGTTTCTTGTTCAGTTGCCTGTAATCAACTAGTAGTCTACATTGTTTTGTTTCGTCGTTACTTCTTTTTGGAACAATAAGTAACGGTGAGTTATACGGTCTGTATGAGGGTTCTATGATGTCTTGGTCTACTAGTTTTTGAACTTGTTTTGCTATTTCTTCTTGTTGTGAATGTGGAAGTCTAAAGTTTTTTTATGTATGTAGGGCTTCTATCAGTTAGATTAATTTTTTGCTTGAAAAAATGATTAACTGTTAAGCAGTCAGTCTTGTTCTAAATCGAATATATCTTAAAAATTTTTGCAGATATCCGTGATAGATTGTTGGGCATGCTTGTCCAAGTTATCTATTTTTAATAATTTTTGCAACCCATTCCAACGCTCGTTATTTTTATGTTGGTTCTTATGTTTGACGAAGTAATAATCAGATGGTGGCTTTATTTCGAGGTCTAGATTTTTTATTACTACTTCTTCACTTGACGTGTTGAGAATTCGAACGAGTTTTATAACCCTTCTTTTGGAATTATTGTATTTGTCAATGTGTGCGTTTCGTAATCAATTTTGGAAAGACATTTCTTTAAAAAATCGCGGCTTAAAATACCATGCGTTGCAAGAAGGAAAGCAGATGAGACTACTTAAAAATTCTGCTCAATTTTTTTATCTTGAATTTTAAATTGTAAATGTGTGGTTTCCAATGTTTCTATAGGTATGTTTGATATACCAGTCAATTTGCATAAATTACTCTTATTTAAGAAACTATTAGATATACATTCTTCTTTACATATTGATATGTCTGCCCCCGTGTCTATCAGGAAATTTAAATTTTGTCCCTTAAAATTAAGTTTTACGTGATCCAAACTATCTTTACTGTTTCGTAGTGTTCGTAAATTATATCCTATTTTTAATTCCCTCGCATATCCTGTTGTGTTTCTGGCTCGTGGATACCGAGGTTGTCGTCGTTTCCCTGTTCATCTAATATATACATCCTGTTATTGCCTCTTTTGATTTCTAATATTGCTTCTATATTGGTTTCTACTTAAGCTATTATTGTTATTTCCTCTTTCCTTCTTTCCTCTTTCCACTATTAAAATTTGTCTATCTTCCCTGATTGGATCTATTTTGATTATAATTATTTCGGACTGTATTGTTACGATTTTGTGAATTTTGCCAATGGTTATTGTTTCTATTTTGCCCCTGAAATCGATGGTTATAATTTTGTCTCTAGGATTGCTGATAATTATAATGTAGGATTCCATTCTGTGAGGAATGTTTTAATTCTGATGCTATTTCTACGGCTGTTTGAAAATTTTCTGGTCGCGCTGCTAAACTTGTGGTTTTATAAGGTTCTGATAAGCCATTTTTGAAGGTTCTTAAGCCTATTTGTTCATTAAGTCTATTATTGCTCTAATACTACTACCTTGTTCTGATATTTGTAATTTATTTACTTGAGCAAGTAAGCTTTCTATTCTTGTTGCGTATGTGTTTATGTCTTGATTGCCTTGATACGTCCTTGACAGTTCGTTGTGAGTACTGTTCAGGTATGATTACTGTTCAGGTCATATTCAGGTATGATTTTTGTTGCTGTAGCAATTATCTTAGTTTTTAATAAACTATTTATTTGGCACATTTATTGTCGAATGTTTTTAAACTATCTCCTGTTACATTTGTTCGAAGATAACGTAATTCATTTTTTATTTTTAAAATATAATTTTCAGTATGTTCTTTTTGTGTTTTTCTTTAAATTCCTTAAGATATAATTAGCTGTTTAGACAGATTCACCTGGGGCTGCAGGTTTATATGAAAAATCAACATTTTCGTTATAGTCATACGTTTATTTAAAAAAAAAAACAAATCAGTTTGTATATTATGCCAAGCGCTAAAACATTAATAATGCAGAGGCAAATTGCACTTTTTCAACGAAAAACTATGATTGAAAAATCAGGTTAAGCGCCACGGGTGCGTTTTCGCACCCAATGAAAGGTAATGCATATATATAACAATTGCATTTCCTTACCGTTATAAAGTAAATCATTTATTATATTTTGATTTATTTTCATCACATTAAGGTAATTGTAAAACAGTTTTTCCTCTGTTAGGTATTTATTTTAATCTTTTAAAAGTAGGTCAAAAATTTAATATTTTTATCTGGTAGGGGGGATACGAAATACGAAAGCTAAAATATCAAACATTGTTTTTATGCATTAACATCAAATAAAACTTACATTTATTGCATATTAAAAAATATCCAAACTTTTGGGTGCGAAAACGCACCCTTTGACAAGAATTGGTTAATTTTAAAAGAACTACTTTCCAGATGCACGGGTAATCAATAAATTCAAAAGAAGGGTCTTTAAAGAATTATATAATTAAAACTATGCAGTATTGTACTATTTCCGCTGACTTTGACTGAAATTTACTGATAACAGAAATAGTTTGGTTCTATTAATATTACTTCTAAAAGAATTATTTCTAAAAGACTATTTTATTAGGCTTTGTATATATTTATGTGTTTTTTAAGTGTTTTTTAATATACGTGTATAATGTGATGAACTTAATTGACTTTACTCTTAAAACTCTTTTATCCTTGTCAATAATTTTTTTTATTTAAACAAAAACTTTTCAATTGTCCCGTTAAATTTTTAAAAATTCCGTTTTTTCCATAAAAATTTTGCTTTTGTTCCGTTTTTTCGGTAGCCAACAACTGACAAGCAGGATGACATAGGCTGCACAGGGATAGGCAGGCTGCCTAATCCGAAAAAATTTTAAAAAAAATAGAATGTAAAATACAAAGGCAATGACAACATATGATAGCTGTTTTGTGAATGTATCCAACTGTCACTACCTTTTTAATTGCACCATGCTTGTGGCGGCCGTGGTGCAGTGGGTAGAGTGTGGGGCTCATACGCCAGAGCACCCTGGATCGAGTCCCACCTGACACAGAAAGTTTTTTCAATTGAATTAATTTTTCTTTAAAGCCGTCCTCTCTCTCTGCAGACAATGCCGTAAAGAGAGTAAAAAATGCCATTGAAAAAGCTTCTTGAGAACATAAGTCGTTCAGAGTCGGCATAAAACATGTAGGTCCAGTTCTCGACCATTTGTGTTCAAACATTTCACAACACTTACTTACTTACTTAGGTGGTCGTAACAACCCGTGTCCGGGTTTCGCCCGACCTCATCAGCTCTCGCCAGGCGCCTCTGCTTTGCGCGAGTTACGTATTAAATAAAAGAAGAGTAATTTTTACTTCATGTCTTTATTTAATGAGTTGAATCTTAAGACTGACTTCATAAAAATATCTTAACGTATTTAATGTATATTTGAGTGGACTGCAGTTTGGTGCATTTAAATATGTCGAATTGGCATATTTAAATGTGGGAATGTATTCTTAGTTTGGTGCATGAAAATATGCGCCGAATTGACAGATTTAAATGTCGGAATGTTTTTGTAAAGGATGTGGAGATTTGGGTTACAATAGGAATTTGTGTGAAAATGTGTTCCAGAGGATGTGGGGACTTAGGTTACAGTCTGAATGTAACTCCTCCCCTCTTAGATTAAGGACTCTCCTGAGTCATTACATTTTAAGTTACATATTTTTTTCTTAAGTGTTATATCTGTTTTTTATTTTCTGCAATTCGATTTCATCTGCCTGAGGCTCATTTATAATTTTGGTTTTATTTATTACTGTAGGCTGTTTTTTTACTTTTAAAATAAATATAACGATAACAAAAACGATGATAATTACGAACGCTATATTTATTCCGTAAGAGACGCTTTTATGAAATTTTAGTTCTTTAATTTCTTGAATGTTTGAAAAATTTTCTAATTCAATTTTTGTATAATTCTCTGATTTTATTTCTGTTATTAAAGGATTGTTATTTGGATAAAAATACTTATCTTGCACTACAGTCAGATGGTTTTCGAAAATTTCTGTTTTAATTTCTATTTTACAATTATAATAAGTAAGAAGATAGTTTTTATTTAGTGTTAGATTTCTGTTGTCACAGTTCTGCTTAACTTCTAGATCGACAGCATTTCTTATTAGCATCATATCATTTTCAAGCTCTTCGATTTGAGTTCTGTTATTAAATTTGAAATTACAATTATTCAGAATCGTGCTTCGTTTTAAGTTCGTTTTAAGTTTTTCAAATATACATTTTCTTGATAATCTAATACATTGCCTTCGATTTCAATTATATAACTATTTGGCTCAACAATTTCCATAAAATTTTTGTTAGGAAGAGGTAAAATTACTTTTAGATCTGCTGGGATATAATTAATTGGAATTTTAAGTGCTATAATAAGTAAACTATTTTTATAATTAAGTACGTCAACTTTCATCAATTTTAATTTAAAAAAGTCTATCTCAAACTGATCTATTTCTTCGGATGTGAGTATATTTGGATTAACGATGTGATTTTTAGCTGATGCTATACTTTCTTGTTTATGATTAACTTTATCTTTGAGATAGGTGAGTTTAAACATTTGATCCGTATATAAAAGGTGTCTAACAATTTCATTTTGATTGTGTTTTATTTCATTTAAAGTACCTTTCATAATTTCCCTGTCTTTTCAATTGCTGATTTTAAAATTTGAATTGATTTGTTAAAATGCGTATTTATAAGAATCTGTCTATTAACAGTGACCATTATGTTGTGATTATTCTGGTCAATTACATCGAGGTGTTCAAGGATTTCCTGTCGGTCGTCATCGTCCATTATTCCGAAAAGCCAATGGTATGCTTTTCCTCCTAGGTTTATTAATCCCCTTTTATTTCTAGGTTTTGATACAATAGATTTTAATTTATATTTTATTATTTTAATTTCTCTCTCTACCATTTCTTTGTTATGTATATCGAGAGATTTCACATTATTTTGTATTTCATCTAAAACATTTTTTATCTCGTTTGTATTAATTATATGCAAAACAGTTAAAGTTTGGTTTACTACTTCAATTTCCTTTATTTTTACCTGAATATACCCTGACTGCTCTTCAATTGGGCTCATCTGCAAAAGTCCTTCTGTTGGGAGAACTGTCCCCAGAAGCATCATCAAACTGATCACCTGAAAATTTCAGAGGTCTCTTAATATTTACTGGATGAATATTTTTTAGTGAATATTTCCTATATTTTGGCTTTTCTTTGTCTTACACTAACGTAATTTTTTATAAAACCTTCTTGTCTTCTCTCTTCGTATTTCTCTCTTTTTTCGTTTAATTTAGAAATAGCTACGTTTTTTGCCTTGTCAATTCTACTTCTTATAACTTCTTTACTAACCTTATTTTGCAGAACATCAAATGGTGTTGCTTTTATAGTTGAGTGGTAAGTATTATAATATGCTTCTATGGCTTTACTAACTTGCTCCTTTATCGGAATTTTATTCTCTAAGTTTAAAACGCGGATTTTTTCTGTGAGAGTATTATTTAGCCTTTCAATATCGGAATTGCCAGTGTGGCTATTCGGTTTAACAAAATGTATCTCAATGCATTCGTCTTGGCAGAATTGTTTAATATTTACTCTGTTAAATTCGTTATCGTATATAATTCTCTTCATTTTTTCTTGTATCGAAATATAAAGTCTAATTTTTTCAATTATTGTAAGACTGTTTCTGTCTTCAAGATAAAAGCTAACAACATGCTTAGAAAACTTATCGATAAAATTTATGAACGAATGTTTAGAATTTACGTATGTGTCAATGTGTACTGTTTCCCTGATATCGCGAGGTGTTTCTGTATTTTTAAATTTTGGTTTGATAGGATTTCTATCGTACTTCGCTGCGGTACATAGATCGCAGTTGTTGACTACCTTATGGATAATTTCTTTCAAGTTTGGGTAATAAATTTTATGCTTCAAAGCTTCATAATTTGCGATAATTCCTGAGTGGCCAGATTCCCTCTTATGAAACAGGGCAACCTGTTTTATCGCTTCTTCTTCATCTTCCATATCTCTTGTAAAATGACTACATTTTACAAATTTTATGTTCGAATCGCTTGGGAACAACTCTATAAGTTTTTGCTGAAGATGATTGTAAGTTGTGTCATCTAAGGCAGTATAAAAAGCAACTTTGCCATTAGATATATGTCTTCGGACAATATCGGCAATTTTTTCCGGAATATCAGCTCTTTCAATATAAATTCTATAGTTACCTAATATTTTTTCAAATTCTTTTTCTTTTCTTTCTACTAAAAATAATTGAGTTCTAAACCTATTTACAATTGTGTCTAATATAGGAATGTGATCGTGCAAATCTTCTTCTTGTGAATGTGCTGTTTGGCCATCCGTTGAGACGTTATCTAAATTTTCTTCGTAGAAATCACTTTCAAATAGATTTATTTCATTATTTGTGACATCGATGCGACTTAAAAAATCGGCAATTTTATTATTCTTGCCTTTAACATAATCTATCTTTGCATCATATTCCCCTAATTGAATCAACCATCTTTGGAGTCTTGGGTTGATATCTCTACCAGAATTTTTTATCTGAAGCCACTTAAGTGGTTGATGATCTGTACTCAAATCAAATTCTCTGCCATATAAGTATGGTCTGAAATACCTACAGCCCCATACAATTGCTAACAATTCCTTTTCGGCAGTAGAGTAGTTCTTCTCATGATCATTTAGAGTGCGAGAGGCAAAACATATTGGATGACCGTCTTGGGTTAGAACTGCACCTAATGCAAAATTGCTGGCATCAGTTATTAGATTAAATTTTTTATTGAAATTAGGATATTGTAGAATCGGATAATTTGTAATGATTTCCTTTAGCTTTTCAAAGGAAGATATATAATTTGGGTCATTGGTGTTAACTTTTGAGTTCTTTTTTTAAATATTTAACCATAGGGAATGCAACTTTTGCATAGTCTTTGATAAATTTACGATAGAAACCGGTTGCACCTAAAAATGACTTGATTTGCGTTTGTGTTTTTGGCAGGCTTAAATTTTTGATAACTTCGATTTTTTTGGGATTTGGCTTTACATCGTTTTGTGTTAGGATGTGACCTAAATATTCAGTTTCTTTTTTTAAAAAACTACATTTATTAACTTGAATTTTTAGTCCTGCTTTTGTAAGAGTTTCAAAAATAGATTTAATATTGTTTATGTGTTCTTGCAACGAGGTGCTGAATATAAGAATGTCGTCTAAGTACACGACACAAGTTCTGTTGATATATTGCTTTAGTATTGAGTTTATTAGTCTCTGAAAAGTTGCAGGAGAATTCTTGAGGCCGAATGGCATTCTCACGAATTCAAAGTGCCCAAACGGGGTAGAAAATGCTGTTTTCTTCCTATCCTCATGTCTTACCAGAATTTGGTGAAACCCTTTGGCCAAATCGATTGTGGAGAAATACTGAGCTTTCCCCAATTTGTCCAATATATTGTCTATATTGGGAATTGGATACTTATCGCTAACAGTACATTCGTTAAGCTTCCTGTAATCCACAACAATTCTCCATTTCTTATTTCCAGAACCGTCTGACTTTTTTGGTACTATCCACAGAGGACTATTATATGGTGAGTTGCTTTTGGTCACAATACCTTGTTGGAGCATTTCATTTATTTGCCTTTCTATTTCCTCTTCTTGTACCTTTGGGTACCTATAAATTTTCGCATAGATCGGTCTTTCTGTTTCTGTGACAATTTCATGTTGAATGCTATGAGTAAAAGTGAGTGAATCTCCTTCCAAGAAAAATATGTCTTCATATTGGGTCAACAATTCATTCACTTTTTGTCTCTCCTCATTATTAAGGTGTTCTAAATTAATTTTACCAAGAAAATTATTCTCAATAGGTTCAAGTGAACATACATCATTAAATTCATTTGAAAAATTATTGTTGTCAAACAAAATTTTATGTCCTTTTATTTCTATATGTTTCTTTTCTAAATCAATTATCGCATCGAATTTAGTTAAAATATTCTGTCCAATAATGGCATCATACTTTCTGTTAGGTAAATGGGCAACATTCCAAGAAATAGTCCCATGAGCTAAAAATTCTTTTGGTATTGGAGTGACTACTTTTTGATTAATTTCGCTTACGCCATTTCAGGTTGAAAAAAGCTTTGGTTTTTCCCATGAAAAGGATTGATAATTTCTTGCTATTTTTGGAGAAATTATACTGGTGATTGAGCCAGTATCTATTAAGGCAGTTATAGTGTCATCTTGTATACTTAATTTAATTAAGGGCAATGTTGGTTCCGAGGCTCTTTGGTAAAATTTACATCTTCTTCGAAATTTCCAATTTCCATTGGTTGGGACTTGTTTTTTCTAGAATTTTGAGTATTAAAACTTACTTAAGAATTGCGAGTTTGAGTCGAATTAACCCCATTCTGGTTTAATTGATGTTGATTAAAGTTCTCTGTGCTATTGTTATTATTTGCTGAATATGGTCTGGTACCGTTAAAGTTTTGATTACAATTTCTACCCAAAAAGTCCGAATTACTTCTGTTATTATTCGAATATGATCTATTACCGTTAAAGTTTTGATTATTATCTCTTCCCAAAAATTCTGAATAAGTTCTATTATTATTCGAATATGCTCTATTTCCGTTAAAGTTTTGATTATTATTTTTTCCCAAAAATTCTGATTAAGTTCTATTATTATTCGAATATGATCTATTTCCGTTATAGCTTTGATTATTATTTCTTCCCAAAAATTGGTCGTTAGCATTTCTGCCAGGATGGTCATAATACTCATCTTTTCTTTGTGACTTAAACATTTTTTATGACCGTAGGCTATACATCTAGGGTCCGTTAGCAGCTTTAATCTATCATATTTTTTATAAATTTCGTCCAATGTCGTATCACTGTCAACGTGGGCCCTGACGGTTCCATCGATTTTTTCTAAAATAATTACTACTAAATCCCTATCTATATTTTCTGGCTTATAAAGATCAGATTTTCTTTCGTCAAAATCATATAATTCAATTAATTCATGCTTAATTTCAAAAGTAAATTTAAATAATTCACTTAAATTATTCACCCTCATGATCCGGCACTTGTTGTAAAGTTCTCCATAAGTTGTGTTGGGCTTGAAGCGTTGTCTGAGTTTCAGCTTAATATTCTCCCAGTTTGGAGAATCACCGAGTTCACGGATACACCTTGCTGCTTCCCCACGGATTTTTTCATTGATAATTATCTCCATGCCGTAATTGTAAAGTTGTGCATTTACTCCACATAATTCGAAAGTTTTTTCTGCTGATGTTACGAAGGACGAGAAACTATGATTTTTATTATCCTCGAATGGTTTTAACCTTCTAAACTGGTCCAGGATGTCCTGTGGACGCAAAAAATATGATAGTGGTTGACATTGAAGTTCCGGCTGTTGCTGTTGTTGATTTCGTTGCTGCAGTTGTTGATATTGTTCCTGCAGCTGTTCGTTTTGTGTTTGAAGCTGTTGTCGAAGTTGTTGGATGAATTCTTCCTGCTTCTTAATAACTTCTTCATTTTCCCTGTCGATTTCTGCCATATTTCTGTTTTTGTAAAAAATTTTTTGCCTGTGCATTACTTGTTCCAATTATTCACTAATGTTTGTCGTTGTTTTTTCTTTAAATGTTTAAGAATACTTTAGTTCGCAAATTGTTTAAGTTTAAAGCTTTAATTTGTTTGTTTGCTTCTTATTTATTTACTCTTAAAATCTTTTAATAAACTTTTTAATTCACAGATTGTTTAAGTTTATAGCTTTCATTTGTTTGTTTCTTTTATTCTTAGAATGTTTTTAGAAACTTTTTAATCCACAAATTGTTTAAGTTTATAACTTTGAATGTTTGGTTAAATAAAAACTTTTTATTTTTAGAACCCGACTTTATCTTCAGATATTTAGAACTTTTTTTTTTCAAGTATTGACCGCTTTACCGACTGCGCCAGTTACGTATTAAATAAAAGAAGAGTCATTTTTACTTCATGTCTTTATTTAATGAGTTGAATCTTAAGACTGACTTCATAAAAATATCTTCACAGCTAACTCTGGGTTAATGTTGTGTAGTATGTGTGTATGTGTGTATGTGTGTATGTTTGATGTGTTGTGACTGCAGTTCGGTGGAAATGTATTTAATGTATATTTGAGTGGACTGCAGTTTGGTGCATTTAAATATGTCGAATTGGCATATTTAAATGTGGGAATGTATTCTTAGTTTGGTGCATGAAAATATGCGCCGAATTGACAGATTTAAATGTCGGAATGTTTTTGTAAAGGATGTGGAGATTTGGGTTACAATAGGAATTTGTGTGAAAATGTGTTCCAGAGGATGTGGGGACTTAGGTTACAGTCTGAATGTAACTCGCGCGCCTTCTCCAATCGGATACACCAAGTGCGGTTAGGGCTTCCTCAGCCTGGTCCATCCATCGGAGGCATGGTCTCCCTCGTCGTCGTTGACCAATGATCCTCGCCTCGAGCACCTTTTTCGCTGGAGCTTCGTCGTCCATACGATGGACATGACCCAGCCAGCGTAGTCGCTGCACAGTTATACGCCGAACTACGTCAATGTCATCGTAGAGCTCATACAGCTCGTGGTTCATTCGGATGCGATAGTCATCGCCGACTCGAACAAGACCGAAGATTTTGCGAAGAACTTTTCTCTCAAACACCCCCAGAGCGGCTGCGTCAGTTTGCGAAACTACCCATGTCTCAGCGCCATATAGCAGCACAGGTAGAACGAGCGTCTTGGAGAGTGTTAGTTTTGTCGATCGAGAGAGGGCTCTGGAACTTAGTTGCTTACTGAGCCCGTAGTAGCACCTATTAGCAATTATTGTTCTTCGCTTTATCTCCAGGCATATTTCGTTTTTGGTATTAATGGCGGTGCCAAGGTAAACGAACTATGTATTTGACTACTTCAAAGTTATAGCTGCCGGATGAAACGTGGGAGTCTAAACGCCGCGCTCCCTTGTTTGTAGACAGCATATACTTTGTTTTACCCTCATTTATCGTCAAACCCACTTTGGCTGATTCCTTTTCGATAGCGGCGAAAGCAGCGGTAACATCTCTCTTGGTTCTACCAACAATATCAATATCATCAGCGTACGCAAGGAGCTGGACACCTTTACAGAAAATGGTGCCATTACGATGCACACCGGCCTTTCGTACGATCCCCTCCATGATGATGTTAAAGAGATCGCAAGACAGTGGATCGCCTTGTCTGAAACCTCTTTCGGTATTGAAGGTTTCGGAGAGGTCATTTCCTACTTTGACGGAGCTGCGTGTGTTGCTCAACGTCATTCTGCAAAGTCTAATCAACTTTGCAGGTATACCGAACTCAGACATTGTTGCGTATCGAACGTAGCTTTAAAATCGTCAAAGATGGTGTGTGTCAATTTGATTTTCGTGGGTTTTCTCCAGGATTTGTCGTAGCGTGAAAATCTGGTCTATGGTGGACTTACCTGGTGGAAAGCCACACTTATAAGGTCCAATTAGTATTTTTGTAATCGGCTTTAATCTTTTACACAGTACGCTTGAGAAAACCCTATATGCGATGGAAATAAGACTGATACTTCTATAACTGGCGCAGATTGTTGGGTCTCCTTTCTTAAGTATAGGGCACAGTACGCTGAGGTTCCAATCGTCGGGCATGCTTTCCGCTAGCCATATTTTGCTGATGAGCTGATGCATGCGCCCTATCAATTCATCGCCGCCGGTTTTAAACAATTCAGCTGACAGGCCGTCAGCATCCGCTACTTTATTGTTTTTGAGTCGTTGGATAGCAACCTCGAACCTCTTCATGGCTAGGTGGTGATACTTCCACTCCGTCATCGTTGATTGGTGGCCCTGAACTGCGCTCTCCATGGGCGTCATTGGTGGAATCGTCGCCAGTAAGTAAATTGGAGAAGTGCCGTCTCCACAATCTCAGCACACACTATGTATCCGTATTCAGATCTCTATTTTCGTCTCTACAAGTGGATGCTCCGGGCTTGAAACATTTCACAACACACACAACACAAATTGATCATAAGAAGCTCGCTCAAAGTCCTTTCAAGGGCTGAAATGTCCATTTCGTTTTTTTTTATGCTTAAGCTCACTAATACTTTCCAAACTCAACTGGTCATGTTGAAAATTTAAAATTCCCTAAAATTTCGTTTTTTTGAGGTGTTATCTCTTGATCAATTAAAACACTTGTCAAACGAGTTAAAAGCACCTGTCTTCAAATCAAAAATGGTGGCTTAGATCATAGAGCAATCAGTCGCGTAGCGTGGAGGCGGAGGGGGCAAAAAATCGCACATATTAAAAAAATGTTCATATACACGTATATATCATATATTTAAACATAAAAAAATACCCGTTTAAGTATTCAAAAACGCATAAATTGATGAAGAGTTAAAAAAAGTAGACCGCGTCTAGTTTGCCGAAATATTATATCGAACGAAATATGATAACGAAATATGATATCGTTATCATTGTCATTACACAGCTAATAATTGCGTAGGAAAGTGACTAGATACTTTTATGCATGGCTTGAATAGTCATGGTTTGTGTCTGTGCAAAATTTTTTTTTTACGGTGTGTACAAATGCTGTATGAACAAATCAAAGGATTTCCGATGGTGGTTTTATCAATGTACTCTTTCTCTTTCACTCTACTCTACGTTGCTTCGGTCTTCTGTATATTTAACTAAACTTGCTTAAACCTGACCCGTACTTGAATTGAAATTGAACTGCTGCCTAAGAAGTTTCCTTTGAATTTTTATCTTTTACAACGATTAAAAAGCAACAATTTTAAGTGAACACTAAACGAACAGTCGTGTCAGAATATTAACATTCAAATAAAGTGTTGTTTTAATTTTGTTATCACTCACCAAGAGGTTCAAGATATTAGTGAATTCTTAAATAAACTATGAACGTGAGCAGCTTGTATGGCATTTCCTTAATAACATTTTGAGTTCGAGTTTTTAAAAAATATGTTACGCAATTAGTTTTTAGTTTAATTTTTAACTAAAATGAACTATCAAACATGACAATTGGAAAAAAACTACCAGAGTTGATTTTTTACTTTTCGAAAAATCTTATTTTTAACTTTTCGAAAAATCTTAGTTTTTACTTTTCTAAAAATTCTTATATTTTGCTTTTCGAAAAAATCTTATTTCTTTCACAGTTTTATAAAAAAAAAAACCGCAAAAATCTAAACGACAGTATTTCAATAAATTCACCTGAAAATATATTCTAAAACTATGATTAATATTGGCACAAAAAATTGTGCGATTACGTAAAATAACCTGATCGAAATGAACGTTTTCCGAGAAGTATACCGTTTTAAAAATTTCGAGTTTGAGTATTTTTACGAAAAATATTCCAAACTATAAAAAAAAACCTTGAGGTGCTTAATGGACATTTTACCTAATTTTGTCGAAATTTTAGGAATTTTTTAAGGATTGCGAAAAACCGTTAGAGATATTTGAGTAAATATTTTTTATTGTTTTGCATAGGTACGAAAATTAACAAAAATATTTTTTTTTTGTGACGTCACTTCCGCGTCACACGTGCGTAAATGAAGCAGTAAAAAAAAAGAAAAACGGTGTGCAGGATATCTCGAGTTTGGCTTATCTGAAACAAAAAAGAAAAAAATTTTATGATAGTTTTAACCTAATATGAGGGTCTGACTGAGTTTTTTCAAAAAAATTAATTAGAAAAAAATGGCGGCTACGCAAAGTCAAAACTCAAAAAAGGCCTACAATTTTTGGACAAAAGTAGCGCAAAAATTTTTTGAGGGCTTTAAAAAAAAACGCAAAGTGAGGCCCTCAAAAACATATTTTTTTAATTACTCAGTAATTTTGAAGTAAATCGTTTCAATCTTGCACATCGATTTAAAAAAACCTGTTTCGAAAAAAAAACGTGTTTAAAGTATATCTCATACCAACAATGCTGTACGGATGTGAAATTTTTGCTAACTGTGATAGCTTAAGTAAAAACAAATTAAACGTTCTTTTTAACAATATTGCTCGCTACGTTTTTGGACTAAAAAGAAGAGACCATGTTTCCCAATATGCTAAACGAATCCATGGCTTAACCTTTGAAAATTTGTTGAACTATCGTACGCTTTTATTATTGCATAAGATTATTTGTAATGCAGAACCCAGTTACTTGTTTTTGAGATTGAATTTTTCTCGATCCAGCCGAACAAATAAAATTAACTGCTTACGTTTCTCTTGTTTAACGTCCGAAAGGCAGTTCTTCATACATTCTGTACGTCTTTGGAACGAGCTTCCTAATAGTTTAAGATCGTGCAATAACGCTGTGCAATTCAAAAACAAATTAGCTTTACATTTTTTCTTCGCTGTAGGTATTATATAATAGTTAAAAATGTAGGTATTATATAATAGTTGAAAATGTTAGATAATTAAATACTTTAAAGTTTGCTTACATATTTAATGCTTACTTAATGTTTACTATTAATACTTAATACTCAATACTTAATGTAATACTTGTTTTATGTAGATGTTCCTTTCATTATTACTTATTCTAAGCTCAATTATAAATGTAAGTATATTTAAGCTCCATACATAAGATAATCGATGTTTATACTTACACACTACCGGTACTGTTATTAAGGTTTTAAACTTTGTTGTGCCGTTTTTCGAAATAATTAAATAAAAAAAAAAAAAAATAAAAAAAGTTTCAAAATAAGTTTTTCGGTACTTTTAATGATTAAATTATTCCTTAATTTTTTTTTCGTTTAGAGATTTATTACACAAAAATCTAGACCATAACCATAAAAATCGGTCAAGTATTTTTGTAGAAATGTTAAGTAGAAAGAGTAAAACGTGGTTTAAAAAAAAAACGAAAACTTTGTTTTTAATAAAATCGAGATATTATTTTTTTTAACTTACCAGTCGTCTGCGATTCTGAGCGCATACAATAAGCCTTCTGCTTGCTCATATTCTGCAATTCAGTATTGCAACGTTTGGCGATGTTCATTCGTATACAAATTCAATAATATAATACATCAATAATATAATATAATACATAATAAATACAATATAAGCTATTAGAAGGAGCTAGGAGAGGAGCGCGAGAATAATAAATCCATCAGTTCAATTTTAGAAAAAAAAAGACACGTTTGACGGCGCAAAACAGGCTAAAAAGTATAGTTAGAGGAGGAATTTTTAAAATGTTTGCATTATATATAATTATAATTTATATACAGGGTGTCCCGCAATTGAGTGCAACTATTTACGGAGCTGAAAGGTTATGTCGAGCTGAGCAAAAAAACGTATGGTAGGGGGTGGGTATATTTTCACATTCTTAGGAGCTACAGGGTTAATTAATATTTCACGACTTTGGTTTACGTTATTGTTTCTAGCAGAAAAACTAACTTACATAAAGCTTACTTTGATAGCTCATTATAAAGGCAATAAAATCACATCTCTAACGGCAGATCAACAAACCCTACCAACTAACCGTTACCGAGCAGTGCTCGTTTGAAGATGAAATAAATCGATTGAAACTATCAAATTTACATTTTGAGTGCAAATTTCTCAGAATTTCGCGTAATAAATGAAATTGTATTTGCTTTTTGAGGACTACAAACTAATTTTTAACTATTTTTGTAAATTTTATGCAGGTTGAAGGTGGTGAGCAACAAATCGCAGAACTTTTGCCAATTTTTATACGCTTTGAGTTGATCTTGCGCACGATGCATTGATTAGACAGTTCGCCTGAAGTTGTCATCAAGCCCACAAACGCCTCCATGGACAGTCGAAAGATTTATGTAGAAATCTGTAAATAAATTTTCTACATGTTGAGGATGTCAAAACTTCTATGAAAGGCTGCACTTACGCGGTGGAATGATTTCAAAAGGGTTGGAAGCGTACCTCAATCGTTTTCTACTTCTAGCCAGTCCTGTCAAGCTTTCATCCTCTGCTGGTAAATCGTCGAACCATAATTCCGTCGTAGTCATAACTATTTTGCACTTATTTTCAAAAAGTTGTTGGTTATCAAAATGACGATCATATGATAGAAATAGGCTATCGTGAACAATGGAAATGAGAAAAATTCACAAAGGCGAAATTCTTTATCGAAAGCACGTTATAATACCAATACCAAATTCGTTCGATCAGGCTATTCGACTACAGTCGAAGAGCGAACGCAGCTCATAACAAGGGCCTAAGTCATCAGTCTATGAGTGGAATACGGTGCAGAATAATAAGAGAATAAAAAAGAATCAAAATTAAGATACAACTATTGTTGGGCGTAATACTAACAATGAGCTTCATGTTTCGGTTTTAAATAAAGTTCTTCATGTCTCTTACTTTAAGCCCACGGTTACTGCTGTAAGCGTAACTGATTATATATACGCACATACCAATATTCATAGAGAGGAAATTACATGCATTTGTCTCGTTAAAAGAGGTGTGGATGTAACCACTTTGAAGGAAGTTAGCTTTAAATTAATTGTAAAGCTGAGTGATTTAAACAAAGTGTTTAAGGGGGACAACGCACCGAAAGGCTCGAAAAAAAGCCAATGTTCCGGATTTTTTTAAAGGAAATCCATTGAAGTGATCAAACCGATTCTTTTTATAAATGATAGTACACATTTTTAAGGAAGTATTTTATTGAAAAATATCCAATATTCGCCGAGTAATTCAGTGTTCCGTAAAGTACCTCAAAAAAAAGGTCCTCCGCACACACGTGCACACTCCTACTTCATCTGTAATTATCAAAATAAAAATAAACAAAAAGATTGTTAAACTAGACAGCATAATCTAGTCTTTGTCATAGGCGATTTTGAAAATATCGATTTTTACAAAATGGCGGACACTTGAATTGAAATAGCGCTTTATAAAAGAAAAATTCAACCTATTTCGCTGATTAAAAAAAAACTAAGCAACTAAAAAAAAAATTATGCATAGAATAAGCACAAAAATAGATAATTGCAATCGGTTCATTACTTTTCGAGATATCTTGTGCACCGATTTCAAAAACATAATTTCGAGAAAAACGCGTTTGAAACTTGAGCTATGAATAAAACGCCATATTATAAATTCCGAACGCCTCAACTAAATTGGCCATAATTTCGAACTTTTGCATGCGGCTTTAAGCAGACATTCTTAAGGGAGTATTCCTGGTTGGAAGGCTGTTTTGGACCCTTTTTGAAAAACTTCTCATTTGAAAACAAAAAGATTTGAATTCTGTTTTTTATTGTATTGAGAACATATTAAATTAAATAAAAAAATGTCTTTTCCTTTGTACGAGGGCTGTTCAAAAAGTTGTTGGCCTTCAAAGTTGGGCGTCGAAAAAAAGGTATGCTGCTTGCGGCCCGGATAACTCGACTTCGGATCATCTGACAAATGGAAAAAGTAAACGGCGTTAGATTCAGTGATTATATTTTACAAAATGGCGGTCATTGAAAAATGAAAAACCGATTTCGGGTCTTTTTTTTTGTAGTTTAGTGTAAAAAAATGGTGAAAAATTGTTTAAAATTGTGATTGAGCTAGGGACCAGAATGGTGACAATTCTGCGTCGATTGCACTTGGTTTCATCAAAATCGGTTGAGTAGAACCGGAGAAAAGTGACTTCGAAGTTCAAAAACGTGATTTTGAAAAAACTCAAAGAAAATTTTAGGCAATAAAAAAAATTTTTTTTTGTGAAATACTTACATATATCAATCTGCAATGCCAGCCCCATAAAGAACTCTTCCTCTTCTTAAAAAAATGAGGACTCAGCGGCTCTTTGTGCTCTTCGGGCAGTTCTACCTTCTTTTGACGCGGCCAGAGCTCTGGCTTCGGACCTTTTCAAAAGTTCTTCGTTCCGAGACATGGCGAAATCATATGTGACGTTGCCAATCGGGATTCCCATTAGGTTTATTATTACAAGTATTGTCAAAAAAGTTTGTTAAATATGACAGTTGCAATATAGTTGGCAATCTCAATAGAGCGTGTCCTCATCTCTTTCGTGTTGGTTACCACGAAACTTGTGTTTCAAGGGACGAGTTTTTCGATTGCTGCCAGTGTTTCTTTTATTTTTATTTCTATTACTTTTTCTATCTATTGTCTTTAGCACAAACAAAAATTTTTATCAAAACTGTACTTTTCAAAACTGTATGCGCGCGCGCGTCTGGCTTATAACTCAATTCAAAGTGAACTAAACGCTGCCAACATTCGAATACCTAAGCACTAAAATGTGTATTCATTTATTTTTAAAATGCGTATACAAACAAGTTATTACCTACTAAAGAACGCGTTGAACGAAGTTCTGTGGTTGATCAAACCGTTGCATTCAAAAAGTAGCCAAATTAAGCAAATCGCATTTTGGCGAAAACATTGCTGGACAAAAAAGGCTATATCTCCTAAAGTATTTCGAATTTCAATAAACCCTTTTAGGACAATATTTTCAAATATCCAAGCTATAAAAACATGAAAAAAAAATCAATAAAATTTTTTGCCGACCAAGGCCCTGTTTCTAAAAAAATACAAGTCTTGTAATACAAGACTTGTTTTTTTTTGAGAAACAGGGTTCCTGGGCCCTCCCCAGGGCCTTAAAGTATTTGTGTAAAAATACTATGTTGACAAATTATATATAATTTCAAAATATAAATAATATTTTATATCGTTATTTAATATTTTAATAAATGAATTGAAGGTATATATTATGAAGAGCAGTGGTAAGAGGCAGCTAAGAAGGTAAATTAAAAGAAAGGGAAAAACATTTGAATTAATTGAAATTGAAAGGGAATTTGAAGTGGAAAATAGTGGAAGTGAAAAAAATAAAAACGAATATGTTTTTTACGAACTCTGACAACGGATTTGATTTCAAATCTAATGTCACAGTTTCAAATTTAAGATGGAGGATAAGGCTGCCACCTTAATTTTAACCACAGTATTGCTACCAACTAAAATGTATTTTTAAGAGTTTTCTTGAGGCGATCAGGGGACGAACATTTACATGGCAACGTGTCTGAATGCCTCAACTTGGCGAGGCCAGCATTATCCATGTCGAAATCGTCTCAAGTCGACTCAAACCTCCTCGTGGTGTTCATTGGCCAACGGCAAACTGCCATCCGTTAGTTTGACGGCTAATTTGAACGGCGGGTTGCTCCGTGGACCTTAAACATGGAATGTGCGCAGGGTTTGGGTCCTGCCACATTACAACTGCCCAATGAAAACTAAACCAGACTCGGATAAGATCCCCAATTACGTTGACGACCACCGCAAACGAAAAACGAACAATGATTTACGGATATGCAACTGGAATGTCCGGACCCTTTATAGGGAAGCTGCCATTATCCAACTGGCGAAAGCCCTTAAAACAATAAAGGCAGACATCACCGCAATCCAGGAAATGCGATGGAAAGGCAAGGCTGCTCTAAACAAGCACACTGCGATATCTACTACAGCTTCCGTGCGGAGAAGCGCGAATTCGGATGTGGATTCGTCGTTAGACGGAAACTACGCCACCTTGTTTCCCGGTTCACACCTGTGCACGAAAGATTGGCCACGATCCGCATCAAGGCAACATTTTTCTACATTAGCCTTATTTATAATCGACGGAAGGCATGCCTATAGTGTTCTAGATGTACGTACATTTCGGGGTGTCAACATTGACTCCGACCACTATCTTTTTGCAGCCAAGATCCGCATGCGATTATGCAATGCGAAGAACATACGCACATGAATGCAACTAAAGCTAGATGTCGCTAAGCCCCAATTACAATGGAGTACCGAGGCCTACTCCGCTCAACTCTCAGTTAAACTCAACCTACAAACTTCTGGACCCGACAACGCCGGCGGACTTTGGGCGCACATATCCCACTCCATGCGCGCTACCGCTGAAGAAGTCATTGGTTTCCGGCGCCCGCAACCTCGGAACCAATGGTACGATCAGGAGTGTCGCATCGCAACAGCAGTAAAAAACGTTGCTTATAGAAAAACGCTGCAGTCAGCTGCAACGCGAGCCGTGCGAGAAAACTACAGCGAAAAGAGGAAGGAAAAGAGGCACCTTTTCAGACGCAAGGAAAGAGAGCAGGAAAAGCGTGAGCGTGCGGAACTAGAGGTATACCAGGGCAAGAAGGACGCACGAAAATTCTATCAACAGGCTAAGCGTCTAACCCAAGGTTTCAAGCCCAGAGCATCCACTGGTAGAGACGAAAATGGAGATCTGAATACGGATACACAGTATGTGCTGAGATTGTGGAGACAGCACTTCTCCAATTTACTTACTGGTGACGATTCCACCAATGCCGCACATGGAGAGCGCAGTTCAGAGCCACCAATCAAAGACGACGGAGTGGAAGTACCACCACCTAGCCATGAAGAGGCTCGAGTTGCTATCCAATGACTGAATAAAGTTGCTATCCAATAAAGCTGACGGTCTGTCAGCTAAATTGTTTCAAAACCAGCACATCAACAAAATATGGCTAGCGGAAAGCATGTCCGACGATTGGAATCTCAGCGTACTTTGCCCTGTACATAAGAAAAGACACCCAACAATCTGCGCCAACTATCGAGGTATCAGTCTTATTTCCATCTCATATAAGGTTCTCACAAGCTTACTGTGTGAAATATTAAAGCCGATTACAAAAACACTGATTTGACCTTATCAGTGTGGCTTTCGACCTGGAAAGTCGACCATATACCAGATTTTCACACTAATACAAATCCTGGAGAAAACGCACGAAAATCAAATTGACACACACCATCTCTTTGTCGATTTTAAAGCTGCGTTCGATAGCCCGAGAAGGGATTGCCGAAGTTGATTAAACTTTGCAGAATGACGTTGAGCAACACACGCAGCTCCGTCAAGGTAGGAAATGACCTCTCCGAAACCTTCAATACCGAAAGAGGTTTCAGACAAGGCGATCCACTATCTTGCGATCTCTTCAACATCATCATGGAGGGGATCGTACGAAAGACCGGTGTGCATCATAATTTTCTACAATGGTGTCCAGCTCCTTGCGTACGCTGATGATATTGATATTGTCGGCAGAACCAAAAGAGATGTTACCGCTGCTTTCCCCACTATCGAAAAGGAATCAGCCAAAGTGGGTTTGACGATAAATGAGGGTAAAACAAAGTATATGCTGTCTACAAACAAGGGAGCGCGGCGTCTAGATACCCACCTTTCATCCGGCAGCTATAACTTTTATGAAGTCAAGGAGTTTGTATACCTTGGCACCGCCATTAATAACAGCAACGAAGACAGCCTGGAGATAAAGCGAAGAATAATAATTGCTTATAGGTGCTACTACGGGCTCAGTAAGCAACTAAGTTCCAGGGCCCTCTCTCGATCGACAAAACTAACACTCTACAAGACGCTCGTTTTACCTGTGCTGGTTTATGGCGCTGAGGCATGGGTAGTTTCGCAAACTGACGTAGCCACTCTGGGGGTGTTCGCAAAATCTTCGGTCCTGTTCAAGTCGGCGATGACTATCGCATCCGAATGAACCACGAACTGTATGAGCTCTACGAAGACACTGACGTAGTTCGGCGTATAACTGTGCAGCGACTACTGGGCTGGGTCATGTCCATCGTATGGTTGACGAAGCTCCAGCGAAAAAGGTGCTCGAGGCGAGGGTTAGGGTGGGCGAGGGTGAGGGTCAACGACAACGAGGGAGACCATACCTCCGATGGATGGACCAGGCCGAGGAAGCCCTAACCGCACTTGGTGTATCCGATTGGAGATGGCGAGCGCAAAGCAGAGCCTGGCGAGAGCTGATGAGGTCGGCCGAAACCCGAACGCAGGTTGTTATGGCCACCTAAGTAAGGTGGCAACCCTATAAAAAAAATTACAAAATTTGTAAATTGACAACGGATTTGGCTTCCCATTTTTACTTAGTGTTCGCTCCAGAGTTCGCAAACTGACGTAGCCACTCTTGGGGTGTTCGAGAGAAAAGTTCTTCGCAAAATCTTCGGTCCTGTTCGAGTCGGCGATGACTATCGCATCCGAATGAACCACGAGCTGTATGAGCTCTACGATGACATTGACGTAGTTCGGCGTATAACTGTGCAGCGACTACGCTGGCTGGGTCATGTCCATCGTATGAACGACGAAGCTCCAGCGAAAAAGGTGCTCGAGGCGAGGGTCGCTAGTCAACGACGACGAGGGAGACCATGCCTCCGATGGATGGACCAGGCTGAGGAAGCCCTAACCGCACTTGGTGTATCCGATTAGAGAAGGCGCGCGCAAAGCAAAGGCGCCTGGCGAGAGCTGATGAGGTCGGCTGAAACCCGGACACGGGTTGTTACGACCACCTAAGTAAGTAAGATAGTTCGCTCCAGCACCGAATTCGTAAAAATAAAAAATTTAGGTGGCAACTCTATCCACCACCTTGAATTTTGAAATTGACATCAGATTCGGAGTCAGCGGCCCACAGTGTCACGGATACAGACAGAAGTCGAAAAATATTTTTTGCCAAAATTTAAAAAAAGTGAGTATGAAGAATTACAGACAAGAGTGTTATTATTTTAGGCCTTAAAGGATTTTTACTATATCTTTTCAATTGCACGAATGACATGCCCCTTAATGTGGCTCTGAAATGTCATGCAATTTCATTTTTCAGATTTTAGCATTGTACATTTCAAAACGCATCATAAATTTCAGTATTATGAGTATGCAGTATTATTTTCACACAATTTTGACATTATAAAGTGTCCATTTTTTTTATTAAAAATGGTATGAAGAAAACAAAAAGCAGTACTATCAGATAAAAATAAAATAATTTGGCTACCCTTGAAAAACTATAAGGTTAATGTATAAAGATGACTTATGGGAGTATTCCTGGTTGGCAAAAATTTCGGTTCGATAATTTTTTTTTGCATATTTTTATAGCTTGGATATTTGAGAATATCGTCCTAAAAGGGTTTTATAATATTACATATATTATTTACATGATTAAAAACTAATCCCAAATAATAAAATAATAATAATAATAATAATAATAATAATAATAATAATAATAATAATAATAATAATAATAATAATAATAATAATAATAATAATAATAATAATAATAATAATAATAATAATAATAATAAAAATAATAATAATAATAAGGATAATAATAATAATAATAATAAGGCTCGAAAAACTTGTCCCTTGAAACTCCAGTTTCGTGGTAACCAACACAAAAGAGATGAAGGCACCGAATTCACAAGTACATCGGCAAAAAAATTAAAAAATAATGAAAACGAAGACATAAGCATTGACAATAAAACGGAGAATTGCATTTTGGAGTTTTATACAGTTTTCTCGGCGATTGCTAATCTGGTGATATGTGCCAAATTTGAAGGTAAAATGGAGTTTAAAAAAGCATCACCGTATGAAATTGGCTTCAAAATTGGTGTTCACTGCGCTTGCCCGACCTCTCTATGTTTGATGAACCGGCGCTAGATTTTTACCATGAGGCTTTTAGGCATAGGGCTAAAAGGCATTAACACGTTTTGTGGCCTCATGGATATCGGCAGAGGTGTCGGTAACTCGTTATACTACACTGCCCCGGGTAACTTTCATACACTCTTTCAAAAGCCGCGAAAGAAGAGAAAGATCCCATGGTCACAGCCGATCCACAGTGCTACCCAACAATGTTTACCGTATCAAGTGGTGGCACTTAAAAAAACCGTGGTTTTTCTTCACTATACGGCGCTACAACGTTGATCGGCAAATACAGTAAAAAAATAGTCGACTCTGCTGTAAAGTCAAGCGTATGCAACAGTTGCAAGTATTGGGAAGCTAAGAAAGAAGAAGACCACTGGCATATGAAATTTGGATTGAAGACCACGAAGAGGAATGCCGTGCCATCCATCAAGGAAACTCTGGGAAGATGGTGGTGGATGCGATAAAAGAAATGTTCACATCAGTCCAAAAGCATGGCGTAAAATACTGCAAGTATATCGGCGATGGCGACTCAAAAAGATTCAAAGCTATTATAGACGACTATCCGTACAATGGCGACCCAATCGTCGAAAAAAAATAATGTATATCGCACGTGCAAAAAAGAAGGGCACCAGACTCCGCAAGGCCAAAAAAGAACAGATACATTGGCGGCAAGGGTGCAGGCAAACTCACAGATAAAGTCATCTCTGAACTAATAACATATTATGGCCTCGCTATTCGTCGTCATCCATAGTCGGTTGCTGACATGAAAAAGGCAGTTTGGGCAACGGTTTTGCACAAAATCTCAACTGATGAAGCTCCACAGCACCAAAACTGCCCAACCGGTGCGTCGAGCTGGTGCGCCTGGCAAAAAGCATACGTATGCACCACTAAATCAGAGAGTCCAGGAAGCAATCAAACCTATTTACGAAGCACTGTCAGCCGATGATTTGTTGAACAGATGCCTTTTCTCCGAAACTCAAAACAGCAACGAATCTTTCAACGCAGTGCTGTGGTCATTCGCACCGAAGCATATGCACACCGGCGCACGCACTATTGAGATTGCCAATTATATTGCAACTGTCATATTTAACGAAGGTTTTTTCCAATGCTTCAAATAATGAACCTACTAAGAAGAGGAAGGAGTTCTTTATGGGGCTGGCATTGCAGATTGATATGTGAGTATTTCACAAAAAAAAAATTTTTTTTGCCTAAAATTTTCTTTGAGTTTTTTCAAAATCTCGTTTTTGAACTTCGAAGTCACTTTTCTCCGGTTCTACTCAACCAATTTTGATGAAACCAAGTGCAATCGGCGCATGCTCAAATTGCTCAGTTCAATTTTTTTTATGCCAAAAATAACTTGAAACTTAAACGCGTTTATCTCGAAACCACGTTTTTCGAGCTTGCGGCCCAGATTGCGCCCGTAGTTCTGAACCGATTTTGATGAAACAAAGTGCAATCGACGCGGAAATGTCACCATTCTGGTCCGTACTTCAATCACAATTTTAAACAATTTTTTACAATTTTTTTTACACTAAAATTCAAAAAAAAAAGACCCAAAATCGGTTTTTCATTATTCAATGACCGCCATTTTGTAAAAAATAATCGCAAAATCATAATTGCGGTAAGGACCAGAATAACATCTGTAGAATAACATCTAACGCCGTTTTTTAACTTTTCTTTTTAACTTTTTCCATTTCAGATGATCCGAAGTTGAGTTATCCGGGCCGCAAGCAGCATACCTTTTTTTTCGACGCCCAACTTTGAAGGCGGACAACTTTTTGAACAGCTTTCGTACAAAGGAAATAAAATTTATTTAATTTAATATGTTCTTAATACAATAACAAAAACAGAATTTCAACAACTCTTTGCATTTTCAAATGAGAAGTTTTTAAAAAGGATCCAAAAACAGCCTTCCAACCAGGAATACTCGCTTAACTGACATACGTAGAGTTGTTGACATGAGGGTTTACACAACGCTGGTCTTTAACGAAATACTTTTTTGTATATTTTTTGTTTTTTTGTGGAAATTCTTGTGATGGAAATGGAAAAATATTGTCGCAAAACGCTCGACTTTGGTTGTTGAATATTGTTCAATATCGTTCAATTTGAAAATTAAAAATCTCGAGGTGGCAACTTGATTTAGAAAAATGGAAATAGTAATGACATATTTACATGTTATGTGTATACATATCTACAATTCCAAATAGCAAAAAAACTTTTAAGCAAACAGCAAAACAGTCTGGAGAGAGGCGAAAGTTGTCTATCTCCCGAAACCCGGAAAAAAAGATTATGCGGAGGCGAAGTCGTTCAGACCGATCAGCCTTACGTCTTTCCTCTTGAAAACGATGGAAAGAGTGATGGTTGACTGTCTTGAGAGCACTTCACTGATGCATAATCCTCTGAGTAGATGCCAATATGCTTAAAGAGCAGGCATGTCTACGGAGAGTGCTCTTCACAAATTAGTTAGAGTGGCTGAAAAAGATTTATTTTCAGGAGGCATCGCGATGGCCACATTTATGGACAACGAGGGTGCTTTCGAGAAAAAATATGCTTTGGAAAGCTGCGACAGGCTCTGACAGTGCGCAATGTAAGCCCAATGATAACATATGAAACAACAGCTGGCGTGAGTTGGAATAACAGGGGCAATACGCACCACTCCAACAAGCGCAATGGAGGTTTTGTTAGGTATGCTGCCGTTGGATTTAGAAATAAAGAAAACGGCAGCGCTAACAGCCCTCAGGATGGTGCGAAATGCTACGTGGCATGGAGCAACAGCCCTCCATGGTGATATGCGCATCCTGGACATTGCACAGCGAAATGTCAGGGAGACGTGTATGCCTATGGACGGAAGGCAGAGAGTGAGAATAATAGAAAAATGTTATAAAACTCTAATAACAGATGGATCTGTTTGTGAAGAAACCGCTGGTAGCGACATCAGTATATTCACAGAAGGCTCTCTGATGAATGGCAGAGCCGGATCTGGCGTCTACTCAGAAGAGTTGAACCTATCCTGTGTACTGAGGCTGGGGAGGTTCGTGTCTGTATACCAGGCGGAAATGCTTGGTGTAGTGCATGCGCTGGACCACTTGATAGATGGCCGGGTAAATGGCAAGAAAATTGTCATTGCCCTTGACAATCAGTCGGTGATTAGGTGCATGCAACGGACAGATATTACTTCCAGGTTAGCCATAGAACGTCTTACCAAACTCAATAGGTGCGCTCATACAAATGAGCTCACACTTATGTGGGTGCGAGGACATTCTGGCATAGAACAGAATGAAAAGGCTGATTCTTTAGCAAGAGAAGGATAAGCAGAAGAATTCTGTGGATCAGAACCACGTATCGCCATAGGCGACAACATGGTGGCAGGCCTTATTAAGCAATGGACGGTAATTGGTAATTGCAGGCAATCAAAGGCGGCCGTGTAATGGTCAAGTAGTGAGGCAGCAAAAGTCACCCGACACAATCGGGTCACCTGACAGAAGACTTTAAGCTGGCTTACTGCACTGGTCACAGGACACGGTCCCTACATGTACCATCTCAGGAAGATGACTCTGACCGAGGACAATGCGTGCAGGTTATGCCTAGAGGAGCCGGAAACAGCAGCACACATTCTGTGCCAGTGTCCGGCGGTGGCAAGCATAAGATTGACCATTCTGGGACGTCCATTTATTGACGAAGCCGAGATTGGTCAACTGACCTACAAGGACATGCTTGAGGTGACAAAGGGTGCTTATATAAGGCTCCATTATGAGTGCTCCAAGCAGTAGCATCCTTCGTCAAATAGGGGACGAAAAGGGACCCACTGTGGTCTGATTCGGCCAATCCCCGACTTATTATTATATAAACGGCTCAAGCGATCCTAGTGATGACATTTTTCCAACTGTTCCGTTCTGCGTAGATGTTGCTTCTATTAGGGGCTCTTTAGAGAGCGACTTCGAATTGTCTTCAGAAATAGAATCTTGTTCCTATTTTGGTGGCATTAATTTATCCGTGATCCGTGAATTTTCAGTGCACGTGTAAGTTCTCGTACACACACTCGCCGTTAACTAAACAAGGTTATGTTTGCTTCTCTTAACCACGATATCGATGTAGACTGCATTGACAGTAAAAGTTTATTGTGTTTGGGAATTATCCCATCCTAGTCGACATAATTAAACTTTTACTTTTATAATAAATATACTTCATTTAAATCTAAATAATACAAATGATTATTTGATCATAATAGCAAACAAAAGTGTAAAGCTGTCGGCTGCCCAAAATGAAGTGAAAGTCAATCTGCTTGCAGCTTGCTCTCATGCTTCCGTTCTGCAGTTTGTGTGTATACCGAAGAAATATAGAATGAGCAAAAGCAATTGGGGAAAACAGTGTGACCAGTACTTAACATCGTTCATAATAGCTTTGAATATTTTTGAGTCACCATCGCCGATATACTTGCAGTATTTTACGCCATGCTTTTGGACTGATATGGCGAACATTTCCTTTATCGCATCCACCTCTATCTTCCCAGAGCTTCCTTGATGGTTGGCACGGCATTCCTCCTGGTCTTCAATCCAAATTTCATGTGCCAGTGGGTCTTCTTCTTTCTTAGCTTCCCAATACTTGCAACTGTTGCATACGCTGGACTTTACAACAGAGTAGACTATTTTTTTACTGTATTTGCCGATCAACGTTGTGCCATCACCTGATACGGTAAGCATTGTTGGGTCGCACTGTGGACTAGCTGTGACCATAGCATCTTTCTCTTCTTTCGCGACTTTTAAAAGAGTGTATCCATAGATCGCGCTTGCAACCGTATGAAAGTTCTCCAGGGCAGTGTAGTATAACGAGTTACCCACACCTCTGCCGATATCCATGAGGCCACAAAACGTGTTAATGCCTTTTGGTCAAATGCCTAAAAGCCTCATGGCAAAAATCAAGCACCGGTTCATCAAATATGATTTGCCAACCAAAGACGACGAAAAAATGTATGTAGTGGTCTGGAAAGCGCAGTGAACACAAATTTTGAAGCCAATTCCATACGGCGATGCTTTTTTAAACTCGATTTTTCCTTCACATTTGGCACATATCACCAGATTAGCAATCGCCGAGAAAACTGTATAAAACTCCAAAATGCAATTCTCCGTTGTCAATGCTTATGTCTTCATTTTCATTTTTTAAAATTTTTTTTGTTGATGCAGTTGTGAATTCGGTGTCATCTCTTTCGTGTTGGTTACCACGAAACTAGAGTTTCAAGGGACAAGTTTTTCGATTGCTACCAATCGTGTTTTTTTTATTTTTATTCTTTTACTTTTTCTATCTATTGTCTTTAGCACAAACAAAAATTTACTTGTATTTCTATTTCAAAACTGTACTTTTCAAAACTGTATGCGCGCTCTCGTCCGGTTTATAACTCAATTCAAAGTGAACTAAACGCAGCCAACATTCGAATACCTAAGCTCTTAAATATGTATTAATTTATTTTTACAATGTGTATAAAAACAAGTTATTACCTACTGAAGTACGCGTTGAACCAAATTCGGTGGTTGCTTCAAACCGTTGCATTCAAAAAGTAGCCAAATTAAGCAAATCGCATTTTGGCGAAAACATTGCTGGACAAAAAAGGCCATATCTCCTAAAGTGTTTCGAATTTCAAAAAAGCTTTTAGGACGATCTTTTCAAATATCCAAGCTATAAAAATATGAAGAAAACAAAAATCTAAAAATATGTTTGCCAACCAAGAGGTTTAGCTTGAAGCAAAAAAAAAGGAAAATTCATAAATCTCGAAATTTTTCGGTGCGTTGTCCCCCTTAATGCAACATTGTGGTCGGCTGATATTCGAGTGGGAAATTCCTTTTTTTTTTTTTTTGGAAGACGGAAATGTTCTGAACATTAGTTAATGATTCGCAGGTTTTATCAACAGCTGATCTTGCCGATTTTCTCCCACTGCTTTCGTTGTCGTCAATGCATCAGACTCACTCGCTGACATTTTCGAAAACAAATAATAGTTACTAACTTTACTTAGCTGGCCTTAACCGACATCATCAGCTCTCGCCAGGCGCCTCTGCTTTGCGCGCGCCTTCTCCAATCGGATACACGAAGGGCGGTTAGGGCTTCCTTAGCCTGGTCCATCCATCAGAGGCATGGTCTCCCTCGTCGTCGTTGACCAGCGACCCTCGCCTCGAGCACCTTTTTCGCTGGAGCTTCGTCGTCCATACGATGGACATGACCCAGCCAGCGTAGTCGCTGCACAGTTATACGCCGAACTACGTCAATGGCTTCGTAGAGCTCATACAGCTCGTGGTTCATTCGGATGCGATAGTCATCGCCGACTCGAACAGGACCGAAGATTTTGTGAAGAACTTTTCTCTCGAACACCCTCAGAGCGGCTGCGTCAGTTTGCGAAACTACCCATGCCTCAGTGCCATAAAGCAGCACAGGTAGAACGAGCGTCTTGTAGAGTGTTAGTTTTGTCGATCGAGAGAGGGCTCTGGAACTTAGTTGCTTCCTGAGCCCGTACTAGCACCTATTAGCAATTATTGTTCTTCGCTTTATCTCCAGGCTGATTTCGTTGTTGGTATTAATGGCGGTGCCAAGGTAAAGGAACTACTTCAAAGTTATAGCTGTCGGATGAAATGTGGGAGTCTGTACGCCGCTCTCCCTTGTTTGTAGACAGCATATACTCTGTTTTACTCTAATTCATCGTCAAACCCACTTTGGCTGATTCCTTTTCGATAGCGGCGAAAGCAGCAGTAACATCTCTCTTGGTTCTGCCGACAATATCAATATCATCAGCGTACGCAAGGAGCTGGACACCTTTGTAGAAAATGTTCCCATTACAATGGACACCGGCCTTTCGTACACTCCCCTCCATGATGATGTTGAAGAGAACGCAAGACAGTGGATTGCCTTGTCTGAAACCTCTTTCGGTATTAAAGTTTTCGGAGAGGTCATTTCCTCTCTTGACGGAGCTGCATATGTTGCTCAACGTCATTTTGCGAAGTCTAATCAACTTGGCAGGCATACGGAACTCAGACATTGTTGTGTATAGGCAATCCCTTCTCGGGCTACCGAACGCAGCTTTAAAATCGACAAAGAGATGGTGTGTGTCAATTTGATTTTCGTGGGTTTTCTCCAGGATTTGTCGTAGCGTGAAAATCTGGTCTATGGTGGACTTTCCAGGTGGAAAGCCACACTGATAAGGTCCAATCAGTATTTTTGTAATAGGCTTTAATCTTTCACACAGTTCGATTGTTCGATTAATTTCGATGAAATAAAACTTTCTGGATTTATAATTAATCAAGGTTTTATATTAGGTATTATCAATTATAATAAAAGCGCACTTTAATATAAACTACTCGTATGAGCAACGGCTACGCACAAGTCCACACAATTTTTTTGTTGTGCTGTGGATAGCTGAACATGAAAAGAGAAGATAGAGAGCAACATGGAGTTTATTGAAACTCTCGCAAGCACAAGCTGGTTAAAATAAAACGACCAAGCAATGCGTGGCATCGGGTATTATTTCATACAAATCTTCATATTTTAATTAAATAAACTTAGTATCGAAATTTAAAAACGAAAATACCTAAATACTGTGCTGTAGCACAAATATGATATTTTAAAACTTATTTCATAAAAATCGCCGCAGAACTTTTTGAGTTTTACAAAAATTTGCAATTCAATTTTATCCAATAGCAGATTGCTGCTGTGTGTAGTTTGTTGGTATTTGTTGTTGGTATTTTGCTATGCGACGCTGACTGCGTAACGCTTGATTTTTAAATAAAATGTTCATAAAATTTTCATACCGCTATCAATATATGAATATTTCTAAAGGATTAAACTCCAAAATTTTAATTTTATTAAATTAAAATTTCCTACAAAATTAAGCATTATAGGTATCAAAAGGGAAGTTATCCTATTACATATTCAACGAGATATTAACCATAAAAACCTGCGCTTTGAAGATACTTTTGTAGATATAACATGTTATATATTATGCACACTTGACGGTTGATTTGAATTTTACATATAATGTTCATTTGATGGTTTACCCTTTTACGAAATAACTATGTTAAAACATGAAAGATTTTTATAAACGATTTTTCTCGATGAAGAGTGCCGCAATTCGGAACCAGGGCCAAATCGCCGCTTTCATGAAAGCAAAGCTCATCACGTAAAATTGTGTTTATTGAATGCAATTAAATGCCGAGTTAAAGATGATTCCGTGATAAATTGTACGTTCACGAAAGCGGTGATTCGGCCCCAGGTCGATTGCACTTCTTTCGAAACAAAAACGTAGACTTCCACCATCAGTTGCGTGGCTGCTGCTGGTAGTTTTCCATTTACCAAGTTGAGCACTTATAAGTACTTTGAAGCATGCACAATAGACCGTACCTCAAAAAAGAAGTCCGCCGTATACCGGCGAATATGACTCATTTTTGCAAGACAATTACGAAAAAAATTTTTTTTGACCGAACGTAGGGGTCGCGCATTGACATATTTCTTCATATCTCTGGTGTTTACAATCGGATTTTAAAGTTTGGCATATTAATGTTTTTGGGGAACAGGGGAGGCGAACCTTTACATGGCAACGTGTTTTACCGCCTCAACCTGGCGAGGCCAGCATTATCCATGTCGAAATCGTCTCAAACCTCCACGTGGTGTTCCCTGGGCAACGGCAAACTGGCATCCGTCAGTTTGACGGCTAATTTGAGCGGCGGGTCGATCCATAGACCTTAAACATGGAATGTGCGCAGGGTTTGGGTCCCGCCACATTACTACTGCCCAATGAAAACTAAACCAGCCTCGGATAAGAACCCCAATTACGTTGACGACCACCGCAAACGAAAAACGGACAATGATTTACGGATATGCACCTGGAATGTCCGGACCCTTTATAGGGAAGGTGCCATTATCCAACTGGCGGAAGCCCTCAAAACAATACAATCTGACATCACCACCATCCAGGAAATGCGATGGAAAGGGGCAAGGCTGCTCTAAACAAGCACACTGTGATATCTACTACAGCTGCCATGCGGAGGCGCGAATTTGGATGTGGATTCGTTGTTAGCCGGAAACTACGCCACCTTGTTTCTCGGTTCACACCTATGTACGAAAGATTGGCCACGATCCGCGTCAAGGCAAAACTTTCTTCATCAGCCTTATTTGCGAGCACGCCGCGACGGAGGAAAAGGACAAAGCCGTCAAAGGCGCTTTCTATGCTAGTCTTGAGACTGATCGACTTCGCCGCGGCGCGAAACATGGTGGTTAGCAGCACCAGATTTAAGACATCCACAAGGCCACCTGGTTGTCCCCGGATCAAAAAACGCGAAACCAAATTGATCATGTTGTAATCGATGGAAGGCATGCCTCTAGTGTTCTAGATGTGCGTACATTTCGGGGGGTCAACATTTACTCCGAAATCATGTTGCAGCCAAGATCCGCATGCGATTATGCAATGCGAAGAGTATACGCACAGGAATGCAACGAAAGCTAGATGTCGCTAAGCTGCAATTACAACGGACTGCCGAAGCCTACTCCGCTCAACTCTCGGTTAAGCTCAACCAACCAACCTCTGGACCCGAGGACGCCGACGGACTTTGAGCGCATATATCCCACTAAATGCGCGCTGCCGCTGAAGAAGTCATTGGTTTCCGGCGCCCGCAACCTCGGAACCAATGGTACGATCAGGAGTGCCGCATCGCGACAGCAGCAAAAAAAAAAGCCGCATATAGAAAAACACTGCAGTCAGCTGCAACCCGAGCCGTGCGAGAAAACTACTGCGAAAAGAGAAAGGAAGAGAGGCACCTTTTCAGACGCAAGAAAAGAGAGCAGGGAAAGCGTGAGCGTGAGGAACTAGAGGTATACCAGGGCAAGAAGGATGCACGAAAATTCTATCAACAGGTTAAGCGTCTAACCCAAGGTTTCAAGCCCGGAGTATCCACTTGTATAGACGAAAATGGAGATCTGAATACGGATACGCAGTGTGTGCTGAGATTGTGGAGACGGCACTTCTCCAATTTACTTACTGGCGACGATTCCACCAATGCCGCCCATGGAGAACGCAGTTCAGAGCTACCAATCAACAATGACGGAGTGGAAGTACCACCACCTAGCCATGAAGAGGTTCGAGTTGCTATCCAACGACTCAAAAACAACAAAGCAGCGGGTGCTGACGGCCTGTCAGCTGAATTGTTTAAAACCGGCGGCGATGAATTGATAAGGCGCATGCATCAGCTCATCAGCAAAATATGGCTAGAAGAAAGCATGCCCGACGATTGGAACCTTAGTGTACTGTGCCCTATACTTAAGAAAGGAGACCCTACAATCTGCGCTAGTTATAGAGGTATCAGTCTTATTTCCATCGCATATAGGGTTCTCTCAAGCGTACTGTGTGAAAGATCTGTGTGAATCGGCTTTAGATTACAAAAACACTGATTGGACCTTATCAGTGTGGCTTTCGACCTGGTAAGTCCACCATAGACCAGATTTTCACGCTACGACAAATCCTGGAGAAAACCCACGAAAATCAAATTGACACACACCATCTCTTTGTCGATTTTAAAGCTGCGTTCGATAGCCCGAGAAGGGATTGCCTATACGCAACAATGTCTGAGTTCGGTATACCTGCAAAGTTGATTAGACTTTGCAGAATGATGTTGAGCAACACACGCAGCTCCGTCAAGGTAGGAAATGATCTCTCCGAAACCTTCAATACCGAAAGAGGTTTCAGGCAGGGCGATCCACTGTCTTGCGATCTCTTTAACATCATCATGGAGGGGATCGTACGAAAGGCCGGTGTGCATCGTAATGGCACCATTTTCTACAAAGGCGTCCAGCTCCTTGCGTACGCTGATGATATTGATATTGTCGGCAGAACCAAGAGAGATGTTACCGCTGCTTTCGCCGCTATCGAAAAGGAATCAGCCAAAGTGGGTTTGACGATAAATGAGGGCAAAACAAAATATATGCTGTCTACAAACAAGGGAGCTCGGCGTTTAGACTCCCACGTTTCATCCGGCAGCTATAACTTTGAAGTAGTCAAGGAGTTCGTTTACCTTGGCACCGCCATTAATACCAAAAACGAAAACAGCCTGGAGATAAAGCGAAGAACAATAATTGCTAATAGGTGCTACTACGGGCTCAGTAAGCAACTAAGTTCCAGAGCCCTCTCTCGATCGACAAAACTAACACTCTACAAGACGCTCGTTCTACCTGTGCTGCTTTATGGCGCTGAGGCATGGGTACTTTCGCAAACTGACGCAGCCGCTCTGGGGGTGTTCGAGAGAAAAGTTCTTCGCAAAATCTTCGGTCCTGTTCGAGTCGGCGATGACTATCGCATCCGAATGAACAACGAGATGTATGAGCTCTACGATGACATTGACGTAGTTCGGCGTATAACTGTGCAGCGACTACGCTGGCTGGGTCATGTCTATCGTATGAACGACGAAGCTCCAGCGAAAAAGGAGCTCGAGGCGAGGGTCGCTGGTCAACGACGACGAGGGAGACCATGCCTCCGATGGATGGACCAGGCTGAGGAAGCCCTAACCGCACTTGGTGTATCCGATTGGAGAAGGCGCGCGCAAAGCAGAGGCGCCTGGCGAGAGCTGATGAGGTCGGTTGAAACCCGGACACGGGTTGTTACGACCACCTAAGTAAGTAAGTAAAGTTTTGGGATGGCACCGAAGTTCATTTGGTAGAATTGGACAAACTCCAAATTCCTCCACTTACGACCCAATGAAGCGTTTAACCCATTATGGACTGACCCATGTTCCCGTTGAGCTAGAATGATGAAATTTTCCAAAAATGTCTAGTTTGGTCTAAGAAAAATAAAAATCAAAATATTAAAAAAAAATGTAAAAATCGAGTTGCCACCTCGAGATTTTTAATTTTCAAATTGATCGATATTGAACGATATTCTACAAGCAATGTCGAGCATTTTGCACCAATATTGATGTCAAGAATTTCCACAAAACAACAAAAAACATACAAAAAAAAACGCATTTCGTTAAAGATCAGCATATGGGAGCTACGAATGTCAGGCAAACATCATAAAAAATCATTAAAGTTAAATATAAAGTCTAAGAAAGACGATCGCATAAGAATTATATTTTACTTTATTTATTTTTTTGTAGCGGCCGTGGCGTAGTGGGTAGAGTGTGTGACTCTTACGCCAGAGAACCCAGGTTCGAATCCTCCGTCCGACACAGACAGTTTTTTCAATTGAATTAACTTTTCTGTTCGGCCGTCACCTCTCTGCAGACAATGGCAAACCTCAGAGAGTAAAAACTTTATTTTTTTAGTTTTAAAGTTAGAGGTAAAAAAAATGGAAAATTCCCAAATTTCCCAAGCTTGGAAATGTAAGTAAATGTGTAAGTCATCAAAATCTATCACTGTATGACCTCCAGGTTAAGAAAAGTAAACCGTTGCGTACAAAAATGGGTTAAAACGATTTCCAGCTTTCCGCCAATTAATTCCGGGTACCCTGCCCCCAAAACGACGTTATGAAAATAAGTCCTATTATTAAGGGATCTATTGCCAACTATTCTACAAATTCCCCAATGAAAAAAAGTCAATGAACTCAACGAAGAAAAAAGAAAGTTCATTATAAAGTTTAGGTTTAGGTTAATAAAACTGAAGTAGGGGAGGAAAATCTAGTTAAGTTTCTTGACATTTTATTCAGGAATAACCTCTCATGGAATCAACATATAACTTGTGTGATAAAAGATATCATATGGTTTATGCTTATTGTACAAATTTCGAAATAAACAATTGATACTAAGCACTTAATATAACAGGTCATTCAATAAGTCCGTAGGATAAGTAAGAAAAAAATAAAATTTTGATACAACTCGATTATATTATTCAACATAGTTGCCTTTGAGAGCGATACAACGAGTATAGCGATTTACCAACTTTTATAGTACGATTTCTCTTTCTCGTCAAAATAGTCCTCAGTTTCAGCGATTACTTCATCACTGGACTTGAATTTCTTTCCAGCAAGCATTCTCTTGAAATCTGAAAACAGGACAAAATCGCTGGGGGCTAAATCTGGACAATACGGTGGGTGTGGGTAAGCAATTCCGAAGCCCAATTCATTAAATTTTGCCATCGTTTTCATCGATTTTCACTCTTTTGCAAATGTGGCCGTTTTTTGGCGATTTCAGCATTCAATCGATCCAAAGGTGCACAGTAATAGTAGCTGTTGATGGTGATTCCTTTTTGGAGATAGTCGATGAATATTATTCCTTTCCCAAAATACAGACGCCATCACCTTACAAGCCGACTGTTGGGTCTTTGCTCGCTTTGGATTCGGTTCGTCCACTGATGTCCACTCGGCTGACTGTCTTTTGGATTCTAGTGTGTAATAGTAAAGCCATGTTTCATCCATTGGCACATATCGACGATAGAATTCGATTTTATTGCGGTTTAAAAGCGCCAAACACTCCTCTGAAGCATCAAATCGTTGTTTTTGGTCGACTGTGAGCTCACGCGGCACCCACTTTGCACAGAGCCAAATGTTCGTATAAAATGGTAAAAACACTACCATCTGATATCTTGTCCGCTAGCTCGTGCACCTTCAATTTGAGATCGATACCCAATTTGTGAATTTTTTTGATGTTTTGTGAAATAACAGTCTGATTTGGGCGTCCACTGCGCTCTGCATCATTTGTGCTGGTACGTCCATCACAGAAAGAAAAAATTGTTGCAAGTACAATGCATGAGCTGCCAGGTTGCATTGGCTACGTTGATGGCAATGAAATCGGGTTGGCAGAATATCCTGTAAAGAATCACGATTTCTACTTTTTTGAAAAAAACAGTACTCTATCAAAATGCAAATTGTGTCTGAACATTCTTAAAAAATTCGATAAGCCGTCATTGGATACGGAGGAAGTGTTCATGATGCTAAAATTTTTTTTTTTTATTTATTTATTCAACGTCACGTTTTACAAAACAAAACTTATAGTAAAATGTACAGTATATATTAAATATTGAAAGTTTAATAGAGACTACGATCTGTAACTCCTAAGAGCTAGTGGCGATCGCAGACAATTCTACCAAAATTAGAGAAAAAAAATATATACATATCTTATCACAATAAACAATAATAATAATCTAGAAAAAACTTATAAGTAACAATTTAATTTTTTATTTAAATAAGCTAGCAGATATAAGAGTGCTTAGCACTAAAAATACAAGATATAAAATTTATGCTACTAATGCCGATAGTAACGTACAAAAAGTAAAAACAGTTTATTCAGAATTTATTGCATAACTTGCAGAATATTGCCTAAATCTTCATAATTAAAATTAAATAGCCAGGATTTTACGCTTTTGAGAAATAAGGCCTTATTGCGTATAAGCCGTAAATAATCCGAAAATCGATTAAAAATTCTTGGTGACACTGAAGAGTAACAACTTAATAAATTTGCAAATTATGTGGCGGAACTTGAACAAAGTTTTGTGAATTGGTTCTTAAATTATAGCGCATCGAAAGTCTGTTAGACAAATGACCAGAGTTATTAAAAAATAGTTTAAGAACTTATTAATAGCAATATTGACCTCTTAAGAAGACCAAAACTTCTATCGTAACGAGATTTATTACACAACAACCGAATAGCAGACTTTTGCAAGGTAAGAATAGGGTTTATTTTGTTTTTATGTGTCCCACCCCAACAGGTCAAACCGCACTCCAATTTAGAATTAAAAAGGAATAATACACACATTTCAAGAGATCCGGGGAACAAAAATTCTTAAGTTCATAAAGTTGTCGAATAATGTTTCTAAAGTACTTTCTTAACTCACTACAATGCAAAGACCAATGTAGCTCATAATTAAGCCAAACACCAAGATATTTATAAGAATCCACAACCATGATGTGCTTTGAACCATCAGCTCAGTAAATCCACATCATGATTCAAATCCGAGCAAAGATCAATAGGAGAATTGCATGAAAACGAGCACGCCATATCGTCAGCAAATGCAGTTATAATAGAGCTTTTCAATTTCAAGGAAAATAAGGAGTTAATATGGATGAGAAACAATATTGGTCCCAAAACAGAACCTTGTGGGACACCTAGGCTCAAAAACATATTAGAACTACTCGTAACACTACCAACAACTTTAACTACTTGCTGTCTATTTGACAAATAAGAGGCAAGCCAAGAAAACATGAAGCCTCGGAACCCACATTTATAAAGTTTTTTCAACAATATTTCAGGATGTACAGTATCAAATGCCTTCGTAATGTCTATAAACAAAGACGCTACTGTCTTACCCTCATTCACACCATTATACATATTAGAACAGTAATTCTGCAACGCATCTTTTGTCGACATCCCTGCACGAAACCCAAATTGGTTTCTGTTGAAGAAATTAATTTTGTCGGGAAACAATATGATTCTACTTTTCATAGTTTTTTCAAATAACTTGGAGAAAACTGACAGAGTGAAATTGGTCTATAGTTATTCATGCAAGATCAGACACCTGTCTTGAATAATGGCAAGACAACAGCGTTTTTTAAGAGCTCAGGAAAAACGCCAGAGTGAACGCTGAAATTAAAAAAATACGCTAAAATATCCGCAATATTAAAAACAATTTTTTTATAACGTTACTTGAAAAACAATCATAAGTAGAGGAGTTAGAGTTATTGAGAGATAAGATGATTTTATATATTTCAAATGAGGAAATCTGCGAAAACGTGAAGCTGTTTGGATAAAATATATCACTAAGAAAGCAGTTACAGGAAAAGCGATCAATATTTACAAACTTAGCAGTTTTTTCACCAATGTTAGCGAAGAAGTTATTAAAACCCTCAGCCATTTCACGTGTGCTAGAGGTAGGGACATCATCAATAATAAGATTACTAATGTTATTATTACATATTTCATTAATAACATTCACCAATATTTTATTAATAACATTCCATTCTCTCTAAGGGTTACCTTTAAACCTATGAAACCTATCCTACTAAACACAGTAAAACACAATTTTAGCTTTGAAAACCTCTTTTTCAATTTCTTTGCATGCAGCCTTGTAACGGAGTCTTATTCCCTTCTTCCTGGAAACATATGAACGAGAACACTGATCAAAGTGCATTTGTAAAGTGCTAAGAAAAGTACTAAAAGCTTCAGAAGGGCAGTTGCAATTGTAGACGTCATTCCAAGATTCCATCAAAATAGATCTATTCAGATCCAAAAAGTCAGTGCGCTGGACAATTTTCCTATCACTAGTATCAGCCGTGGTCATATTTGCGCAACCCTCAATGCTAAAGCATGTAAGACAGTGATCAGAAAGTTTAAAATCAACAACAGAACTCAGAGCGCTCAACCCATAACTTAAACGGGCAAAAATATGATCAATGCATGAGGCTGATGTACTAGTTACTCGAGTCGGAACATTTATTATTAACAATTAACAATTATTAACAATGGATAGCTGGAGACTCTGCATATCCTCTAAGCCGCAATGTCATCACACCTTATCAACAAAATAGTAAAGAAATATCCCAATAAAAGAGGGAACAATTTAATCAATACTTTTCCAAGTACAGAGTCCGAGTGGAGAACTGTTTTGGCAAGATAAAAGAAAAACTTAGCAGCTTAAAAGAGCTGCGAGTCCGCATGTCTAACGAAAACTGTGTCTAACGCAACTGGATTTTAACTTGCTGCATTTTGCACAATATTCTGCAAGAATTCAACTGCACAGAAGATAATTTCGCAGAAAATACTGATTATCCTCGAGAAATATATCAATGAGTGAAGAACCGCTTTAGCAGAATTTGTAAATAATAAACGCTAAAACACATATGGAATTCACTTTTTTATTTTAAATCATATAACTAGCACAGCAAAATTTATATTTTTCATTCATATTTATTAATTTTTAAAATTTGTACCTCTAACCTTTCTCTCATATCAATTTCTTTTACAGCAATCCTTTCCCGCATCTCCAATTCAAGCAACTTGAACTTTTCTTCACTGGAAAACTTCTCCTTGAAACATCTTCTCCTTGAGTTTTTACTTCCGCTTTTTTAGCTCCACCAGACTGGAATGTATCTCAAGTACGTCAGCCAGAGCTGTGCGTGAGTAAGTACCCTTGCGCAGTTTTTTGGGTAGCACATGGGGTTTCTGGCAATGCTGCATCAGTTAATTCCTTATCGAGAGCTATGGCAAAGTTTGGCGAGACATCTGCATTGCCAATAGACTCCATCGTATTGCTGTCCTCAATGTCTACAACGGAGGCTTTTGACTGAAACTCCCTGTACCCGAAAATATCCTCCAATTGGTTGTCCACCACCACATCCTTTCCACCACATCTGAAAACAGATACTTGAGTAAGATCGACATAAAATGTTTAACACGCCTATTGCGAGTGCCGACTGGCAGTAGAATAGAATGCAGTCGATTGAGTCAATTAAATTTTGTTTTGGTATTGTGAAACTCAATCGATAAAAATGTACACTATTGTGAATTGTTGACTGAGTTTTAAACAGCTGTATGACATTCTGTTTATCTTTAAATAAAAACAATTTTAAATTGATTGTACAAACAAATTTTATAAAACAAACTTAATAAAAAGAAAAATTAACGAAAAGTGGATTCTATTGAATTGTGGTTCAGTGAGGACAATGAGGACGATGTTTTTGGCTAGGAAGAGGCGGAGGCTTAGAGATCTGTCTAAACCTCTGGAATTGGAAGAGCAAATGTTAGTGGTTTTTAAATATTATTTGTGCGATTTGCTGTAATTTGGTTTTTACAGATTTTTTTAAGAATTTTCGTTTGTCGAAGGCTGCGTTCACAGATTTGCTTAGACTGTTGGAGAGCAAATTACAAGCTGGTGTAAGAAGAACGTCAATACTAGCAATTTTAAAGCTAGCAACTGCTTTAAGATTCTGCGCTCAGGGATCCTACCAACTAAGTGTCGGAAACGATAGTAATATTGGGCTTGGCCAATCTACCGTTTCATTAGTGTTAACAGAATGGAACACTTCTGTTATAAAAGAGCATGTGTGCAAGGATTGAATAAGTTTTCACTATAGCGAAGAGCAGAATCGCACTGCAAAAATTAATTTTTTTTTTTTGAAAAAAGTGGGATGCACCTAAAAAGGGACTTTAACATTTGTACTACAACCGTAAGGGATATTTTAGTATAAATGCAATGATAGGAATGATAGGAATATAAATGAATGATAGGTAAATATTTGAAAAGAAAAAGCATGCGAGCAGTATCTTAATTTTTTGCGTTTGTTATCAGGGGCCCTACTCTGTATTGCGATGCCCCAATCAATGCGATGCAAAAATGAAATTTGATGCATACACAAATCCGTACAATCAAATCAGGGCCCCAGGTCTGCGATAATGCCAATAAAATTCGCTATAAGAACGCACGATATCCCGGGGCAACACACGATGCATTAATATTCAATTTGTCTGCATTAAAATCCGATTGAGAAGATGACTACCACAGGGGTAATAGAAATACATTATTAGGTATAATATGTTTAAGTAAAGTAAAGTAATAATAATAAAGTAATAATAATCTACAGGTGATGCAGGATATACCTTGCAGCCCTATTTGATAACTCCATTCCGGAATCCCGAAGATAGTTCAGTGAAAGACAGATTAACAAAAAGCATTCCCAAGCAAGAAATATAGTTGAGCGCACAATTGGGGGTGCTTAAAAATAGATTTAGGTGTTTGTCAGGTGCTCGTGCACTCCACTATGAACAGAAGAAAGCTACACAAATAGCAAACGTATGCGCAGCTCTGCACAATATTTGTATTTTTTACAGAGTCCAATTTCTGCCCGAAGGAAGGAATGACACTCAACATCTACATAACGATGATGAAAGTCAACACGATATAATTCTTCAAAGTGGAGAAACAAGAAATGAAGAAGCTGTACTCATTTCAGTTTTAAATCAAATCTAAAAATAAAAGTAATCATAAATTATACCCATGTGTTCTGACCTCAGAGAAAAAAAAAACCCTGTTTTCAAAATTTTATTTCTAAGTAACTGTTTGTTTTAGGAAATTTTTGTTTTTGCATTATAATTATACTGCCTAACTTTTGAAATAGTGTTTTTTTTCTGCAAAAACGTTAATGGCCTCCTAATTAAATTTTAAAATGAATAGCACATTTTAAAGTTAACTATTTCAGGTAAAAATTAAAATTTTACTTCAAGTTCAAAACTTAAATATCACGTTTTAAAATTAATTAGTTCAGGTAAGCATTAAAATTTGACTTCAAGTTCAAAACTTAAATATCACGTTTTAAAATTAACTAGTTTGTGTAAATTACTTCTTAATTTAAAATTATTAAAGATATATTTTGTTTTTGCAGCTCCATTAATTGAATTTTTAATATAAATTTCTCACTTCGATGTTTTTGCTTATTCAAAATTTAAAAAGCTGCAATTAATTCTTTTTTTAATTTGAATTTTCCGTTTTTTGGGCGATGTCCAAAATGTCTTTTTGGAGGCGATAAGATTTCGTCATTAAAATTTCAATATTTTTTAAGTTTTTCTTTTATACCTCTGGTGTCTTCATTCATGGCTTCATAATATTTGGCTTGGGTGGTTACCTGCGTTTCTAGCAACGTTATCCGCTTTTGATTTATTGCTCTATCGAAATTTGTTTTGTTTGGAGTATTTGTTGTATTTTACGTCCAAGGTTCTCGTGCTTTCGCGAGGAGAAGAAGGTCCTTCGGACAGGAGAGCGAAATAAAAAACTTTACTTAATATTTTGCAGAATTATTTTATTAAGATACGAGGCTGCGACCTTAGTAATATTTTATTTTGGTTCCGTTCTGGACACTCTCTGCACACTCGGTCCATTTCTACGTCGGTCGCGGGTATTTAAAGCAAAGTCCTCAATTTCCAAAGAAGTTTCTTCTTTCCAAAAATTTCGCATAATTTCCAATAAGTGGAAATTATGTATCGATTCTACCCAATCAAATCAATACATGTCATACATAAAAATCTTTATATCATTTACATATCGCTTCCCCTTTAGCGGTACGTGATCACGTACGCCTTACATGTTGCGTAGCTGCAGGAATTGCACTTTGAGAGCAGCGCAGCAACTAGGGTAGGTAAATGATCGCTATTATGCTGACCGTGCAAGCTGATGCCGATGCACCCAGTCACTCGCCTTGCTTTGTTTTGTTTTGTTGCTGCCAGCGTTATAGTAGGAAACGCTTAACAACCACAAAGCAAAGCGCTGTTTGGTAATTTGAGCGTATATGCTCAAATTAGGTCAGTTTCTGTGGTATGGAAACAATTAAGAATTTTTTTATTAAGAAAACATTTCTTACTTTTCATGAACGCCTGCAATTCGAGTCACCGCACTTGAATTGGGTCTTGGTCGTTCATGGAAATAATTTTATGTTGACGTTTTTAAAGCAATATTGAATTTTAATTTATTGATTGGTTCGTAGGAATCGATTGAGGGTTTTGGCTTTGTGCGAGGTCGAGCTGTACAAAGTGTACAGGGTAATGTTGGGCGGGTCACAACATCCCTCTCCCCCCTTATAAAAGAAATTTTTACCTTGAAGAGGTTAAAAAATTTTCTGTCGTAATAATAAGTATTTTTCAATGGGTAGTTAGGTTAAAACTCTATTGTCTTTCATTATAATGAGTGAATTTTTTTTTATATTCTTAGTTTTATTTTTTTTATGTATATACATAGCGAAAACATTTTCTTTTTATTTTTTTTTTTAAAAAATACTTGTTGAAAGCTTTTTGTGAAAACTAAAAATCTATTTGTTCCCTGGGCAACGGCAAACTGGCATCCGTCAGTTTGACGGCTAATTTGAGCGGCGGGTCGATCCATAGACCTTAAACATGGAATGTGCGCAGGGTTTGGGTCCCGCCACATTACTACTGCCCAATGAAAACTAAACCAGCCTCGGATAAGAACCCCAATTACGTTGACGACCACCGCAAACGAAAAACGGACAATGATTTACGGATATGCACCTGGAATGTCCGGACCCTTTATAGGGAAGGTGCCATTATCCAACTGGCGGAAGCCCTCAAAACAATACAATCTGACATCACCGCCATCCAGGAAATGCGATGGAAAGGGCAAGGCTGCTCTAAACAAGCACACTGCGATATCTACTACAGCTGCCATGCGGAGAAGCGCGAATTCGGATGTGGATTCGTCGTTAGCCGGAAACTACGCCACCTTGTTTCCCGGTTCACACCTGTGAACGAAAGATTGGCCACGATCCGCATCAAGGCAAAATTTTTCTACATAAGCCTTATTTGCGCGCACGCCCCGACGGAGGAAAAGGACGAAGCCGTCAAAGACGCTTTCTACGCTAGTCTTGAGGACGTATATGACCACCTTCCGGTCCATGACGTGAAAATAGTCCTCGGCGATTTTAATGCGAAAGTCGGAAGGGAAGGCATCTTTGGCCCCACTGTCGGTCAGTTCAGTCTTCACGAGACCTCCACAAACAACGGTCTAAGACTGATCGACTTCGCCGCGGCACGAAACATGGTAGTTAGAAGCACCAGATTTAAGCACCTCGACATCCACAAGGCCACCTGGCTGTCCCCGGATCAAAAAACGCGAAACCAAATTGATCATGTTGTAATCGACGGAAGGCATGCCTCTAGTGTTCTAGATGTGCGTACATTTCGGGGGGTCAACATTGACTCCGACCATTATCTTGTTGCAGCCAAGATCCGCATGCGATTATGCAATGCCAAGAACATACGCACAGGAATGCAACGAAAGCTTGATGTCGCTAAGCTGCAATTACAACGGACTGCCGAAGCCTACTCCGCTCAACTCTCGGTTAAGCTCAACCAACCAACCTCTGGACTCGACGACGCCGGCGGACTTTGGGCGCATATATCCCACTCCATGCGCGCTGCCGCTGAAGAAGTCATTGGTTTCCGGCGCCCGCAACCTCGGAACCAATGGTATGATCAGGAGTGTCGCATTGCGACTGCAGTAAAAAACGCCGCTTATAGAAAAACGCTGCAGTCAGCTGCAACGCGAGCCGTGCGAGAAAACTACCGCGAAAAGAGGAAGGAAGAGAGGCGCCTTTTCAGACGCAAGAAAAGAGAGCAGGAAAAGCGTGAGCGTGAGGAACTAGAGGTATACCAGGGCAAGAAGGATGCACGAAAATTCTATCAACAGGTTAAGCGTCTAACCCAAGGTTTCAAGCCCGGAGCATCCACTTGTAGAGACGAAAATGGAGATCTGAATACGGATACACAGTGTGTGCTTAGATTGTGGAGACAGCACTTCTCCAATTTACTTAATGGCGACGATTCCATCAATGCCGCCCATCGAGAGCACAGTGCAGTGCCACCAATCGACGATGACGGAGTGGAAGTATCACCACCTAGCCATGGTTCGAGTTGCTATCCAACGACTCAAAAACAATAAAGCAGCGGGTGCTGACGGCCTGTCAGCTGAATTGTTTAAAACCGGCGGCGATGAATTGATAAGGCGCATGCATCAGCTCATCAGCAAAATATGGCTAGCAGAAAGCATGCCTGACGATTGGAACCTCAGTGTACTGTGCACTATACTTAAGAAAGGAGACCCTACAATCTGCGCAAGTTATAGAGGTATCAGTCTTATTTCCATCGCATATAAGGTTCTCTCAAGCGTACTGTGTGAAAGATTAAAGCCAATTACAAAAACACTGATTGGACCTTATCAGTGTGGCTTTCGACCTGGTAAGTCCACCATAGACCAGATTTTCACGCTACGACAAATCCTGGAGAAAACCCACGAAAATCAAATTGACACACACCATCTCTTTGTCGACTTTAAAGCTGCGTTCGATAGCCCGAGAAGGGATTGCCTATACGCAACAATGTCTGAGTTCGGTATACCTGCAAAGTTGATTAGACTTTGCAGAATGACGTTGAGCAACACACGCAGCTCCGTCAAGGTAGGAAATGACCTCTCCGAAACCTTCAATACCGAAAGAGGTTTCAGGCAAGGCGATCCACTGTCTTGCGATCTCTTCAACATCATCATGGAGGGGATCGTACGAAAGGCCGGTGTGCATCGTAATGGCACCATTTTCAATAAAGGTGTCCAGCTCCTTGCTTACGCTGATGATATTGATATTGTTGGCAGAACCAAGAGAGATGTTACCGCTGCTTTCGCCGCTATCGAAAAGGAATCAGCCAAAGGGGGTTTGACGATAAATGAGGGTAAAACAAAGTATATGCTGTCTACAAACAAGGGAGCTCGGCGTTTAGACTCCCACGTTTCATCCGGCAGCTATAACTTTGAAGTAGTCAAGGAGTTTGTATACCTTGGCACCGCCATTAATACTAACAACGAAATCAGCCTGGAGATAAAGCGAAGAACAATAATTGCTAATAGGTGCTACTACGGGCTCAGTAAGCAACTAAGTTCCAGAGCCCTCTCTCGATCGACAAAACTAACACTCTACAAGACGCTCGTTCTACCTGTGCTGCTTTATGGCGCTGAGGCATGGGTAGTTTCGCAAACTGACGCAGCCGCTCTGGGGGTGTTCGAGAGAAAAGTTCTTCGCAAAATCTTCGGTCCTGTTCGAGTCGGCGATGACTATCGCATCCGAATGAACCACGAGCTGTATGAGCTCTACGGAGACATTGACGTAGTTCGGCGTATAACTGTGCAGCGACTACGCTGGCTGGGCGCAAATTTAAAAAAAAATAGATTTTTACTTACTTACTTACTTAGGTGGCCGTAACAACCCGTGTCCGGATTTTGACCGACCTCATCAGCTCTCGCCAGGCGCCTCTGCTTTGCGCGCGCCTTCTCCAATCGGATACACCAAGTGCGGTTAGGGCTTCCTCAGCCTAGTCCATCCATCGGAGACATGGTCTCCCTCGTCGTCGTTGACCAGCGACCCTCGCCTCGAGCACCTTTTTCGTTGGAGCTTCGTCGTCCATACGATGGACATGACCCTGCCAGCGTAGTCGCTGCACAGTTATACGCCGAACTACGTCAATGCCTTCGTATAGCTCATACAGCTCGTGGTTCATTCGGATGCGATAGTCATCGCCGACTCGAACAGGACCGAAGATTTTGCGAAGAACTTTTCTCTCGAACACCCCCAGAGCGGCTGCGTCAGTTTGCGAAACTACCCATGCCTTAGCGCCATAAAGCAGCACAGGTAGAACAAGCGTCTTGTAGAGTGTTAGTTTTGTCGATCGAGAGAGGGCTCTGGAACTTAGTTGCTTACTGAGCCCGTAGTAGCACCTATTAGCAATTATTGTTTTTCGCTTTATCTCCAGGCTGATTTCGTTGTTAGTATTAATGGCGGTGCCAAGGTATACGAACTCACTCCTTGACTACTTCAAAGTTATAGCTGCCGGATGAAACGTGGGAGTCTAAACGCCGCGCTCCCTTGTTTGTAGACAGTATATACTTTGTTTTACCCTCATTTATCGTCAAACCCACTTTGGCTGATTCCTTTTCGATAGCGGCGAAAGCAGCGGTAATATCTCTCTTGGTTCTGCCAACAATATCAATATCACCAGCGTACGCAAGGAGCTGGACACCTTTATAGAAAATGGTGCCATTACGATGCACACCGGCCTTTCGTACGATCCCCTCCATGATGATGTTGAAGAGATCGCAAGACAGTGGATCGCCTTGCCTGAAACCTCTTTCGGTATTGAAGGTTTCGGAGAGGTCATTTCCTACCTTGACGGAACTGCGTGTGTTGCTCAACGTCATTCTGCAAAGTCCATTCAACTTTGCAGGTATACCGAACTCAGATATTGTTGAGTATAGGCAATCCCTCTCGGGCTATCGAACGCAGCTTTAAAATCGACAAAGAGATGGTGTGTGTCAATTTGATTTTCGTGGGTTTTCTCCAGGATTTGTCGTAGCGTGAAAATCTGGTCTATGGTGGACTTACCAGGTCGAAAGCCACACTGATAAGGTCCAGTACGCTTGAGAGAACCCTATATGCGATGGAAATAAGACTGATACCTCTATAACTAGCGCAGATTGTAGGGTCTCCTTTCTTAAGTATAGGGCACAGTACACTGAGGTTCCAATCGTCGGGCATGCTTTCTGCTAGCCATATTTTGCTGATGAGCTGATGCATGCGCCTTATCAATTCATCGCCGCCGGTTTTAAACAATTCAGCTGACAGGCCGTCAGCACCCGCTGCTTTATTGTTTTTGAGTCGTTGGATAGCAACTCGAACCTCTTCATGGTTAGGTGATACTTCCACTCCGCCATCGTCGATTGCTGGCACTGAACTGCGCTCTCGATGGGCGGCATTGGTGTAATCGTCGCCAGTACGTAAATTGGAGAAGTGCTGTCTCCACAATCTCAGCACACACTGTGTATCCATATTCAGATCTCCATTTTCGTCTCTGCAAGTGGATGCTCCGGGATTGAAACCTTGGGTTAGACGCTTAACATGTTGATAGAATTTTCGTGCATCCTTCTTGCCCTGGTATACCTCTAGTTCCTCACGCTCACGCTTTTCCTGCGTCTGAAAAACGTTTGCCCTGCAATTTTAAATCCATGCTGTAGTCTGGCCTTCAATTCATTGGCGTAATTTTCGTAATTGTAACTTAACGATGGATCCTTTTGCTGGGTGGAAGGAATTTTGGTCGGAAATCCGTAAAACAATTCATGAGGGCTGTAGTTAGTGCTGCTATGAGGTGTATTATTAAAAACAAATATCGCATATGGTATCCACTCGTCCTAAGTTAAAGGGTCATTATTTACATAATGTCGAAGATATTCTGCTAAAGTGCGACATTTGTTTGTGGATGGTATGGTGTAGTTTGTAATTTTTTTAACTTTAATAAATTGCATATTTCTTTAAATAATTCACTTAGGAAATTTGTACCTTGGTCGGTTACTAGTGAATCTGGAAATCCGTAACGACAAAGAATTTGTTATACAAAAGCTCTTGTGACTGTGGTCGCTTCTGCATTCTCCAAAGGTATAGCTTCAGTAAATTTAGTTAAATCATGTTGAAACGTTAAGATGTACAGGTTGTCAATATTCGAAGCGCCCATCTGGCAACACTGTAACTTTCCGCAGTGATGCCAAATCGACTAATGACATACCGCGTTTGAAGCGTCATTCCAAGCAAATGTTTACAATGGAACAGTACACGCCACGCGAACGCTCTAAAATTGTTGAAATTTACATTCAACAAAACAAGTCAATAGTGAAAACTCAACGTGCTTTCAAAAAAATAAATAAAGTGAAAAGTGCGCCTTCCAAGAAAACAATTTATCGTTTGTATGAAACTGAAAATCCACAAGAGATTCAAGAGGTACCTCTTCACGATGCAAAAGTCACTGTTTGGTGCGGCGTTTGTGCTAAAATGCTCATTGGGCCGTTCTGTTTCGAAGATGATAATGGCCACAGAGTTACTGTCAATCAGGAGCGTTATCGCGATATGATAAACAATTTTTTCATGCCAATCGTTCGTCGAAAGCGTATCAGGCACTACTGGTTTCAACAAGACGGCGCGCCACCACACACAAGCCGCACTACAATCGATTTTTTGAAGCAATTGTTCCCTGGCCGTTTGATGTCAAAAAATGGTGATTTCGATTGGCCGCCAAGATCACCAGATTTAACGCCTCCAGACTTCTTTTTGTGGGGTTATTTGAAATCAAAGGTTTACGTCAACAAGCCGAAGACCCTAGAAGAGCTGAAAACCAACATCCGTCAAGAAATAACCGCCATTCCCATCGAAATTGAAGAAAACCATGGAAAATGCTGCAAAACGGGCACAATATGTCGTAGAGGCCAATGGCGACCATTTACGAGATATCATATTCAAGAAATGATGTAAGCAAATCTACTTGAACCCAATTAAATCATATTTATGACGAACAGACAAAAAATTGTGGTTTCTTTGATTTATTTAAAAATAAAATGGGCGCTTCGAATATGGACAACTCTGTATTTGTTGCTTTTATATGTCGCTGGGAGTGGGCCTACTCTGTCTAGTGCTATTCTTTCAAATGGTGCGGAACTTGTCGTTGTAATTTTCATTGGAATTTTTTGAGATTTATTTAGCTTGTTTTTCTGGCAGGATTCACATTTCTTTATGTAGTTTTTTATGTCATTTTCCATCGTTGGCCAGTAGTACTTTTTCTTAATTCTTTTCATCGTCCTATTTATACCTTGGTATCCTCCGAACGAAGATTCATGATATTCCTTTAATATTTTGTTTATTTCTTCAGCATTCTCCACGATTTTTCTCTGAGTTATATGTAAATAAATAATTTTGTTTGAAAATACGGCTTTAAGTATAGTTTTAAAATTTTCATTAAATTGGGAGTTAAAGTCGGGGATTGTTATTGCGATTGGTTCTTGGTCCTGTTTACAATTATCGTTTTTAATTTTTTGTAAAATTTTCTGTGCTAATTCTAGATCTTTTGAGGTCCTAAATGGGATGGGTAAGGTGGTTGTTAATAACCTAGCATTATCATGAGTGTAGACTTCCGTTTCACCTATTATTGGTTTTATAAAATGTGGGATTATTTTCATTACAAGTTTTTCCTCTATTGATTCTGTGATTGGTTATATAAGTATTTTTATTTTTAATACTTTATTTGAGAAAATCGGCTCCTGGGTTTCTGATGTTGTAATTCCTAGTTTTTTAAACTTTCTGATTATTTGCTGTTGGTATTTCTTCTTTTCGATCTTTCTGTAGCATTTGCCTTGTCATAATAACAAGTACTTTTTCTTTTTCTATTCGACTAAGTGCATCAGCGTTTGTGTTAATTTTTCCTGCTTTATATTTGATGGTATATTCATATTCCGATAGCAGAATTCTCCATCTTGCCAGTCTTGACATAGGATCTTTCAACTTCATTAACCATTCAAGTTGTTTGTGGTCTGTGAAGATGGTGAATTTCCTTCCATACACGTATGGTCGAAATTGTTTTACAGCAAAAACAATCGCCAACAATTCTTTTTTGGTGGTACTGTATCTTGTTTCAGCGTCATTTAGAGTTCGGCTGACAAAGCAGATTGGTTTGTCTTTACCAACGGGTCCTTGTGACAATACTGCTCTAATCCTGCATCACTTTCTTCACTGATTCTTCACTGAAATTTGGATAAACTAAAATGGGGGGGACTTATTAATTTTTGCTTTAATTTTGAGAATGCTTCATCGCAGAATGCATCCCAATTAAATTTTATATCCTTTTTTAACATTTTAGTGAGTGGTTTGACTATACTGGAGAAATTTTCTATGAATCTTCTGTAATAGCCTGCGAATCCAAGGAATGATATAATTCCTTTCGCATTTTTCGGAGTTGGATATGTTTTTACCACCTTAATCTTCTCAGGGTCAAGTAAGTGAGTTCTTGCTTTAGAGTTCCAGCCAGAATCGGGCTGGAGTTTAAGATTATGGTGACGCAATCGGTCAAATAGTTTCATTAATTTTTGGTTGTGGTCTTTTAAATCGTAGCCACACACAACAATGTCATCTACATAAACAAAGCATTCAAAGCCTTGTAAGCCCATGACTACGTTATTCATAAGCCTTTGGAACGTAGCGGGGGCGTTTTTTAGCCCAAATGGCATTCGGTTGTACTCATATGTCCGAACGGTGTGCTGAATGCAGTTTTGCACTTGTCAGATTCTTTGGCGGGAATCTGGTGAAAGCCTTTTGCAAGATCTAGTGTACTAAAGTATTAAGCCCAACCTAACTGGTCCAGTATGTCAGTGATGTTGGGCAAAGGGTATGCATCTCCAACGGTTAGGTCGTTTAATTCTCAAAAGTCAACTACGAATCTTCACCGCTTGTTACCTTCAGAATCTGCCTTTTTTGGCACTAACAACAAGGGTGAATTCCATGGACTAGAACTTGGTCGGATGCTGTCGTCGTCAAGCATTTCATTGACTTGCTTGTGAACTTCGTTGCGCTGGCTTTCAGGTAGTCTGTATGGTCTGACAAAAAAGAGGGTTTATATATTCTTCCGTTATAATTTCATGATTTGCTGTATCGGTAACTGTGAGGTGATCTCCCTCAAAATAAAAGAAGTCATTATATTGACTAAAAATTTCTAAGACAAATTTTTTTTCTTCTTCATTGCAATGTTTAAGCTCTATGGCTGTTTCTATTTTTTTAATCTGTTTTTAACCATGTCTTTTTTTCATCTAGCTGAATTTTATTAAAATTTTCTAATTTTTACCGCTCGTAGTGTATTTTATTTATATTGATTTCCTTGATATCTTCTGTAGTGTTCATGATGGGAACTTTTATTTTATTCTTAACTGGGCGTACCAGGGTTTCCGCCAAATATACTCCTGGGTTTATTTCTTTCTTGTGGACCACTGCATTTTTCGTGTATTTGACAGCGATCTCTACATCGAGGTTGCAAGATAATGGATTGTAGCCCGTAGACACCAGGTTAAGTTGACTCAGTCCTGTTTTTACAAACCCTTTCGTTATCCTTGGATAAGGCCTTATGTTCTTGTTTTGTTGCCTTCACATTATTTTTAATGAAATTTTTACTTTTGAGTGACGAGGTGATGGACTGTGGCCTGTAGACATTAGGTTGTTGAGGAATCTCAGTATGACTTATGCCATTCGGCGCATACTCCTGTTCCTCTTCCCTATTTTCACGAATCCCTTTGTTACCCGTAGGTAACACCTTGTTTTCCGTATATGTAACTTTATTATCATCTACAATAAGTGGTTTTTGTATTGTTGTATCTACTGCCGCTTTAAAACAGTCTACTGGTATTTCTAATTGTTTATTTTTGAAATCAATCTTGCAATTAAATTTTGTAAGAAAATCACTACCTATAATTCCATTATAGGAAAGATGTTTTTGTTTAAAACATAAAAATTATAGCCAAGTGTAATGATCTGGTTATTAAATGGAACTTTTACTGTTTTCACTTGTTCGTCTAATGTTTGCATTGCATTGCCTGAAATGGTTGAGACCGTATGCTTACTTTTTTATAAATTGTGCACTGTGTTTCGGTGCCTTTTAATTAGCTTATTTGCGCGCCCGTGTATATTAAAAGAGAGGTGAAATTTTTATCTGAGGGTTCTAGTTTGATGCGAAGCACTGGCTCCTGGTATTCTTTGCAAAAAGGTATTATTATCGAGTAAGTTAATTTTGTGATTGGTGCACATCGGCTTTTACCTGCATCCGGGGAGAAGTGCTGCTGATTTCTTCCCGTGCCCGATCGTTTCCCGATTCGATGCTTGTGTAATTCTCGCGTATGGGATGGTTATCTCTAAATGGATTATTGAAATTGTTAAATCTATTTTCCCCGATTCTCATATTTTGATAATTTTCTTGGTTTTGCCTAAACCTCAATCTACACTCTTTATATGTGTGATTAGGCTTTTACAATAAGTGCATGTTATTATTTGTACTTCCTTTTTTATGTTGTGAACATTTTGCCTAGCTTGATGAGAACTTTGATTAATATTGGAAAATTTATTGCTTCTACTATGATTTTTGGGTGTGATTTAGTACCAAATCATTCCATTTGGCATAAGATTTGAACTGGATGAACTCAAATGCCGAACCCTCCAACCGGGTATTCACAACCTCGAGAATAAAAGTATGTTCCGTCTCATTTTTGGCAGATGAAAACAATATATTGCCACAAGTTATAAATTTATTTAAGTCGGCTGGATTGCCGTTAAAGACTGGGACAATATTGGAGATATCGTTTATTAATGTGAATTTAAGATCCATATTTGAAAACTCAAGTCAATATAGAGAGAAGAATCGAATAGAATAGAATAGAATAGAAGTAAAGTTTTAAGCTACCTTCAAGCTATCAAGCCGCGCGTTGATGAGTACGAATTTTGAAATATTAAGATAAAGCAGGAAAGAAAGGGTTTTTTTCTTGTAAGTTTTTCACAAATGACTTTCAACAAACAAAACCTTCAACGGAAAAAATTCTTAATGTTAACAAATGATTATTTTTCTTACGAAATATGTTAGTGTATATATATGTGTATATATATATATATATTTCTTTTTTTTTTTTGTAAAATTTTAACTGTACTTACTATTTTTTATTATTTTTGATCTTCCTGGTGTTCTCGGAGTCATCTTTGTTTGTTTTGATATTTGTTGTTGTCGCCTTTATTTGTTTTGTTGCTTGCTGTTGTCGTCTTTATTTGTTTTGTTGCTTGCCGTTGCGGTTAATTGCCAGGAGACTTCACGTCTTTGCTGGTCACCCTAGACTTTTGATGGTGCCCAAGTTTGGCCAAATGCTTACGCTCTATAGCTAGCAAGGTTTTTTCCTTGAAAAATTAATTGTGGCATTTTTTAATTTCTATTTTGTTTATAGCAATTCTTAAAAAAAATAATTTTCAAGAATTACATTTGTGAGCTTTATGCCAAGTATTTCATGAAGCAACAGGTTGCCACAACAATATTCTTTACAGAACAACCACCAGCAGATTAGACAGCTGTTTCGTTGGTCGCTCCACCAACTCATCAGTAATCTTCTGTGGCTCATGCAGTCCATCAACTTTGAAAATCTAATAGAAACAACTTCTGCCAAAACCAAAATTAATTTTTTAAGAATTGCTATAAACAAAAAAATTTTTTTTTATTCACTGTTTTGTTCATATTTTTTTTACACTTTGCCGCTGTTTCAGTCTCGGCACGCTTCGCCTTCAAATTTTTGTTGTTACCTGCGGCTGTTTTAGCCTTGGAGCAAATATATATTATTTTATTCCTTTTTTTATACTTTGCCGCTGTTCAAGCAGGCACGCTTATATTTACCGCTTATGGTTTGGGATGTAGGAATCCCTATGCTGCCCCCAAATGTTGTATTTTACTTCCAAGGTTCTCGTGCTTTCACGAAGAGAAGAACCTTCGGACGGGAGAGGGAAATAAAAAACTTTATTTAATACTTTGCAGAATTATTTTATTAAGATACGAGGCTGCGACCTTAGTAACATTTTATTTTATTTTGAATAAGTTCTGGATCGCGGGTATTTAAAGCAAAGTCCTCAATTTCCAAAGTTTCTTCTTTCCAAAAATTTCTCATAATTCCCATAATTTCCAATAAGTAGAAAGTATGTATCGATTCTACCCAATCAAATCAATACATGTCATACATAAAAATCTTTATATCATTTACATATCGCTTCCCCTTTAGCGGTACGTGATCACGTACGCCTTACATGTTGCGTAGCTGCAGGCATTGCACTTTGCGAGCAGCGCAGCAACTAGGGTAGGTAAATGATCGCTATTATGCTGACCGTGCAAGCTGATGCCGATGCACCACAGTCACTCGCCTTGCTTTGTTTTGTTGCTGCCGGCGTTATAGTAGGAAACGCTTAACAACCACAAAGCAAAGCGCTGTTTGGTAATTTGAGCGTATGTGCTCAAATTAGGCCAGTTTCTGTGGTATGGAAACAATTAAGAACTTTTTATTAACAAAACATTTCTTTCTTACTTTTCATGAACGCCTGCAATTCGAGTCACCGCACTTGAATTGGGTCTTGGTCGTTCATGAACATAATAGCAATAATTTTATATTGCCGTTTTTTAAAGCAATATTGAATTTTTATTTATTGATTGGTTCGTAGAAATCGATTGAGGGTTTTGAACAAAGTGTACAGTGTTATGCATATGATTGGGTTGTACAAAGAGTACAGTGTAATGTTGTGCATATGCACTGTTGTACAGTGTTATGCATATGATTGGGTTGTACAAAGAGTACAGTGTAATGTTGTGCGGGTCACAACATATTCTGTGCTTCAAGTGTTTCGCACTCCAGGGTTTCCATGCATTTAACAATCTCACTCAGATATTTCAGCTGAGGCGCTGCTGCAAGTTGGATGTTCCTGAGGGCTTTCCTTCTCAGCTGCCGAGTGCCTGATTCCAATTTCTTGGTATCGATTCCTCTAGGGGCGTCAAGATATGAAGATTGTTTGGACATCCACCAGTTGCGTGAAACTCGGCTTTGTTTTTGGACATTTTCTTCTTTGTCTTAGACTTCAAATAAGTCCAAACCTACGCCAACAAAAAAAATGTATTGTTTCATTGATTAAAGGTTCATTTTCATTTTACATTCAGCCACTTCTCCCACGAGCGCGCTGGTGGTCCCAAACTGTTCAAGTTTGGGGCGATAGCTTCCCACCTCGGCTTTGCCTGCGACTTTCCGCAAATTCCTTTTGCCAAGTCTTGATGATCCTGCATCAGCTGAACCAACCGCGCAATTTGCCTTTTATTGCTTTCAATTTTTTGTCTTAAATTAATTTCAAATTACAATTTTTTAACAACTTACAACGCAAATAACTTACTTTTTTCCATTTTAATATTTTATAAGATCAAACGTTCGACCATCGACTAGAAAACAGCTGTAGGCAAATGATCGATCAAAAAGCTATTCACAGTCGCTAGTTAGTCGAGTAATCGACACTCACAATAACATCGCTTATCGATAATCGCTCAATAGTCGTTTATCTACTGCCGATCGACAATCGCAATAGGCATGTAAGTTTTCAACACACCTCGTGTTGTATCGCCATCCTGCATTATGCCAGCACCGGTTGAGTTGCTCCAGGACTTTGCCTTAATGGAGCTCTGCCTCAAGTTCTTTGCTTTACAGCGCACAACCGTCCACTCCAACTCACTCCCGATTTGATTTAGGAAACGCTTATAAAAGAGCTGGGCTGTTGGCTTTTCAATTGGCCTGTTGTCGCGCAGAAAATCCACAAGTTGCTGTTGTTCCTGATAACTCCATTTCCTATATGAAGCTTTGCGTATACGCTTCTGCTACACCTTAAAGCAATTGCAGATTTTTGTTGGTCAGATGTTGGTTTTTTTATCCTTAAAAATTAAAAAAATAACCTTACTTCTTCGCCGACTCATTTTTATTCCATTTTTTGCAACAAAATGAAATCAACCGATTAGTGATACCACAATAACACAAAAGAAAGACATGAGCACAAGTGAGATAAGTTTAGCAACTAGTGGTATCTCGAATTAGTATGTAAAACCAAAACAATCAAAGTAAACACGTGCTAAAATGTTTTAAAGATCAAAGACGGCACAGTTAACAGAGCAGATAATGCGGAACTGTGAACACCCTTACTGTTTAATAAAAAATATCTTACTCAATTCATACTAATATTTCAAGACATCCTATTTTGGGATTAAAATTAATCATTGAAAAAATTTGAATGAATGAATGAAATCGCGTGATTGCGGTCAATAATTGTCAATCAATGATTTGAAAAAGTGATTGCAATAATTTTTTCAAATTATTGATTGTGATTTCAAATTTCAATTGGCACTTAACATTTTTGAAGTGTACGTTTGAATTTTCCATTTATGCAATTTTAATCGGTGATTTTTTTCATGGCACACAAACTTTTATTGTTTGAACTTTTATTTTCTACCACTTTTGACAATAACATTAAAAAATTTTAAACAGTGCCTCACAAATTTTGTTAGTGATGCCACCTTAAACCGAGATGGCCATCTGACGTGAAAGTCTGGAATCAACAGTACATGGAGTAAAAAAGCTTCACCTAACCCAAGGCTGGTGTAAGAGTTGTATTTGTTTTACTTATAAAATTTGTTCTACAGAACAGAGCAATGAAGAAAACGCGGCTATTGATTGTTTTTTAATTTCAAGCCCCAATCAATGATTTAATAAAATGAATGCAATCATTGCAATTTCAAATCACAATCAATGATTTGAAAAAATTATAGCAATCACTTTTTCAAATCATTGATTGAGACATGATATTTTAAATCACAATCAATGATTTGAAAAAATTATTCCATTCATGGAGCCCCAATCAATGATTTGAAAAAATGATTGCATTAATTTTTTCAAATCATTGATAGGGGCTTGAAATTAAAAAACAAAATCAATAGCCGTGTTTTCTTCATTGCTCTGTTCTGTAGAATACATTTTATACGTAAAACAAATACAACTCTTACACCAATTATTACCAGCCTTGGGTTAGGTGAAGCTTTTTTATTCCATGTACTGTTGATTCTAGACTTTCACGTCAGATGGCCATCTCGGTTTAAGGTGGCATCACTAACAAAATTTGAGAGGCACTGTTTAAAATTTTTTAATGTTATTATCAAAAGTGGTACAAAATAAAAGTTCAAACAATAAAAGTTTGTGTGCCATGAAAAATCACAGATTAAAATTGCATAAATGGGAAATTCAAACGAACACATCAAAAATGTTAAAATAAAAATAGAAAAAGCTGTCTATCCAAAAAAAAAAACTGACCTCATGGCATTTTTTATATTGCCTTCCGCGCCACCCAGAGGAAAAAAATTAAAAACAGCGTTTTTTCAAACTGATGTTCTGCTCCAGAACAGAGCAGTGAAAAAACACGGCTAATGATTTGAAAAAATGAACGCATTCATTTTGAATATAATTCACATGATTTAAAATTACATATGATTGCCAACTTTTACAGCTCTGAGAAGAAGTCGAGAGCTTACGAAACGTTACCTATACGCTGGACCAAACGCATGCAATAGTTTGCCGGACAGAATAAGAAATGAATAATTGAGTAGTTAACTAAAAAATAAATTGAAAAAATACCACCTAACAAACGATTAATAAAAAGTTGTTCAAATTTGTAAGTTTGTAGCCTGACAAACTTTAATCGCATGTTTATAAATAGAAATTAATATTTTAAAAATTTCGTATCCGATTTTAAAAATTTTTTTATTAGGTTGCCACATGTGTCTATGATAAGGCTGCCAAATATCAGCTTCTCTCGTTGACATTTGGTAAAGTGACAGTGTTTTGTTTACAACTTTTTTCGTGTATTCGATTATTACGATGGAAGAAAAAAATTGAGCAACGAGTTTGTATTAAATTTAGTGTGAAAAATGGTTTCAATAAAATGTTGGTGATATGTTACGGTGACTCTGCTCTATCGATCAGAAGGCAAACAAGTGGTTTAACCAATTTGTGAGTGGCGAAGACAAAGTAGAAGACGACCCTCGTACAGGGCGGCCATCGTGTTCGACTACCGAAGAAAAAGTTGAAAAAATCAAAGAAATGTTGGTCAAAAATCGCAACTTGCCGATTAAATTGATAGCAGAGGACGTCGCATTTCAAATGGATCCGTTCAGAACTTTTTGAAGAATGTTGGGTTTGAGACGTGTCGCTGCGAAGTTGGTACCGAAAGAACTCAATTTCATACAAAAAAGAGACAGAGTTGCTATCACGAAAGACATGCTAGAAATGGTCGAAAACGACGAATCATTCATCAAATCAATCATTACTGGTGATGAGACATGGGTATACGAGTATGACATGCAAACCAGGCATCAGGCGAGTGAATCAGGCTCAATTTTTTCTTCCATCGTAAAAATCGAAGGCACGAAAAAAGTTGTAAACAAAACACTATCACTTTACCAACTGTCAACGAGACGCTGATATTTGGCAGCCTTGAACCTTTCTTTTTGACCAAGGTGGTATGAGCTGGGCCTATAAAAATACCGTCGAGTTAAAATAACAGCAAAGACTGCAGAACAAGACGATCAAACAAGCCTTCCAATTGCCGAGGAAATACGTCATTTACTTTAGATCGCTGCTGCCCACAGAGGCTATATAAATACCAACTACTGATTCTGTTCAAAAACATTCACAACTACAATACAACGCATTCTACGCATAGCAACACCAGCGGTATCAACAATCTAGTCGCGGCGAGATGCAGGCTGGAAGCCACGAAAAGATATCTCCATGCCGGGCAAACGGTTTATAACTTACCAGCAGACCATAAAAACACATCAGTGTCCTCATTCAAACAAAAAATCAAAGAAAATCTGATCAGCAATATTGTAGACATTTTTTTGCTATAAGTTTTTAAATGTACATATCAATTAAGGAAAACAAATATGTAAAATTATTGTAGATATGCCAGATGCTACCTCCTCTAGGGCCTTTAAAGGACAATGCAGCATTAATTGTTATATTGTATATACATATGTGTTTGATGAAATTCAACTGGTTTAAAGGAAAATATTTTGATATTACCACTTCCGGTCACTTCTTTCCATGCTTAAAAAAAAATTCAACAAACGTAAGTATAAATTAGGGATGTGCAAGTCGAGCTTGAATTTAGTCGAAATACAACTTTTGCTTGACTATTTGCTCTCGAATTTAGGGAGTTTCAACCAAACCTACATGTCCGATGGACATTGCGTGTTCGATGACATCTACGATGTGTAACAGCTAAAACTACATGTCCATCCAACATGTAGTACGAAAATCAAATAATTGTGGCTGTATGTCTTTTTGTTCATTCCAGACGTTCGGAATGAGTTTTTTGTTTCTTTATTCGTTTTTGGTTATTCCGAACATTACTTTTTTTTTTTGCTTCTTTATTTATACGGCATGTTCCAAACGCGTTCTTTTTGTACCATCAACTGACGTAGAATAAAAAGAATATTCCTTGAGTTTGAGGTTATATCAACGTTGTAGTTTAATTGAAGGCAAAATGGCGCTAAAAGAAATTGGTAAATTTTTGCAAATTAAAAGTTTTTAATGAATTTAATGCATAATTGCATTTTAATTTGTCGTTTGTTAACGTGTAACGTGTAAAACCGGCAACAGTTGATGTCTCTATGATTAGTTGTATTATGCAGGATATAAACCATTCACAGTGTATTGTTCAGCAGAATCTGCAACATATAACACAGTGTCTACGCAATTGTGGCCTTTCGCAATAGTAATTTTATGCAAATATCACAACAATTAGCAGAGTTTTTGTGTCATCATCATGCAACTGTCTACCTGTATCTCATTAAGTAGCAAGAGGTGCGTGAAATTATTACCATGAGACCTTCAGTCAAGCAACGGGTAGGCCACAGCATAAGTATTGCTCCAAATTTATCATTACTGTGTGACGATACATCGGAGTGTCTGCTGTTGAGTAGTATGTCCCTGTTTCTGTGCTATATTTTAAGGATGCAAAGAAATATAGCAGCTAGTGTTCCAATGCATACGCGCATTTTAGTGGTCACTGGCAGCAATAAATGTGTAAATCGTATTAATAAATCGGAATGTGCAAATAAATAATTCGGACAGTCTATCTATTATAGCAGCTAAAATAACGTGATATATAAGAAACGTTTTAGTTGTGGCGTTTAAAAGGCACTTTTTGTTAACATTGTAAAAGAAGGGTTCATCAAAATAGTTGGAATTAGCGAATAAAACTGTTTTTTTCACTCTCCTCAAAACTTGTGTTTTTGTAGATAGGCAATTTAGAATATAAGCTCTATTTTATATATTGTGTAACGGCACACTAAGTGGTGGGTCCTAGCTCTCATGTTTGAAGGTGGCGTTGACTGGAAAGTTGAATCCACGTTTGAACATGGAGGCCAGAATTCACCATAGAAGTGTCGTATGCAAGCATATGTGATATACTGCTCATACCACGGTGGACGCATTCGAGGTGTGACAGCTGACATTTTGACTTTTACCGTCAACACGTTTCTTGACAGATAACTTTGACTTCTGACACTTTGACTTGGACAGTCAACACGTTTCTTGACAGCTGATAGATGACTTTGGCAGATGACACTTTAACGTTAACCACTGACCTACTTGTTTAAATTGACATCGGACATTTTCATCTCTTGTTCGAACTCGATATTTATCTTTTTATTTAAATCGGACAGTTCATTTCATTAAAATTCTGATAATTCTTTTCATGTAAATTTGACGTTCTCTTACATTTCAATTTGACGTTTTTCCGTTTATTCAAATCTGACAGTTTATATCTGACATTTTTCTCTTTTATATCTGATGTCTTCTATATCTGACATTTTTTTTTTTCATTCAAGTTTGACATTTTTCTGTCATTCACATCGGACAGTTTTCTTTAAGTTATATCTGACATTTTTTTTTCTCTTCTTTCAAATCCGACATCCATGTAAGCAAGTAGACATTTTTCGGTTATTTTTATAATTTGAAATCTTTCCTTTTACCCATACATCTGTCACATTTTTTTTTATATAAAGCTGTCACATTTTGGATGTGTCATCTGACACATTTCAAGTCGAACATTGCAAGGGCTGAAGGGTTCTCGGTGGGTGTAAACTAGTGAATACCCTTAGTAAGCAAGCGGGGAAAGACCTTACGAATTGTACCATCGCATGCATTTGTTCAAGGCAACATTTGAAACACACCCCAAACGAAAATTTGCGATGTGTCAAAGTCACAATGGCCACAGGCAAATGGGGAACTTCCGCCCGAAGAAACTTCTCTTTCTGGAAAATTGGGGCAACGCGGACTACCTTAGCAGCAACAAACAACGTTGGAAAAAGTAAAGGCCGCCACCCACACCACCACCGTCACAATCTGCGGACATCTGCTACTCGCGGGCAACTGAAAGGTAAGTTTTTTATTTCTGTGCAAAAGTGGGCAAATCAGCTTTTACAATTAGTTTTTCGTTTGCTTCGGAAAGTTCTGCCAAAACGTAGTACCCCTACAACTCCAGCGCCCACAACACGGCACAATTCAATAACAGCAACACTGGCCAGAATCGGTGAACACTCGGCAACTATTTTGTAGCGTGCGATCTAGCACCAGATCATCCACATCAGCAGCACTCAAGGCAGCATTCAACGCAGCCACAAATAACAGCTCGCCAGGGGCATCAGCAAAGCAAGACGACAAAATACGGCACCAGCAGCGGGAATTGCAGACAGCGTGGTAGAAACCAGCAGCCCCTGCAACTGCAACGGCACTACATAAAGCCACTTGTAAAGCAGCGGCATCATTGCGTCAAGCGGCAGCGGCCCTGGGAGAAACGGACGGAGGCCACCTATACTGAACAGCAACACCCACTACCACCCCATTGGAAACAACATCGTAGTAGCAGCAGCTTAGAACACCCAGCGCACTGATCCAGCGGAACACTACCAGCCCTGGTGCACCATTACCGCAACCACCACCGCACCTCCATCTAGCCCTCAGCAACAACATCTCTATTGCAGTTGTCACTGCAGCGGCTAAGAACCGGGCTTGCTGCCACTGCCACTTGTCCCTGGAGAGGTGATAAAAGCAGCAGCCACAAGAACAACAATAACGACTCTTATGCTGCAGCCACAACGACAAAAGCCCCAGTAGCGGCAAAGCGCTGACAACAACGACAACCTCCATGGCTTACACAACCAACACAGCATCGACAGCAGCGCAGGGCAACAGGTTTTTTTATTTCAGTTCATGTTATATGTTATTTATCATTCGGGCCTCTTAAACACTCAATTGGTGTCTAGTACGATCTACCAGACCCACGTAGAGAAACATTCTCAGTTTCATGAAGAAACATGTTGATGGAATGACTTGGCTCAGTAGCCGGTAGATATCTAAAAGTAGATACGGATTGTTCTTGAGAAAAAAAAGCTACTGTTTTCATAGATTTAATAACACTTCAAAAAAAAAATATACCCTTAAAAGAGAGGTATTGAAAATATTAGTACTATATTATATAAGTATGTATATAAGTAAGGTATATAAGCAGCTTTTAGTTTTCTAGCACAAAGAAAAAAAGGAAAAAAAAAAAAAAACAGAACTCAACTGTCAAATAATTTAAAGCAAATTTAATTTCAATACAAAATCAAGCATATAAGAATCATAATTTTCTGATGTTAATTTTCGAATTTAAAAATAAAAATTTTTTTTAATGTCGATGCAAATCAATTAGAATAATTAACTCACCATAATATTATGAAAACTTAAGACCGAAACATGATATTATGAAAACTTAAAGACGAAACATGATAATATGAAAACTTAAAAACTAACCATAATATATGAGAACTTAAAAACATAACTCATATAACTAAACATTAATAACAGAACTAAACATAACTAATATAACTAAACATAAATAGTACTGAAACGAAAATTTTTATTAAAAACAAAAATAAAATGAAATAAAACAATAATAAAATTTTTGTTACAAAAATATTTTTTTTTATGAAATTCTTTGTGAAAAATAAAAATAAAAACTTAAATTGAAAGCAGTCTTATAAAAAAAAAAGAAAAAAAATGTAAAAATTGTTTTAAGGTTTTTTTTTTTATATAAGGGCATTAAATTTTATAATTATAAAATGAACCAATAAGTTTTTTTATTTGGTCGTATGGGAGAATGACTACGTTTGGGGAGGACTGCTCATTTCGCCCCAGGGTCCTCCATGGTAGGGTGGGATGCGTGGGCTGAGCCTGAACAACTGGCTCGAGTGTTGGTTGGTGGATGGGTGAGCCAGGGGCTCCCAACCTTTTCCATTTTTTTATTTACTTTTCTTTCTTTTCAGCTCCGGTTGGTTTGATATTTGTTGGTCCGAATCTCGACGCAATATTTTTTTTCTAACACGTGAAACATTTGTAGGGCGAAGGTACGCGGGGTTGGCCACCACGAACCGCCCCATCACTCCCGAACTGCTAGCACATAGGCTAATCAGCACGTGCAGTCGTGGTCAACTTCGTGTTCTCGGGTCACCTGACCAGAGGCGGTGGCGTCAGCCAGGGTAAGCAGACGCCCTGACTATTTTTTTTTTCTCTGTGCTGAGGTCACAGGGGCGCATTCACCGTGCGCCCTCAAAAGGTACAAGTAAGGGATGCTGCTTCCATGGTCGGCCTCACCGCTCAGCATTGCCAGACGCATTCGTTTATTTTTGTTTTTGAATTCGGTTGAGGCTCCTTTCCCTCCGCTACAAATTGGCGCCCAACGTGGGGCCTTTTTTGTTTCAGGGTTGTAACAATTATACGTGACCCAATTCCGCTCCGCTACAATTGATATACAAATATATTGATAAAACATTTCTTGTTTATTTACAGACTCTTCTGATACGCCTACGAAGTGGTCACCGGGCGACATAAACTGCGTAATTGATTTATACTCGCAAAATTCACAACAATTCGATTCATTTCAAAAAAATAAAGTTTGGGATAAGATAGCCTCAGAAATATCAGGGATTGTAGGAAACCAATATCATCAGAACAGTGCAATGGCAAATGGGAGGGCCTGAAGTCAATGTACAAAAAAATAAAAGACTACAAGAACACCAGTGGAAATAACAGGAAAAATTGGGAGCACTTTGATGCGATGGACGAGCTGCTATGTAAAAGGCCTGAAGTCAATCCACTAGCCACTTGCTCTAGCAATTCCTTTGAAATGACCATAAATTCTGTAGAAGATAACGACGTCATTTTAGATGAAAGCAGAATCACCAAAAATACATTTAAAGGGCGAAAGCGCAAGAACTTTACAGATCCGGAGGCTGCACGTCAATTGCGGCATAATGAAAAAATGCAAAGGACAGATGAATATTTTAGTTTCTCCAAAACGCTTGTAAGCCATGTAGTGCAAACCACTGCCTCTGTTGAAAAAAACAGCAGTCTAAATCAAAATATGTAAAATGTAAACAACTATGTCCTATATAATACTAATATTCAAACAAGGGCGGACTTATTGAAATATTGATGGCAGATGTAACAAATTGCTTTTAATATTAGAAAACACTAAAATTATAATAAAATACATATTTTCAGGGGGGCCCGGGGCTTGGAATATTTTTTTTAATAATTTTTTTATCATTCAAAAAGAATTACATTTATAAAATTCATCATAAATCATAAAAACATTTTTTCGACTTTCGGAAAAGCCTATTTATCTATAATTTACCTATTTTAAGCAAGACGTCTCGTCGAAACTATAGAAATATATTATATATTTTTTTTATATTTTTAAAACTATTTAAAAATTTCGTCCCATTACTACATTACTACAGAATGTTTTATTTAAATCTTTTTCATAAATAAAATTTATTTTTAAATGTACATTTACGATTTTTGCTTTTGAAGTTGATCAAAATTTTCAGTTTTAAATAAACGTTTTCCCTTTGCTGTAAAACCGAGCATTATTGGTATCATAAGAAAAGTCATGCTATTACCTATTGAAGTGATTACAACTTTTCCGATGTTATAATGGATTAGAGTAATCTTTAAATGGCACCAGAAGATATGATTTAAGGCCATATCCTTGGTCACCAAGCAAATAGTAATCATTTGAAATAGTAATTGTGTCTGTAAGCTTGCAAAAGTAAGTATTTCGAAAACATACGAATTTCATTTTCAACCTTAGTTTTTCTTACCATCAATTAATTTATTGAATAGATGTGATCTACGAAAGAGACATGAGTCGTGAATTGAGCCAGCCTCGCCTGCATAGCAATCAATAAACATCATGTTCATTACAAACTCCTTGTAGCAATACTGAATGGTAGTTCTTCCTATTGACATATGAGTTTGGGTATTGCCTTGGCTTAGCAATTGTTATATGGCTACCACCAATACATCCAATAACTCCTAGTTACATAATAATATTAACATTAAATTTGTTTCAAAACAAATACGATCAAACCTGGAAAATTCTGTGCCGTGCTCCGAGCGCCGCCTGCAGTTGGCCAAGCAATTATTTTGTGCTCAATGTTGACTTTTAAAATAAACTTCATGATATTAAATGTGAATGCCAAGCACGCCTTAACTGATAATCCAAACCTATCAGCAATTGACCAATAGTTGAGCAACTCATTCAGAAACTTATTCAGAGTTATATTGCCAATCACCTGAAGCATTCTGTATTGGCAAGGTACCACAAAGTTATTAAAATTTGTTTCTCCAACACAATCATCGGCTGACCAGGATGACTACTAAAAAGAAGACCATGCTGGTAATTAATTGAAATAATTTATTTCAATTTGCTTTTTATATCAGAAACGTAACAGCTGATCAATAACACACATGTGCTTTTTCTATTCCAATGTTGTTTCTTTTTTCGTTCTATTTTGAATATGGAACAGTCTATTCTATTCGTTCCGTTCTTTCTGTGGAATGAATAAAAAAATACAGCCTATGATTTTTCTGCCGGTCCATCCGACATGTAGTCGGACATGTAGTAGTATAGTTCGAACGCACGTTCATCGGACTCGCTATATTTTTCATTCTGCAAAAATCGTCGATGAGTCAACATTAAAAGAAAAATAAGGAAAAACAAAGAAATAGCAAATAAGAATTAAAGAAAATTATAAGCGTTTTAATTTTAATTTAAAAAATTATGAGCGAAGGAATTTATTGAAATTTATAGGAGTATATGAAAATTTTTTACATATGTGATTTTTCCACCCTCTTAAAGTGCCGCCCGGGGTGGACCGCCCGCTTCCGCTCTCCCCACGCTACGCGACTGGTACAAGTAAACCAAAACAATAGCAACAATAACAAACGATTCAGAACACTACTTCAAGAATTAAACATAAACACAAAACACCCTTTAACAGAAATCTTTAGAAAGTACCAAGTATTTTCCACCTACAAAATTTACAACTAACAATAAACAATTTCTACACTCAAACACTTTCTACAACTGATAATACACCAACATACATATAGAACTACAGATTACCTCAAACTCATAATGAAGAAATACACAGACAGATAAACAAATTATTAAAAAACGATGTCATAGAACACCCAATTAGTCCTTACAACGCAGCATTATTACTAGTACCCAAAAAATCCAGCGACGATACTAAGAAATGGCGATTAGTTGTCGATTTTTGGATATTGAATAACAAATTAGTAAACGACAAGTTTCCACTAAGTAAAATAGACGATGTATTGGACAAATTAGGGTGAACGAAATCTTTTTCTACACTTGACATGAATAGGTAATTTCACCAAATACCACTTGACAAAAAATCGACTGACAGCCTTTTCGACAAACAACGGTCACTACCAATTTAAAAGTCTACCTTTTGGGTTGAAAATATCCTCAAACAGTTTCCGACGCATGCTTACTTCAGCATTGACAGGCTTTAGCATTCTTATATTTTGACGACATTATAATAGTCGGATGCAGCTTACAGCATAACAATGCCAATCTTATTAAAGTATTTGACAGACTTTCAAAATATAATTTAAAACTGAATGCAAACTAATGCAAATTTCTGAGACCAAAAGTAGTATATCTCGGTCATCTAATTACACAATAAGGTGTCAAGACAGACCCATCAAAGTATGAAACAATTAAAAGTTTTCCCATACCAAAGAACGTAGACGATGTGAGACGATTTGTAGCCTTTTGTAACTACTAAGCTTCGTAAAAGACTTCGCGACAATTTCACAATGTTTAAACAATCTATTAAAGAAAAATCAACACTTTTTCAAGAAAAATCAACACAATTGGTTATAAAATGGACAGAACAATGCCAATCTTCTTTTGAAACGCTTAAGCAAATATTGATAGAACCTCCAAAATTACAATATCCGGATTTTACAAAACCTTTCATTGCAACAATTCATGCTTCAAATTTTGCATTAGGAGCAATTCTATCACAAGGCGAAATTGGACATGACCTGCCTGTATCTTGCGCAAGCAAAACCTTGCAAAAGCATGATCTTAATAAACCAATAATCGAAAAAGAATAACTTGAAATACACTGGGGCATTAACTTCTTTAAACCCTATTTATACGGAAGCAAATTTATCGTTGTGACAGACCATCGACCTTTAGTCTCGCTATTTAGTCATAAAAACCCATCATCTAAAATGACAATAATAAGACTTTATCTTTCAGATTATGATTTTGAAATCAAATTTACACAAGGAAAGATCAACACCAACGCAGACTCGCTATCACGTTTTCAAATAAATCCGGAAATTTTAATAACTATGATCCCCTCAGAAGAGGACAAAACAAATAATAAAGTATTGGTTATAACAATGGGAATGAAAAAGAAGGTAGCAAATGAAAATGAACAAGAAACCTGCACATCTCAGAACGAGTCTGATCAACTTTTCATATGGGATTGCACTTCTGTTACTGACGTCAAAAATATAAAACGATTAAAGATCATTATAAATAAGAAAAATAATACACGCGCTGAAATTATAGATGATATTGTACTTGTACGATGTTAGAAAATATAATAAGCTGCAGCAGAAAAAAAAATTAAAGAATAATAAAACTCTTAATATATTAAATATGCAACCCCGAAGAGCATAACAAGTAAAACCATGCAACAGAAACTGATAAAAGAATTTCAGGATTCACCCCAGGGAAGACACTTAGGAATCAGAAAGACAGTACTAAAATTAAAACAGCGCTATACATGAAAAAAGCATGCGGCGGATAGTAAAAAATTACCTAAACAAATGTGAAAAATGTGCTCGCAATAAACAGGCGAGACATATAAAAGAAACAATTACCAAAACAGACACTCCGACAACTAGCTTTGAGACAATTACAATAGACACTGTAGGACCACTTAGAATCTCAAACTTTTACCGATACAAACTCACAATGCAACGTGATGTAAGTAAATTTGTCATTGCTCAACCAATTGAAACAAAAGACGCAAAGTCGATTGCAACAACATTGGTAGAATAAGTAATTTTAATATACGGTTGTTTGAAAATATTAAAATCAGATAGGGGCATAGAATTTACCAATTAACTAATGAGGAATGTATGCAATTTGTTGAAGATAGAACAAGTTTCCTCAGCACCTTATCATCACGAAACAATAGGAGCACTTGAGGGAAACCATAAAGTTCTCAACGAGTATCTTCTTTCTTTCGCATATGATGGAGAATGGGATAAATGGGTTCCATACTATTCATTTACATACATCACAACTCTACATGTAGACACTGGTTATTCCCCACACGAATTTTTTTTTTAGAAAGTTACCAATTCTACCAAACGATGTGATAAATGATGATTATGCTAACAAATTAAAAATTAGACTAAAAACTTCTATTAAAAAACCAGAGACATAATTTAAATCATAAAAGAAAATCGAAAAAATGAATTTGACAAACATGCAGATAATTCTAACTTCTCAGAAGGACACATAGTCTTAGTAAAATTAAAGACTAGAAAGAACAATCAAATTCCATATTACGGACCATATAAAATCATTTGTAGAGAAGGAGTAAACTCCATAAAAGATATTAATAACAAAAATTGAAAATTCCAAAACAACATTTTAAAAAAATTCACTTGTACATAATAAAAAAACATTTATAATTAAGTAAAATTTTATCAACTAGACAGATTACATTACATATTAAAATTTTAATATCACATAATAATTTAAGAAATATGTCAATAAAATTAAAATTATTTATATAATTACATAAATACTACTTTTACAATTAAATATGTACTAAATATTAGAATATTAGAACATTAAATACACATTAAATGTTTTAACATTGCCATGTATTAGTTCAAATAAGTAAAATAATTGTATAAATTACATATAAGCATATCCTTTATCCAAAACCCCACCATCTTAAAAATTCATCTTTTCAAGTAAATTTTCGCTTAAAGGTTAGGGTTTAGTGTACTCATATAGCCAATAATACCAAACTATATTTAAAAAAGTAATTTATTTAATTGCTGAGACCACCAGCCAACTTACAAATATTTCTTCCCACATATGTAACACGTTCAAAAACACTGAACAAAATATTGGTTCAAGTTACAATAAAAATCGGCACTTGAATGAAAGTGTTATATTTTTGTTTATTGCACTATTCAAGCGTGAGTCAGTGACCGTAGACAACAACAAAACTGACGAAAGAGTCAAGTTACTTTTAGGCTAAGTTCTAGCGTAATCAGCTGACTGCATGACGAAGCGCTAGAGTAAGGCACTTATAGTATTTTCAAGGCCAGGCAATTGTTATGCGTTTGTCAAAATAGGAGAAATATGCGTGGTCATCAATAAAGTAAAATTTACCAATCATAATTTAAAGATGAAATAGAAGGGAGAAGAATTGGAAAAATTTGGACAAAATGGTTAGAATAATTTTAAGAAAATACTGTTTTTTTTAGAATATAAGCCGAACATTTTTGTACAATAAATCAGATGTAAACAGATTTTAATGAAAACAAATTCAGAGCTCTTTATCTCTAACAGTTCTGTTTATCTCAAACTTGACTCTTCAGTCATTTATAGTTCAAAGCCAGACTCTTTAAACCAACAATCATAGCGGTTTTGGTGCGCTCTAACTACCAAACACTTTATCACGACAGGCTATCCTGGTGGTAAGTGAAATATTTCTTACTATCCTTTTTCATCAGTTAATACATTTATCCAACTCATCTAAAATACTACAATAGAAGATCATACCCTACATGCCAACTTAATAGAAGAATAAATTCATCATACTTTACAATAGAAGGAACCACGTTTCGGAAACACACAAAACATCTATACCGGAATCTTCAAACAAATGTCTCAACTCATATATTTTATTTATGAGACTCTGAAAATTAATATGGCAAATTTCAACTCCAGTTTTTTGACCGGACAAAATTCGAATCATTGCGAAGGAGTGATCTTAGGAACTTCCCAAGTTCTAGGTTAAGAAAACATTAAAAACAGAAACAGAAAAAGAAAATATATGTGACAAGGTGATGAATACAAAAAACTTTAGTTTCAAGAAATATCTGTGTGATTTTTTTTATAAAGAGACGTGAATAAAGTGTCATAGGTGCAAATATATTAGTATTATAACTAAGAAAACAATAAAAAAATATAGGAAGATTCTATAAGCAGCATTTATAAGCATAAAATTTTTAAGTGGCTGGTTTGAAATTCCTACTATGAAATAAATGATTTTTAGTTATAAGTGGTTCCGTACCCGTCTGTTGAATTCTGTTCCAATTCATTTAAAGATTAAATACGTATAGCAGTATCATTTGGTTCTCTCCTAACGTATATAACACCACCCATCGAGAAGGCTGTAGATATGTATCGCTGTTTTTTAAGTCCCAAAGCAGTTCGTTGAATGTGAAAATTAGTTTTGGTAAGGTTTTCGTTAATTGAATCAAAGATTTGGGACATTTGAATCAAGTCCTGCATTATTTTAACGAAGCAGTGTATTTTTGCATTTTTATAGACTTTGAGATAGCCTTTAAAAAAATTGTTGTTGTTATATGTAGAGTCGAACGAAAAACTAAATGGCTATTTCAGCCCTTGAAAGGACTTTGACCGAGCTTCTTATGATCAATTGTGTTGTGTGTTGTGGAATGTTTGAACACAAATTATCCAGAACTGGACCTACATGTTTTATGCCGACTCCGAACGGTTTATGTTCTCAAGAAGCTTTTCATTGCAGTTTTTACTCTCTGAGGTTTGCCATTGTCTGCAAAGAGATGACAGCCGAACAGAAAAATTAATTCAGTTGAAAAAACTTCTGTGCCAGGTGGCACTCAAACCAGGGTTCTCTGGTGTATGGGCCACAAACTCTACCCAGTGCACCACGGCCGCCACATGGAGAGTTCAGTCTAGCAATAATACTAGAGTCCAGCTTAGACAACCCGTGGGGACGACGGACGCGAAAGATATTTTTTAATATTGGTGGCGAAAAATTAATTGCATCGCATTATTTATTAAATATATGCGATAAGTTTTCTTGTTCACTAAATGGAATACCATTTCTTCGTAAATCTGATGCTACGGCAATGTTTTCTTGTTTTTCCAACCGGGCTTTGATATCATTGAGCTGAGCTTTCTGTCCACTGTAGCCATCTTCAATTCCTTTTACTCTCTGGGGGAGTGTGCTCAAATTAGAACTCGACCTTGTGAAGAATCGATGACTCAGAGCATGGAGAGATGAAATGAACTTGTTGAGAAGTACTAGGTGAAGAAACCGGTTTTGCACTAATTTTGTTCTTGTATTCATTGTTGTTGATAGTTTTTCTATTTTCTTTCAAGTTTTGTATTAATTAATTTGTGTTTAGTGTTTGTTGAAATTTTTTTTTTAGTGAAAGTTTTATAAATGTATGGAAATCGTCAAAGCTCTTTTCTAAATTGTTTATTTACATAGAGCACTTTTTTATAAGCTTCTCTTTTTGTCAAGAATTTATTTTTTTTTATATTTTTATTTTTGCACTTGACTCACTTAGTTGTTATTATATAAATGAGCTGATCTTAATCTTTATCAAGATGTACGTGATGATGCGAAAACACGTCCGACTACGACGAATAAAAATTTATTTATCCATTTAAAATTGAGTGAACAAATTGGTTAAAAAGACGGTCTAATATATCAACGTATTAACGTAGATACGTTTTGAACTAAGCAAACAGACTTTTTTTAAATGTTTTCTTTTTTACTGTAGACAGTAAAACTCAAAAACCGCAAAGTCAAACGACGACAAGTGAAAAGAGTGATTCTGACTATGCTCAAGAAAGTTGTTATGTTTGCAAGAGTAAGGGTATATACGTAAAATTTAAGCACAAAACTAAAGCTGAGTTTTTTAAATTGAGCAAATATTAGAACAAATTAAATTTGGGTAGTACGGCAGTTCATTAATAGAAGTACAATTAAGATAGCACGAAAGACATAAGAGACGAATATGTACTATTATTGTACTTGGTTTCGTATTTATTGATAAAAGAAAACGTCATTGGCAAATACGCTGACCAATGGGTCCTGGTTAGTTATAAATATTGAAATTATCACTTTATTTTCATAGCTTTGTATTTTTATGAAAGACCACGATTCTTTCAGAAAGTTGGATTTATTTAGCATTCATATAAATTTTTTTCTAATCTATTAGAAATTCGTTTTTACTCTGTAAAGGTTTACAGTTTAATCATTTTGAAAAAACTGAGTACACCAGCAACTATAAAAAAGTTGCAATAAGGGCTATTTCTGAGTATCGAATACGATGAAACGATAAGCTGTATGAGCTATACGCCGACATCGGCATAGTAGAGCGAATAAATGTCTAAGCGAGCGCCTTCGCTGGCTAGGTCATGTTGGTACCCAGCGGTGGTCAGCGCAGGAGAATACGATCGCATCTCCGTTGGAAGGACCAATTAGAGGACAGCCTGACGAAACTCAGAGCTTGGAACTGGCGCCAACAAGCGCGAAACAGAAATGGCTAGCACAATTTCTTACACCAGACAAACACCGACTTACGGTTGTAGGCGCCACCTAAGTAAGTAATGTCTATTCCTTTGCACTATTACACTTGCTTAAGCGAAACCCTAAAGCAGAATAATGTAAAATATTATTTGAAAGACAAACTATACATACTTATAGACTCGTTCGAGTATCGATATTCTGGTACCGATTCTATGACGAGCCGATCATTTGGCTTATCCGACGAGCTTTTTGCCTCCTTCTTGTAATCACAAATTGATAACGTGCAGATTTAGTACTTTTTATGCAGATGATACTTATTAGAAAACAATGATATTATCTACTGCATAACTAATTGTAATGTCATTCTTTATCATTATTTTCTAATAAGTATAATTTTTTTAGTACAGCCAACTTTTTTATTTTTAAAGATATGTTTATGTTTTTGATGTCATTGAACAGAAAACTGAATAAGTTACAAAATTAATCTAAAACAAATTTCATTTATTGCACAAAACTCTGAGAAATTTGCACTCAATGTTGAAATTTGGTAGTTTCAACCGATTGATTACATCTTCACACGATCACAGCTCGGTAACGGTTAAGTTGGTGGGGTTTTTTGATATACCGTTGGAAAGGAGGTTTCATTGCCTGTAAAATGAGTTATCAACATATCACGTTTTATATAACTTAGTTTTTCTGCTAGAAACAATAACGTAAGCCAGAGTCGTGAAATATTAATTAACCCTGTAGCTTCTAAGAATGTGAAAATAGACCCCTCCCTCCTATTCGGTTTTTTGCTCAGCTCGACATATCCTTTCAACTCTATAAATAGTTGCACTCAATTGCAGGACACCCTGTATATATAATAAGGTGGGTCACCAAAAATAAATAAAAAAAGTCACCCCCTAGAATGATAGCTTACCTCGAAAGTATTTCAGCATCATCAAAAAAATATTTCTTTTCTGGTGTCTCAAAAAACAGCTATAATGGTCTTATATTCATAACCTTGGCATTTCTGGTCCGATCATAAAGCGCAGTGTATCGTTGGAAAGGTATTAAAGAGTACCACCTTGTGTTTTTATATATCATTGACCTCGGATGTCATCTTCAAGTGGATATTTCAATTTTTATTGTTTTTTCATTTGTAACCCCAAAATTCCGATAAAATAATTATTAAATCAAAGTTGTGCAAAAATCAAATGATTTCATTCCCTAGAAGAAAAGGTACAGAGGTTTACATTTTCAGTACAATTTCTGTTAAAAGAAAGGTAGTATATTTTTTAAAATTTAAATAAAGTCCGAACAATTTTTGGTTTTATTAATATACCTTAGTTCACATGTGGCTCAATTTGACAGTATTTGACATAAAATATTTTCAGTCGTATCGTTTTGTACTTATGTTTTTCATCACAGTTGAGGTATAACTGTTATGCCAAGTAATACTTTGCTTTTAGGTACTTCGACTTTGGCAGAGCTTATACGTCATTCAAATTGAATGAAGAATATCGCTTTGTTCTCTTTTACTCTCTTCGAGATATTTGATTGAATGCCGATGCCGACTAAGTGTTGTTGTAAGTACCAGAAAAGTTGATTATGCAACCTCCATCAAAATTTTGATTGATGAGATGAAGTGGTGAAAGTTCATTTCCGCTCTCGCAGAGAGTTAATTTTTTTTCGTTGGGAAAACAACAACAAATTTTGAATAATCCTTCAATTTGAATGATGTATAAACAGTGCCTTTTACACATTTGCAACTCAACTACGACTTGACTCTTAAAAAACTTGGTCCGTTATTTTTAATACTTATCGTAGTTGCTTTTACATTTTAAGTGTTTAAGCTTCGGGCTAATGCAACAATACGTAAATTTAACATTCCTCTACAACACATAATAAAGTTTGATTGCTCCTCACAAGCGGAAATGATTGATCGGGCCAAATTTACATTAACTAAACCACCCTGTTTGCAGTTTATTCTCGACGACGCATTAATATATGCAAATTCTGAGAAAGTAATCGATGTTCCTGGTAAATATTAATGCGAAGTTACAAAAAAATATTTTGAAATAGTTTGGTTTTTTCAGATTTCCTCTGCCATTAACAGAACACTGAACGCTTTTAATGTCTTTAACCGATAATTCGATTTAATCTATCTCGATACAGAATTTTATGTTTTCCGAGATTCTCTCTCTTCCCTAATTGGCAATAGCTCTCAGCATCACGTACCTCTAGGTTTAGAATTCTCAATTTACAATTATCAAATTTTAACGTCAAGTGTTTCTTTTTTTAATGTGTACAAAAATGCTGACTTCGGCGAGTTAAATATGGCCTTGAATTCAATACCTTGGTTTGACCAATTAGTATGAATGGATCTTGTTGATATGTATGCTTATTTTCTTTCAGTTTTTAAAGAATATACGGGTCGTTGGGTCCCCAAAAAGCAATCTTCTCTGGTCAAGTATCCGATTTGGTATAACAAAAGACTTTATAATTTGAAAAACAAAAAAAAAATAAAAATATAAAGCCTACAAGCTGTTCAGGAAAAATCGTGATATTCCAATGTTCAAATCTGCTTATCTATCCTGCCAATAGGAACTCGATGTTCTTAATAAATTTCATTTTAACTCATATATTTTATCTATCGAAAATAAGTTAAAGTCGAATAGTAAGTATTTTTAGAATTTTATCAATTATAAAAGAAATACTAATGGGTTATCCAACTCCATGTCTTACAAAGGCGAATGTTCTGAGCAGTTGACTACAATTTGTAACTTCTTCGCAGACTATTTCAAATCGGTTTACTCACATTCCGCAGGTGTCTCTACTTCCTTTGCTACTACCCCTCATGATAATTCTGTTCTATATATCGGAAGCCTCAGTATGGCGATGTTTTTACTGCTTTCAAAACTCATAGTTTTAATAATAAGGAGGACCCCGACGGCATAGCGCCTATCACCCTAAAAAACTGTGCAGAGTCGTTGTCAGTTCCGTTGTCTATTATTTTTAATAACTCCCTTTGGGCGGATCACTTTTTAGATGTATGGAAAGTATCGCTTATTGTGCCAATTTACAAATCTGGTCCTAAGCAAGATGTGTGCAACTACAGGTCAATCTGTAAACTCCTTAGCATTCCTAAAGTTTTTGAATTGATTGTTTATAAAAAGCTTATCTTTCTTGTAAAAAACATTATTTCTACTCAAAAACATGGTTTTTTCCGCAGCAGATCGACAGTAACTAACCTTACTATCTTTAGTAGCTTTATTTTAAATAATGTTACCAATGATTTGCAAACGGATGTAATTTTTACAAATTTCGCTAAAGCCTTTGACAAGGTAGATCATAATATCTTACTTTTCAAATTATCGTCGTTAGGCTTCCATTCTAACTTTTTAAGCTGGATAAAATCCTATCTTTTAAATCGTCGTCAAAAAGTAGTAGTATGCTATAGCCTATCAGCTCCAATTCTTGTCACCTCTGGAGTTCCACAAGAAAGTCATCTGGGTCCCCTTCTATTTTTACTTTTTATAAATGATCTTCCCTGTTTTATAAAGAATTCCAATTCCCTTTTGTTTACAAACGATTTAAAAATATTCCGTGCTATTTCATCGGATAATGATTTCTTGTTACTTCAAAGAGACATTGACTCAGTTATGACATAGTGTGAGATAAATAAACTACCTCTGAACATTTCTAAATGCCAATGTTTTTCTTTTTCTCGGTCAACGTCTCCAGTCTTGTGGGATTATTCGATCAATTCAGTAATTCTTATAAAGAGTTTTCGTTAAGAAGGACTTGGGAATTCTTATGGATGTGCGTCTTAATTTCAATGACCATTTAGATTTTCTAATTGGCAAAGCTAATTCGATGTTACTTACTTACTTAGGTGGCCATAACAACCCGTGTCCGGGTTTCGGCCGACATCATCAGCTCTCGCCAGGCGCCTCTGCTTTGCGCGCGCCTTCTCCAATCGGATACACTAAGTGCGGTTAGGGCTTCTTCAGCCTGGTCCATCCATCGGAGGCATGGTCTCCCTCGTCGTCGTTGGCCAGCGACCCTCGCCTCGAGCACCTTTTTCGCTGGAGCTTCGTCGTCCATACGATGGACATGACCCAGCCAGCGTAGTCGCTGCACAGTTATACGCCGAACAACGTCAATATCTTCGTAGAGCTCTTACAGTTCATGCTTCATTCGGATGTGATAGTCATCGCCGACTCGAACAGGACCGAAGATTTTGCGAAGAACTTTTCTCTCGAACACCCCCACAGCGGCTGCGTCAGTTTGAGAAACTACCCATGCCTCAGCGTCATAAAGCAGCACAGGTAGAACGAGCGTATTGTAGAGTGTTACTTTTGTCGATCGAGAGAGGGCTCTGGAACTTAGTTGCTTACTGAGCCCGTAGTAGCACCTATTAGCAATTATTGTTCTTCGCTTTATCTCCAGGCTGATTTCGTTGTTGGTATTAATGGCGATGCCAAGGTATACGAACTCCTTGACTACTTCAAAGTTATAGCTGGCAGATGAAACGTGCTAATTCGATGTTGGGGTTCCTTAAAAGGAACTCTAAAGACTTTTCGAACCCGTGTACGTTGTTGACACTTTTTGCGCTGCACTGGTAAGATCGCACTTAGAATATTGTTCTACGATTTGGAATCCAATTTTTCAAATACATTCCAATCGTATTGAAAATGTTAAGAAAAGGTTCACTCGGTTTGTTGTATACAAACATAATTGGCACTTACCGGCAATTTTTTTCTTTTTAGACTAAACAACACTCAGGGGATGCCCCCTATAAATGCGCAAGCATTGTGTTGATTCGGAAGACAGGTGATAGTTAGTTGGAGGGTGGAAAGATGGAGTAGTGTCGGTGAAGATTTGGTTTAAATTTACACAGATTGAAACTTCCGGGAAACACACTCGTATTGAGATTGTCCCACAATTTTACTGAACGACTGGAGAACGAACTATCTCGGTAATGCGATGTTCTATTGGGCAATGAGGCAATGGCAAAAGGATGGGCTTGCAGAGCTGCCCTAGGAAACACATGGGCTGGTGGCGTCAGGCCATGCATCTCCCTTGAAAACTTACCATGGTAGTACCTGTACAGAAGGCTTAAGCAACTAACAATGCGACGATGCCAAAGAGAGTTGAAAGAAGATGAAATATTTTCATCCCCTATCAAATATATCGCACGTCGTTGAATCCGGTCCAGAAGCTCCGAATATGATCTTGAAGCTCCTGCCAAATGTGCGAATTGTACTCCATTTTTGGCCTAATATATGAGGTATAGATCAGATGAAGTGAAGTATGTCTTGCACTGTTTAAAAAAACCTACACTCAACGAAAAATTCTTGGTAAAATTGATGAATCACTTTTGTTAATCCTTAACAAAACCAAATTGTGCAATCGATTAAATTTTATCATAAATGCTTCATATTTTCATCAATTCGAAAGAAACTTTATCCATTTGATTAAAAACATAATTAAACGTTAACAAATCGAATGTGTTGAATTGAAAAAAAGTGTTTTATTTGTTTGAAAAATGCTTTTCTCAACTCTATATAAACTTATTCACGATAACAATATCGTCAATCAGTTGGAATAAAATTTTATAATTTTTATAAATAAAATCTACAAGCTTACTTCGTTAGTTTGATAAATAGGTTTGTTGTGCTGAAGAAATCATTTATAAAATTGATAATCGCTTGAGTCACGTAGATAGAATTTCAATTTCGTAATGATGAAATTAATTATCAATTTTAAAAAATTTTCATAGCATGATCGCTAAAAGTACTGTTACGGCTACATTTGTACAGATTCTCACCTATACATTGAAATGAAAACACTTAATAACATCTTTGTTCATGTATTTGTGTTTCATTCACAATATTTGTTATTTTCCTTTAATCTTCGCTGCTTTAACTGACGGTTGATGAACAAATTTGCATTAAGAATTTAATAAGCAGCTAAAAAATTATAAACAAAAAATTTTCTTCAAAATCGGAAGAAGTTTTTTTTTAAAAAATCATCATTTCATTCCATTAGCAGCTGAAATTTTGTAAACCAAAAATATTTCTTTTTCTCCAAAAATTTTATAAGCCAAATCTTATAAACCAAAAACATTTCAAATTTTTTAACAAGAAAAAAATCTATAATTTTTAGCAGCAAAAAATTTATAAACCAAAAATATATCTTCAATTTCGGAAGAAACTTTTGAAATATATATATCATTTCTTAAGCAGCTAAAAATTTATGGAGCAAACATTATTCTTCAAAATCATTTTTTTAACCAGCGAAAAATTTATAAGCCAAAAATAATTTTCTTCAATTTCGGAAGAAAACTTTACAAAAAAAAAATAAATCATTTCTTTAGCAGCTAAAAATTTATAAAGCAAACATTTTTCTACAAAATCAAAGGTAAAATTTTTTAACAAGAAAAAATGTAGCATTTCTTTAGCAGCTAAAAATGTATAAACTAAAAATATTCTTACAAACCAGAAGACTTTTTCAAAAAAAAATATCATTTCTTAAGCAGCTAAAAATTTATGGAGCAAAAATATTTGCCCTAGCAGCAAACATTTTTCTTCAAAATCATTTCTTAGCAGTCAATAATTTATAGATAAAAATATTTCTTTAATTTCGGAAGAAAACTTTTGAAAAAAATAAGTCATTTCCAAAAGAAAAAATTTTTCTTCAAAATCAAAAGAGCAATGTTTGAACGAAGTTAAGATCGAATAAATTTCAATAAATTCTTAATTTCTAAAACCTAAACAAAACGCAGCGCTCACCTAGAAACAAAACACACATACCTACACATATGCAAATAATAATAGCAAACAAAACACATGCAAATAACAATTGTATCAAAGAGATATTTTTATTCTCTCAAAACCTGTTTCGAGCGGATTTTGGCTTGCATGTATGGAATTTGTAGTTTTAGAAATGTCGCCGAAGCTGGCCGCTGCCATTCACCGCAGTACCTTCAATTCTCGCTGCTTCGAACCTAAACTATACACCAGCAGCGATTCACTATCGTAACTTCGAAACCCTCATGCATTTTCTTCACTATATATACTTTTTGTCGCTGCTATCAAAATTCACTGGCTCTGAAATTTCGTTGCTAGTAGCGATGAAAGTGGCATGAAAGTGAAACCAGTGTGAGTGCATTTGTATAAAAATGTGAATGTATTAAGTTTTTCGAACTTCAGAGCCAGTATACAGGTTTGAGTAGCATGCCTGTAAGGGCAATGCTATGCTGGCGGTATTGGGCACGCATTATTGTTGTTTCAATGTGAATTGAAAAATTGAGAGCAATAGAGACAATAAATTTTGCCCACCACGGTCACAAAATGATTCGATAAAAATATGAAATCACAGGATCAAAACAGGTTGCGTTGTAGAATTATTCACAACATTTGTGTTTTAGCATTAATAGTAGTACAATTTCAGTGCGAAATGTATGAAAGCAGTAATGAAACCTGCTTAATAGCAACACTCAACCATGTTCAACGATGATACTTTTTTCGGATAAAGTACTAAAAGTAGCAAAAAGTATACTAATGTTTAGTGATCATATGACCGTCAGCATAACAAATTTTGAGCACTCATCAAACGAAAAAAGAGCGCAAAAGTGACATGGCAAGGGATCATTTGACCGCCAGCATAACATCACCCTAATCGAATTAAAAGTATTGGATACTCAGGGTTGTTTTTTCTGTTCAAGCATGCTACAAAGTCTATATATGAATGCACTAAAATGCAACCATATGCGTGGCCTGTCTATGCTGTTGTTTGCTGCATTACCTATAAAAAGCACTAGCTAGCAAATTTGCATTTTTGGTTGATTTTGGTTGAAATTTTATGCATTATATGTCTAATATTAATACTGAATCGTAATAAATATTATTTAAGCGAATATTGCTTAACTATGCAAATATTTAATGGATTACATTTGCCTGCATCTCTTGCACAAAAATCCTGTTAAAAGCATCAAGTATCCAATTAGAACATCGAATAGTTTCCAATACTTTATTGGGTACCCAAACGTACAGAAAGTATCCAATATCTCCACTACAACTACTGTAATGATGCAGCCACACGGTATTGAACTGGCTTGCCACTAAAGAATAATCCAACGAACACATGAGGCAATTTGTCATAGCAATTTAAACACATTAAAAGTTTTTTACCGACACTCTCACACTTTTCCAATTGCCAGCTCAATTGCGTGGAACACTCAGGCTGCAAATTGTCTGGCAACAATTTTACAGAGAGTAGCAAAGATTTGACTTTTGCTCGTGGAAGTGACAAACAACAAAAAGAAGCAGAAATTAATAGAAAGTTTTTTTATATTAATTTTTCAGAACGATTTTTGAATTTCAGTTGTCAAACAATCAAGATAATTTTTTATTTTCAAATAAATTGGGCCTATTCGGCAAAATCTGTTATTCTTGTACGCATTTTCTGTTATCATTCATAAAAGATGTCAGCCACAAAATATTTTTTAAAATTGGTATTCATTATTTCGAACTTTTATAGCATCCTGTTATCAATTTTCGAAACAAAAATCTATTACAATTCCGTTAATTTCTGTTATGAAACAGCTGATTGTGGTCAAAAATTATTCTGAAAGTGCACTTAAAAAAAGAAAAAAAAAACATAAATCACAATGCAGAGCGAAAAAAGTAACTAATCATTTAAATAAGCAATTTTATTCTATCAATTAACATTTTTTTTATAGGAAAACGCGAGTAAAAGAGCTTATTGTTCTTATTAAGAAGAAAACCCAGTGCTGGTGAGGAGGAAACACTGCAACGCATCAGTAGGACTGTGGCAAGAGTTCGCTGGTAGCCTTAACTCAACTGGTGGTGCGCAGTATTCATGCGACAAGGGGAAAACGTTAAGGCTTTTGTTTATATTATGAATACATATCTGCTTAATAATGATTTAATTTCAGGTGTTTGATAACTGGTGGTATTCAGTGACGGACAAACTGCACTCGAAGAAGAGCGAGTTGAAAAAGACTGGTTGAGGCCAAGGAACAGATATATAATTTAGTTTTTGATCGTTACTTTTTTGATCATATATAGAATTTATTTGTGATCGCTATTTTTTCAATCAGAAATAAAAGTTTTTTATCTTTACTTTTTTGATCAGAAATAAAAATTATATGTGATCGTTATTTTTCAATCTGAAATAAAAGTTTTTTCTCAGAAATAAAAGTTTTCAATCAGATTATAAAAGTTTTTTATTGATATTTTTTGGATCAGAAATTCGATTTATTGACTTTTTTAATTTGAACTCAATAACAGATTTATATGTTATTCAAAAACGATCCAATTTGTCGCTTAACAAGCGCACATTCACTTTGTCCAACCTAAACAGCTGCAGAAAACGCACGTCAGGAAGATCGAACGGTTTGTTATTTAGACGTAACTCCATCAAAGTGGCAGTTACATCTTTAAGTTAACTGAATAAATTTTCAAAAAGCAGTAAGCAATTGCCATAGTAGTCAATCAATCCTATTCTTCGTAAAGTTTTAACAAAGTAGTTAGAAAGTCTTATTTCAGATTATCCTTGTGGACTATTTTACCATCAATACGAACCGCAGTACCCAAGTCTTTCTGAACGGGCTTCTGAATATAAAGTTTTCTAAATTTATTCCTCACCCTTTTATTTGTCTACTTTCTCACCTGGCTCAAACACTCTAGTCTTTTTGTTTTTGTTCTCGCGATTCAGTGAAACTTCTTGGGCTTTTGATTTGATTGTTTTGAATCGAGTGAATTAATTCGGTTGGCTTACAATTAGTAACGGAGTGAATGGATCGATTGTACTTCGATGTGACGAAAAGTATGAGCTTGACAGTGTATTCTATACCTTGTTCCAGGGTTGCATCTGACAAAAATAAAAACGTACTTAACAAATAACATTTTTTGTCTTGGAGATTAAATGTTTTTTCTTTACAATTACCTACTTTACTTCCCACCGTTTCAAAAGTGATGACCAAAAAAAAAAACGATCCTCACCTTTCACATTTTCAATTCTTCGGGGGTATCATTTTCCCCCGTGCCTCATTTTATATGAATGAATGAATGAAAAAATTGTATGCACCATTTCTCATTTACTACTTAGCAGTTAACTCCAAAAATTTTTGTTTTCGGATGCGACCTGAAGGTGTGGAATATTTAAAATATAACAACAGCCCGTACTGTTGCTCTGCACGATTCATATAAGAGGAATTAGTCCTTAACCCCGATATACGCCTACGTACTAAACCACTCAGACGACCCAGTATAGATTTATTTTTCCCACTGGTAAAGTAATTCTTTTTACGCCAATTTGCAACGCCACCTGGGGGCTTACATGTACATGAATTTTAATAAAAATATTTTTTTTTTGTTGTATTCTTGAATACTTGATTAAATAATAAAAAAGTTTTTATAAATATCTGCAGTACGCAATACGCCTCAGACCGAAAAAGTCCCCTTAAAGGCATAGTGAGGTCACAGTAAATTATTTTATGTGTTCGTACGTTTCGTGTCGGACGTCTCAGATTTTTCCATATCTCAACTTTTGTTCACTTTATAGCAGAATAAGAACTTGATGAAAATCCAAGCTCTGCAGTAAAAACAATTGTTACAAAATCACACTACTTATAATTTTCAATAAAAATATGCGTTTACAAAAAATTTTCGCATGTTTGAAGAGATTAATACTATAGCTTCCTCTAGTGTTAAAGATAGAACGAATAGATGTCGTACACTCTCTGTACTCGAAAATCCCTATGTACAAATTTGCATGCAAATCGGAAGAGCGGCTTCGGAGACAAGCAATAAATAAATATTTTGTGGAATCCAATCGCAGCACCACCTACTACGTTTTCTGGCTGAATTTTCTAGGATTTCTTCAATGGCCGAGAAAAACAACAAAAAATCGCCAAGCAAATCGTAATCTCCGTTTACGAGGTAAGCAATAACGAATTTATTTAATATATATAAAGATATAGAACGTACTTTTCCTTAATTTGGGGTCTTGAAATATATCGGCTGGAAGTGGGGAGCTCCTCATCAGTGAAGCCAGCTTCCAAATCAAGGCTTATATTTCGCACCTCCAGATTTAAAGCAAAGAAGAGCCTGTGCAGCCTCAATTTCATTTAAACCTGGATAAAGTGCACTCTGCGTAGCCTTTGATTGTTCAATATTTGAACACTTTTCAGCTCCATCTTCAGCATCATTTTCTGCAGGATAGAAAGAACTCCTAACCTCTTCGCTTTGATTTTTGCAAAAATAATTTATTTATTAGCACTTTTCTTTTCATTATCTTATCAAACTACACATAAACTCACTTTATTTTAAAAAATAAATCATTTTTTTTATGTTTTTAACATTAAGTTTGCTAATTTTTATTAACTTAGTCATTTTTAAAAATTTTAAACTGTCGCTTTTAAATTGCAACCGCAATTGATTTAATTTGTTCCCAATTGGACAAAAGGCAGTAAAAAAGGCGATATGTCAAACAAACAAAAGAATACAATGGCAAAAGCAAAGTACGAGGAATACGAAATATGAAGGAGGTACGAAGTCAGAACGTACTTCGTATCATCTGATTTGTATGAAGATTCCATACAAGCTTATTGATACGAAGTACGCTTTGAATTTGGTATTCTTTGATTTAGTATTCCTCACACTTTCTTCTTTGCTATTGCATTCATTTTGAGATCTCTGCACACCGTACGTAAACAAAGCAAAAGTCAAGAAGTATTGCCATATTAATTTAAATTTAAGACGATTGGCACTATCAGGGTGTAAATCATAATAAAAAGGTAGAAAATAAAATAGTAGGTACTAGTACGAATTATAAAGTACTTCGTACAGAAATAATAAAAACGTATACAAAATGGTACGAAAATACGTACTTGTGCAACACTGCCTTGTTCTAATCTTATGCACCTAGCTATTTCTATCATTAGGTGTGTTTCCGTACTCACACTGTGTAACCCCCTAGCCACACGTGCCAGTCCGAAGACAGTAACAGTTCGAAAAACTCAATGCACTCTCACTTTTCACTAACACACTCACACCTTGACATCACTGGCAGTCCACTGGCAACAACTTTTACTGAGACAGTGAATTTCGACAACCACAGCCAGTGCGAAATCGAAGTAAGATAACAGTGTTGTATTTTCTCCCTTAAATATTCGAACTTTAAATATGCACTTTTCTTTCATGTCTTGTAGTGAAATATATGCAATGATTTTAATTGCCCTTATATGACACATAAAATATCATATGAATAAGTTGCATTTCATTTTGAAAAATATTGATAAACACATTTTACAACATAATTAGTTCCCCATTTTTATCCCGTTTAAGTTTGGTGCTGTGTTGGCATATAAAGCATCACTGAATAAAAGCAAACGGAATAAAAAAGTGGTCGAACCTTTGGCTTTGACGATATTTTTCAAATGAAAATTTACTAGCACGTGTGGCCGCACCGAAATTTGTTGATTATTTCGGAATATTTTCGAAGTAAATACATATTCTTTATTAGCATGCCAGTACTATCACTTGTGGCTGCAGCGTAAGTAGGTGTTCATACATCAGTCAAATGATTGAATCAATCAGATTTTGTTGTTGCTTTCCTATGTAAAAAAAAATAAACTTTATCTCAGAGCGAAAATGAACTCCAAAATCTTCTCTCGTCAGTCAAAATTTTGATTGAGCTCCAGACCTGCATCAATCAGTCAAAGAGTTGCATTATTTTACTTGTTTGCTTTTTAGTAGGCAATTATATCAAGAAAAGTAGTTAACTGGAAGCAAAGGTAGTTTTTTGAAGTGAAAAAGAGGTGTAGTTTCTTTAGTTCCTGCCATAATTTCATTAATTCTTTTGTTTTTTTATGACTTGCATGCGATGGTCAATTTCCGGCGTATTGATTTCCTAATGTGATCAGTTTTAATCCTAAAAGATCAACTATATTTCCGCTATTGTTTTCCATTTTGTAAAATTGTTATGCACACAAATCAACTGAATAAAAGAAACACCCAAATAAAGTAGTGCACACAGCACGATATGAATTCACAAAATAGTAGGTAGCAGAAAAGTAACAAATGCCTGCGTCGGAGCTTCAATCAAAAAATCGTGTGTGAGCAAGCGTCAATCGATATTTTCAGAGAGAGTTAAAGAGAGTAAAAAATCGCGATATACTTCAATCATTTGACTGATGTATGAACACCTACTAACTTGTGGGACACTATTTTTTGTTTCCGTACTTTCTGTGCTTAAAATGGGAGAAGAAGAACAAGCATAAAAGCTCTCTCGAGCACACAAAGTGCACAGAGAGTGCTAGAACGCAAGACTCCGAGTAAAGTAAGAACAAGCATCAAGAAGAGCAAGCATCAACTTCACAAGCAAATTGACATAATTTTAATAGGCCCAATTTACGTTTGACATGTCCGCAGTCAAATTCAGCTGTTTTGTACTTGAAACTTACTAGAAGCTGTTTCCGTACTTTTGCAACTATTCTCACATTTCATTTTTACTCTCTCAGTTTGAACTTACACAAATCTTACACAGTGTAGAGTACGGAAACACACCTAGTGTTCCGTGCCACCTTTCAACCTGTTCATTGGTTGTGCTATGAAATATTGGGATTGTAAAAACTTCCACATTGAAATGATTCCTTAGAAGCAATTTTATTGTCTCTGAGTTAAACGTTTTTTTATTGTCACATACAATTGTTTTTGTGTTACTGAAAAATTCAAAATCTGCATGAGAGGTTCTTTTACGTCTATGATAGAACGCGATTAAATTGAGAAAACTATTGCAAGTTTAGAAAATTTGTCCAAACATGTTAAGAAATGATGCTTATCAGTAGAGAAAAATATCTATATGAAGTATTTTACCTGGATATGATGGAATAGGACTTGAGCCGATTTTATTTAACATTTATGGGACGTCTTTGGTATTTAACTTCGTCGCAGATCCTACAGTTTGCTACTAATTCTTTAAGATTTTTCTTCATTTCTGGAAAATAGTACTCAGTTAGGTGGCAAATCGGAGGGCTCTAGTATGTTCGGTCGATAATATTTGTACTTGATCTTCTTTATTAAAGATATATGTAACTTGCTTTTGCGTTTTGTATAGTTTTACCGAAAGGAATGTTTGTATATGGTTTTTCTCCTATCTCTAAGATTATTTGATTACGAAAACAATTTACTGGTTTTTGCACTGAAGTAATTATCTTTGTTAGGGATACCTCATTATGTGCAGTTAATGACTCTGACTCCAAAGCATTCCAAAGCATGTGCTGTTTTGAAAGAGCATCGGCGACATATTTCCTTTGCCGGACTTATAGAACTATTCGGGAATGAACTCTTCTATAAAGCTTCTCCAACGCTTGATTTTTAGTTCGGATTTTCTCAGAAATCGAAGAAATAAGCGGTTGATGGTCTGTAAAGATATTTAAGTCCGCAACCCCATATAAATAATTTGTAATTTTCGCAAAGCCCAAACTATATCAAGAAGTTCTTTTCATTTGTTGCATAATTTTCTTCGGTTGGGGAGTGTTCTTGAAATCCATGTTATCGGACGACTGCCTTGTGACAAAGTAGCGCCGAGTGCAGTCGATGAAGCGTCGGTTGTTAAATCAAATGGTTTCGTGTAGTCTGGATACAGCAGCAGCACTTCCTCTGAAGCTAATATTCTCTATTTTATCACATGCAAGCAGAGCATCCATATCTAGAACTATTGGAACATTTTTGGATTGATTAGTTTAAATATGGCCATTTTCTTCTCGTAGATATTTTGTGAGAGGTTTTACAATTGCAGCGTAATCCTTTACAAATCGCTTATAGTATCCAGACAAACCCAAAAAAAGATCGTAAGCCTCTGAGTGTTTTTGGAACCTCGTATCCAACAATATAATTTATTTTTTGCTTGCATGTCTTAATTGCATTAGCAGAAACCACAAACCCTAAAAATTCGACTTCTTTTTGAAGAAATTTTAACTTTTTAAGCGAAATACGCATATTTGCTTCACACAGTTTAGTAAGAATTCGGTCGATATCTTTGAGATGTTGATCCTTAGTTTTTGAGTAGATAATCACATCATCAGTATATACATGGTAACATTTTCCGATATCTTCTCGTAGCACGTCGTCTATCGCCCTTTGAAAAATGCTTGGTGCATTTTTTAGGTCAAACGGAAGTCGACAAAACTTTTATTTTTCATTACTAATGGAAAAGGCGGTGAAATCCAGATTTTAAAGCTAGAGTTGTAAAGAGAGACGATCCACAAAGATTAGCAAGTATTGCTGATCTATTTGGAATAGGATATTTATCGCCAATTGTTTTCTCATTAAGTTTCCTAAAATCAATAACAAGTCTCTTGTTCGGCTTGCCTGTTTCATCGCTATTTTTTTGTAGACGACCCATACATGACTATTGTATGCAGACCGTGAAGGTCTAATGATTCCATCACGTAAAAGACTAAAAATTTCTTTATTAACAAATTCCGTAGCGGCCATTGGATACGGGTAGGAGTTTGAAAAGACTGCATCATTATTAAATGTTCTAATAGTGGGCACAATGTTTGTGTTAAAGGGCAAAGCCTGTTTCGGATCAGCGAAAACATTTGCATGTCTATTTATTATGTCTGACACTTCACTAGCTTGTTCAGTTGAAAAATTATGGATGCTTTCATAGTTAAAAAATTGAATTCGTTCTTCTCCATCATTATAGTACACAGTTTTTTTTTCTGAAAATCTATTTGTGCGCCAATATCTCTAAGAAAATCGGACCCAATTATTCTAGCGAACGTGGTTAAATTTGGTAGCAGAAAAAAAACTGAATTTCTATCAAAAATATTAACTACACATTTACTTGTCACTATACTCGATCCATGCAAAGATTTAACTAAAAAGGGTGTGTCAATTTCTTTAACAGCTTTTAAGAATGGTACATTTTTGATATAATTTTAAGAGGTTCCAGTATAGACAAGAATTTTTAATTCTTCTCCCTCCCATATTCTGCTGATGTATGGGAGGATGGCACCCCTAAAAAATTTATTTCATCTTGATCTTGGGCATCGTGAGCATAAGTGATGTCACCAGTATTGGTGTAATCGTACTGATCATAAAAATCATTCTGATCGTCAGATTCTATATATGATTCACAGATATGAACAGACAGGAACCTTCCTGTTCTAGTTGCGTTGGATTTTTGAAATTGTATTTATGTCACTGTCATTCGTTCGCTTGAATATTATTGTTATAGCCTCTCTATTCGCTGCAAAAGAGGTAGAACGTGCAGATCTCATAGACACATCAATAATTTGGCTAGGTTGAAAATTTGTTTTATTTTGGAAAAAAGTTTAGCTTGTCATTCGATTAGAAGAAAGATTAGGGTTAAAATTCGTCCTATCCCTGAAATGAGAAGTAGAAGGATTTACTTCCATTGGTACCGGCCTACTGTTTGTTCTCTGTATTTTTTTATAGTGTGGTGAATGAATGGGTAGAAATTGATGCATATCACCTCTGTAAGCAAATGCATAAGCGAAATAGTTTCTTGCCCGATTTGCTCCTAGTTCCTATGCAAGTGCTAAGGCACTTGGCATGTGCAACGGGCGTGATGAAAATAGAATTTCGTTAAAGGGTTTGTTTAGACTAGAAATAAAAATTCTGAGATCGTCTTCATGCAACATTAAAGTTTTATTTACAATAAGAGTCAACCTCATCATAAAATTCAGTTATTGAATGTTTGCCCAGACGAAGAGTAGACATTTCTTGTTCTATAAAGTATACAGTATATCAATATACCTTTTGTTTGCATACGTAAAGTCTAACCGTGCAATTATGGCTTTTAAATTCAAAACAGTATTGAAAGATGTAAGTACCTGATCAGCTGGACCGACTACGTTATTTCGTATAATCGCCAATGCTTGGTAATGTTTTGACGAACCATCAAATTCCGCAAAAAGTTTATAAGCTGTAAAAGCCACTTGATGCCATGAAACGTACCGAAATGGATCACCATTGAATTCTGGTAGAGACTTACATAAGTCAAGGGACTCATCGCACTGTCTACCTTCTACTATTGTTGCCCCCTCATACTCTTCTACTCGCGTTGGTGTCTCTTATTGACTTAGTCTGTCCGTTAAATCTTTTATTTTATGTTCAAAACTATTTGCAGTTACTTCTGTCGCGCACCGAATTGCAGCGGTCAGCAAGTGTTGCAAAGAAGCTTCATCCATTTTGCCTTTTTAAAATTGCACAATTTTTTAGCAAAAAGACAACAATATGTTAAACAAAAAGACTTTTTTTGCATTTTTCATGCAAAAAGACTGAAAACCTAGCAGTCTTCGATACAATTTAATATAAAAAACGATCTTGTTTTAAGTGTTAATATACGTTTCATTTACAGTTGTTTTTGATTTGGTAGCTTTGTTAGATGGTTAAGCCAATAGAATCATGATGAACGATTGTGATACAATGCTGAATAGTTTAGAGTTGCTCCAGTCACAGTTTTGAAAGTTATTTCCTTAGGGTTACCAAATGCTGTTGGTGTTGTAGAGGATTACTAAATTATATGGTGTAGTTGTTGAGCGTTGTGTTGAAAATTTCTTACTTTGGAGGACTCTCGACAACAAACGATCGGTGTAGAACGATTCACAGGAAGATTAATTTGATGTGTGTAACTTGATACGGCAGTACAAAAAAATTTTGATGAAGCGCTCTTATAGGCCGAAGAAAAGCAGAGAAGCGCTTTAAAGCAGGATCAATGATTTAAAATTCGCTTTATGCGTTTTTATTTTTCAGTTTTTTTCCTTTCTTATGAAGGTACTTATTTAATGGTTTTTTTTTAGTTAGGCGCCAGTTAATATTAAATAAATAAAGTATAAACAAATACAGCAAAGTAATATAATTAAACCAAACTTAAATCAAACAAAGTATCATACGAGTCATATTATAAATCGTATTTATCAATATGTTTCAAAACGAAATTAAACTTATTCATATGATTTTTTATGTGTCAAATAAGGGCAATTAAAATAATTGCATATATTTTACTACAAGACATGAAAGAAAAGTGCATATATAAAGTTCGAATGTTTTTGGGAAAATATATAACACTGTTTTCCTTGTCAAAATTCACTGTCTCAGTAAAAGTTGTTGTCAGTCCGGGAATGTTTCCATTTCCTAGAAGGAAGTGAGAGTGTATTAAGTTTTTCGAACTGATACTGATTTCGAACTGGCAAGAACAGTGGATCCGGTATTTTTTGTTTTGGTGATTATACACTTATAAAGTCACTTCTGAATAATAATTTCTCTACATATTAGAAGTAAATACACTTCAAATTAATATTTTGTAGTTCTTAATTTTCATTTGAAATTCAATTCAACTTTAATTTATTGAGCAAATATGTTAGCATATAAGAATTATTTTCTTTTGCATGCCGCAAGTTAAATAAATTAGATAATAAAAATTTAACAATGAGATATTAGATAAAATTACAACAAGAGAGTAGGGAATGAATTAGAAACTTAAAATTATAAAAATGAAAATGAATGAATGAACGAGTTTAAAATTATAAAAGTTAATTAAAAACTAATTAATAAAATTATAATATGCAACAATTTTGGGATACATAAAATATTTTTTAGAATAATATCTTTAAGAGAATATAAAACATTGCTTGCAATTTATTTTTTAAAAGAATAAAATATAAATCCAACAAAATTAACAATTTATGAAAAAGAAAGGAAGAGCAGTAGAATACAAGAGCAGAAATAGCTAAGAGAAATATTCAAAGATTAATCGCTTAAAGGCTTTTTGCTTGGAGATGACTGTTTGGTATGCTGAATGCTGTTTGTTAGAGAATTCCACAGTCTTATTGCACTGACTAAAAACGGCCTGCTAGAGTTTTTGTAATAGTAGCTCGGAATCAATAGGTTCATGCTTCTATTTGACCTGCAAAACTGAAGTTTTTCATACAAGTAATGTGGGCAACGAGAGTAGATTATTTTATGCAAAAATATATTATTTCTTGCTTCGAGATAACGAAATATGCAGCGACCAAGTAGCTTAGTGCGAAGGAAGGATACATGAGTGAACCTCTTCAGTCCATAGACGTAACGGGCAGCGTTGTTTAGAGCAACTAACAACTTGTGGGATGAATGTGAATCAAGATTGCTATAAACTACTTCCGAGTAAGAGATCATAGGCATCACCAGTTGTAAGACAAGTTTTCGTCTTGTTTCGACGGGAACTAACGCTGCGGTCATTCTTAGGTTGCGTAAAACATAGTAGACTTTACTCACACAGGAAATAATGTGATCCTCACTGGACAGGGAACAGTTTATTTTAAATCCAAGGTTAGATGCCTTATTAACAACTTTCAGTTCAATGCTATTGAGTGGAATTCGGGGTAGACCAACATGAAAGGAGGGTGTTTTAGAAATCGATAGAATGTATGATTTTAGGGGGCTTATTCTGAGTTTATTAGCTTTAGACCATTTAGCTACATTATCTTATTCTTCATTTATTCTTGCACACAAATCTCCAATGAGCCCGCTAGGTCTAGACAAATATAATTGAAGATCATCAGCGTACGCATGCATTGTGTCATTTTTGCATACATCGAAAATGTCATTTATGAACAAAGAAAACAGAAGTGGGCCTAGAACCAAATCTTGGGGTACTCCAGTTTTCGTATTCTTAAATGTTGAGTAATTAAATCCTACTTTTACTCTGCGATCTTTCGCTTAGATAACTTTCCAATAACCGAACTGAACTCTCGGAGAATCTAAAATTTAACTTTAGTTTTCTACATAGTATTTTATGGTTCACTTTATCAAAGGCTTTGAAAAAGTCCAGGAAGCATAGTAAAGTCAAATGCCCCATATCAAAAGGTATTCTAACATCCATTACTTTAACTATTGCAGAGGAGCAGCTATGACCAGCCCGGAATCCAGATTGAAGGTCCGAAATGCGACCAAATGTGTTTACATGGTTTGAGATCTGCAAAGCACGAGGTTGTAAGGATGTGGTTAATTATGTGCGCGAGCGGGCTGAGCCAATAAGGCAATATAAGTTTAACAAACTTTATTCAAATGCCATCCTCACCAAACGCATTTGATTTTATTTTTGGTATGCAGCGGGCGACATCCAGTTCGCAAAGTGCGTTAAAATTAAACTGAGTAGAGAAGACAGAAGGATTATTATAGTAAATGGACTCCCAAGAATCATTAGACAATGAGTTAGCAGTGAAAAATTTGTTAAGGCGATTGGAATAAATTGGCAAGATTCGATATTTTTATTGCAGATTCCTATACTTTTAAAGTTGTTCCACAACTTTTTCGATGACAGTGTGGGATTGAGCTTAGAGAGATTGTTTTTTGGACACCCTAACTGCTGACGTAGCTTCGTTTCTTGAAATTTTATGAATCTCCTAGTTATATGCCACGGTTGGATTTCGTTTCCCCCTACAAAAGGATATATTACGCTTATTTAAAGCCATTTTCACAGAAGATGTGAACTAGGGGCAGGACCTGTTAGTGATTCGAAATGTGCTAAGGGAACATGGGTTTCAAAAAGATCAGTTATTTTATTAATAAAAAAGTTTAATTTTTCATCGATTGAGCTCAAAAACCAACAGTCAGTCCAATTAATGACACACAAGCTATTTATTAGTGATCCATACTCAATACTCTTACGTTACGGTAAGAAAAAGAAATATCAATAGCAGCTGGTGAGAGATCAATATCCAGTGTACAAAATATGAGTCATGGTCTGAAAAGAATGATAATTGGTCAAAAAGCAAAACAGAGTACTGATCGGAAACTACAAAAATGTCCAATAAGGTAGAGGAAGCATTGTTGGCAAACCTAGTTGGAAAGGTTGTATTAACTTTTCTAAGGCCGACTTCAGCTAAATTATTGACAAAATTTCTACGGAGACTATCATTTGCAAAGATATTTATATATAAGTCTATGGCAGAGGAAGAGATGTCTGTAAGTGAAGGTTCTAAGCTACAGTTGCGATTGGGGTTGTACACACAACAAAGAAAGACTTTAGTTCTGTTATTATAAATTTCAACGTTTAAATATTCAACATCTGAACCAATAGATTTACTTAGCACTTTAACATTCAGATACTTTTTGCAATATATTAAAACGCCACCGCCTTTTTGTTTGATCTGTCATTCCGAAATAGGTTAAAATTCATGAAACCATGTTTAGTTTAATTTAGTTTTATTCAAAGTCAATGGATACAAAAATCCTTACAGACTAATTTAAAGTAAAGTACACATTAAATAACAATTTTATGAATTACAATTAATAAAATAATCTTAATTCTATGATAGGAAAATACTATTAACAAATTAAAAAAATTGTTTCGAAGCAAAGAGATCGAATTCATGAGTTATATACAGCTCATTAAATAAAGTCAAAGTCCTAGTAATTGGCTGATTTAAGGTGAAATTGGTTTTACAATATTTTACATAAAATAATTTTGATTTTCCTAAATATCTTAATGGAATATTGAAAGTTATAAGCTCTAAAAGAGATGGGCAGTCAATCTGACCAGAAATAATATCAAATACAAAAATTAATGATGAAATTTTGCGTCTAGATTTAAGAGACTTAAGGCCCAATAGCATTAACCGCGAATTATAAGGTAGTAATGGATCATGAAAGTAAAATGACCGCAAGGCATACCTGGTCAAATTTTTTTGAATTCTTTCCAATCTGATAGATGTGGATATATAAAATGGACTCCAAATAATTGAAGCATATTCCAATCTACACCTCACAAATGAATTATATAATATTTAAATGAGTAAATGGATCGGAAAAACCGGTACTGTTTCATCGTATAAAGGCAAGTAATGAGTAGGCCTTAGGAATAAGGGCATTGACATGGTGGGTAAATGTAAATTTAGAGTCGAAAATAGCCCCAAGATAGCGGATTGTAGAAACAGATTGTATTTTAGAATCTAAAAGAAAATAAGTGTTACATAAAGTGTTTAAAGAGAGTTTAGAGAGAGTGATATGAAAACATTTTGAATAGTTTAAAGTAAGGCCATTCAATTTATTTCAACTTAAAACTCTAGAAATGTCGGCTTGTAAATCAGCAACATCTGCAGAGCATGATACTTTCTTGAATAGTTTTATATCATCCGCATACAATAGAAAACGAGAGCTCCAAATGTGCTTCAAATTCAAAAGACCAGCAACAAAACCATGTTGTTTAGGGCAAATATTAAGTTTAGTTAAAAAACTTGATTTCGCTTTAATAATACTCTCAAAGAGCTTAGAATTATTTGACAGTTTAGAGATTGGGCGGTAGTTTTCCACACTGTTTATAATTCCAGATTTTAAAATAGGAGTAATGGATGAAATTTTCAAACTCTTAAGAAAATTCCATTCAGATAAATATGTTTTAAAGATATCACGCAGAGGCACAGCTAAGATATATACGCATTTCAGGAACATAATTGTAGGAAAACCATAAATATCTTCTTTGAATTATGTTTTCATATTCATTATGGATTCTATGACGTCGTCAACTGACACAGACATAGACCCAATATCAGTAAAAGGTTCAATGGAATTCTCAATATTATTTACGAATGAATCATTGTCTAGAACGAAATTGGACTTGAAAAACTTATCAAAAATATTTACTGTATCAGCAATGCTAACTGAAGTGTTATCATTTAATTACATTGAAGTCGGAATCTGCGAACCACCTTTCTTAGACTGAACAAAATTCCAAAAAATGTTGGGTTGGATATTATGTTAGATTCACATAGCCAAATGTACTCCTTGTACAAAAACTTATTTAGAAAATTAAATTCACAAATTAAATGTAAATAATTTGCCTTGTATGTAGGCTCATTAGTAGCCTTAAAAAGCTTTAACAACTTATTTCGTAAGTTTTTGAGTTTTTTTAGGACGCTTGTATACCAGGGAAGTTTATGATTAATTTTAGGAGGGCGTGGAATAAAAACATCGCAAATAGTTAAGAGATACTTTTGAAATAAATAAACTATAACATGACCCCGCAAACTATAACATGACTCCGCACTATTACCACCAAATAATACGCCCCAATTTACATTATGCAGTACATTATTTAAGATGTTAAAATCACAGATATTAAAGTTATACTTCTTCATTTCTGGATGTGTCAAAAAATTTATAAAATTCAATTGCAACAACAAGTGGCTTATGATGCATACAAGATATGGAAAGAGGATGTAGGCATTCACTAATATCATACTTAATATTTGAAGATATATAAATAAGGTCTAACAATTTATTTAAATCATTAAAGATATGATTGATTTGATGTAAATAGATACTGCAAAGGCTATCGATCGTATTAATTTCGTGAGTCTGGTTAATATTTGTTGGAGTTAAGTCCCCTGAAATATATGTCCAAATAATTTTTGATAGATTAATGTGATAGATTAATGTGAGAGTTGGCCTCCATAGATGAGTTAATATCTATTATATTTTCAAGATGTGCCATATAGATTGCATCATTGCTATTTGGTGGAATATACGAAGCACAAATATAAAGGGACCCATTCGCAGTTAACACACGAACGCAAATTTGGTCAAACAAAGTATCTGTATTATTAAGTGGTTGGAGAGAAGAGCACAGTACACGCTGAATAGCAATGAGAACACCGCCACCACGTAGAAGTCCAGTTTTCAACGTATCACGATCATTCCGATATACATCAAAAATGCTGAGATCAAAAAATTCGGCATCACAAAATTCACGTTTAAGCCAGATTTCAATTAGTATGTAAACATCAAATTCTTCATGAGATGTAAAATTAAAATTATCTCCAGTCTTTGTTCTCATACCAGACACATTTTGGAAATATAATATCTGGTTTCAATAAGTAAAGTCATATATGTATATTACTTCAAAACTGTTTTCAAAAAACAATCTTTATTGACTCTAAATTAGTAAAACTAAAAATACTTCAATATATAAACATATATATAAACACTTCAATATAACATATCACAAAAAAATCAATTTAAATACACTTCTATAAAAAGATTAAATATCAATTTAGTTGCAAGAAAATAACCGTTTTATTTTGAATCACGGAAAAGCGCACCAACGACAAGCAAACAACGAAGAGAAATACATTTTGTATGAAAGAAAGCATCTCGGTATTCATTGTCGTTGGTGTGTTCTTTCGTGACACAAAATGAAGCGTTAAAATAAATTTGTCGACAAAAGTAAACAGAAATAAAATTCATTAACTTTGTTCTTGGTCTTTTCGACTTACAGCTTGTTAATTTTTATGTTATTTTAAACTAAGTTATGCCGACGAGTTTCAGTAATTTTATCATTCTCCAAGTCTATCAATTTTTCCTTTAGTCTAAGAAGCCGTCTTAGAGACGTTGCAATTTCTGCTAGTTTCTCCTTCTGATTCTCTTGTAATTCTATCGATTTTTTTCAGAACTCTTTTTGTGTAGTCACTTGCAATTTATGAAAAAGAAAGGAAGAGCAGTAGAATACAAGAGCAGAAATAGCTAAGAGAAATATTCAAAGATTAATCGCTTAAAGGCTTTTTGCTTGGAGATGACTGTTTGGTATGCTGAATGCTGTTTGTTAGAGAATTCCACAGTCTTATTGCACTGACTAAAAACGGCCTGCTAGAGTTTTTGTAATAGTAGCTCGGAATCAATAGGTTCATGCTTCTATTTGACCTGCAAAACTGAAGTTTTTCATACAAGTAATGTGGGCAACGAGAGTAGATTATTTTATGCAAAAATATATTATTTCTTGCTTCGAGATAACTAAATATGCAGCGACCAAGTAGCTTAGTGCGAAGGAAGGATACATGATTGAACCTCTTCAGTCCATAGACGTAACGGGCAGCGTTGTTTAGAGCAACTAACAACTTGTGGGATGAATGTGAATCAAGATTGCTATAAACTACTTCCGAGTAAGAGATCATAGGCATCACCAGTTGTAAGACAAGTTTTCGTCTTGTTTCGACGGGAACTAACGCTGCGGTCATTCTTAGGTTGCGTAAAACATAGTAGACTTTACTCACACAGGAAATAATGTGATCCTCACTGGACAGGGAACAGTTTATTTTAAATCCAAGGTTAGATGCCTTATTAACAACTTTCAGTTCAATGCTATTGAGTAGAATTCGGGGTAGACCAACATGAAAGGAGGGTGTTTTAGAAATCGATAGAATGTATGATTTTAGGGGGCTTATTCTGAGTTTATTAGCTTTAGACCATTTAGCTACATTATCTAATTCTTCATTTATTCTTGCACACAAATCTCCAATGAGCCCGCTAGGTCTAGACAAATATAATTGAAGATCATCAGCGTACGCATGCATTGTGTCATTTTTGCATACATCGAAAATGTCATTTATGAAAGAAATTTTCAAAAAACATTTACAAAGAAAACAGAAGTGGGCCTAGAACCAAATCTTGGGGTACTCCAGTTTTCGTATTCTTAAATGTTGAGTAATTAAATCCTACTTTTACTCTGCGATCTTTCGCTTAGATAACTTTCCAATAACCGAACTGAACTCTCGGAGAATCTAAAATTTAACTTTAGTTTTCTACATAGTATTTTATGGTTCACTTTATCAAAGGCTTTGAAAAAGTCCAGGAAGCATAGTAAAGTCAAATGCCCCATATCAAAAGGTATTCTAACATCCATTACTTTAACTATTGCAGAGGAGCAGCTATGACCAGCCCGGAATCCAGATTGAAGGTCCGAAATGCGACCAAATGTGTTTACATGGTTTGAGATCTGCAAAGCACGAGGTTGTAAGGATGTGGTTAATTATGTGCGCGAGCGGGCTGAGCCAATAAGGCAATATAAGTTTAACAAACTTTATTCAAATGCCATCCTCACCAAACGCATTTGATTTTATTTTTGGTATGCAGCTGGCGACATCCAGTTCGCAAAGTGCGTTAAAATTAAACTGAGTAGAGAAGACAGAAGGATTATTATAGTAAATGGACTCCCAAGAATCATTAGACAATGAGTTAGCAGTGAAAAATTTGTTAAGGCGATTGGAATAAATTGGCAAGATTCGATATTTTTATTGCAGATTCCTATACTTTTAAAGTTGTTCCACAACTTTTTCGATGACAGTGTGGGATTGAGCTTAGAGAGATTGTTTTTTGGACACCCTAACTGCTGACGTAGCTTCGTTTCTTGAAATTTTATGAGTCTCCTAGTTATATGCCACGGTTGGATTTCGTTTCCCCCTACAATAGGATATATTACGCTTATTTAAAGCCATTTTCACAGAAGATGTGAACTAGGGGCAGGACCTGTTAGTGATTCGAAATGTGCTAAGGGAACATGGGTTTCAAAAAGATCAGTTATTTTATTAATAAAAAAGTTTAATTTTTCATCGATTGAGCTCAAAAACCAACAGTCAGTCCAATTAATGACACACAAGCTATTTATTAGTGATCCATACTCAATACTCTTACGTTACGGTAAGAAAAAGAAATATCAATAGCAGCTGGTGAGAGATCAATATCCAGTGAACAAAATATGAGTCATGGTCTGAAAAGAATGATAATTGGTCAAAAAGCAAAACAGAGTACTGATCGGAAACTACAAAAATGTCCAATAAGGTAGAGGAAGCATTGTTGGCAAACCTAGTTGGAAAGGTTGTATTAACTTTTCTAAGGCCGACTTCAGCTAAATTATTGACAAAATTTCTACGGAGACTATCATTTGCAAAGATATTTATATATAAGTCTATGGCAGAGGAAGAGATGTCTGTAAGTGAAGGTTCTAAGCTACAGTTGCGATTGGGGCTGTACACACAACAAAGAAAGACTTTAGTTCTGTTATTATAAATTTCAACGTTTAAATATTCAACATCTGAACCAATAGATTTACTTAGCACTTTAACATTCAGATACTTTTTGCAATATATTAAAACGCCACCGCCTTTTTGTTTGATCTGTCATTCCGAAATAGGTTAAAATTCATGAAACCATGTTTAGTTTAATTTAGTTTTATTCAAAGTCAATGGATACAAAAATCCTTACAGACTAATTTAAAGTAAAGTACACATTAAATAACAATTTTATGAATTACAATTAATAAAATAATCTTAATTCTATGATAGGAAAATACTATTAACAAATTAAAAAAATTGTTTCGAAGCAAAGAGATCGAATTCATGAGTTATATACAGCTCATTAAATAAAGTCAAAGTCCTAGTAATTGGCTCATTTAAGGTGAAATTGGTTTTACAATATTTTACATAAAATAATTTTGATTTTCCTAAATATCTTAATGGAATATTGAAAGTTATAAGCTCTAAAAGAGATGGGCAGTCAATCTGACCAGAAATAATATCAAATACAAAAATTAATGATGAAATTTTGCGTCTAGATTTAAGAGACTTAAGGTCCAATAGCATTAACCGCGAATTATAAGGTAGTAATGGATCATGAAAGTAAAATGACCGCAAGGCATACCTGGTCAAATTTTTTTGAATTCTTTCCAATCTGATAGATGTGGATATATAAAATGGACTCCAAATAATTGAAGCATATTCCAATCTACACCTCACAAATGAATTATATAATATTTAAATGAGTAAATGGATCGGAAAAACCGGTACTGTTTCATCGTATAAAGGCAAGTAATGAGTAGGCCTTAGGAATAAGGGCATTGACATGGTGGGTAAATGTAAATTTAGAGTCGAAAATAGCCCCAAGATCGCGGATTGTAGAAACAGATTGTATTTTAGAATCTAAAAGAAAATAAGTGTTACATAAAGTGTTTAAAGAGAGTTTAGAGAGAGTGATATGAAAACATTTTGAATAGTTTAAAGTAAGGCCATTCAATTTATTTCAATTTAAAACTCTAGAAATGTCGGCTTGTAAATCAGCAACATCTGCAGAGCATGATACTTTCTTGAATAGTTTTATATCATCCGCATACAATAGAAAACGAGAGCTCCAAATGTGCTTCAAATTCAAAAGACCAGCAACAAAACCATGTCGTTTAGGGCAAATATTACGTTTAGTTAAAAAACTTGATTTCGCTTTAATAATACTCTCAAAGAGCTTAGAATTATTTGACAGTTTAGAGATTGGGCGGTAGTTTTCCACACTGTTTATAATTCCAGATTTTAAAATAGAAGTAATGGATGAAATTTTCAAACTCTTAAGAAAATTCCATTCAGATAAATATGTTTTAAAGATATCACGCAGAGGCACAGCTAAGATATATACGCATTTCAGGAACATAATTGTAGGAAAACCATAAATATCTTCTTTGAATTATGTTTTCATATTCATTATGGATTCTATGACGTCGTCAACTGACACAGACATAGACCCAATATCAGTAAAAGGTTCAATGGAATTCTCAATATTATTTACGAATGAATCATTGTCTAGAACGAAATTGGACTTGAAAAACTTATCAAAAATATTTACTGTATCAGCAATGCTAACTGAAGTGTTATCATTTAATTACATTGAAGTCGGAATCTGCGAACCACCTTTCTTAGACTGAACAAAATTCCAAAAAATGTAGGGTTGGATATTATGTTAGATTCACATAGCCACATGTACTCCATGTACAAAAACTTATTTGGAAAATTAAATTCACAAATTAAATGTAAATAATTTGCCTTGTATGTAGGCTCATTAGTAGCCTTAAAAAGCTTTAACAACTTATTTCGTAAGTTTTTGAGTTTTTTTAGGACGCTTGTATACCAGGGAAGTTTATGATTAATTTTAGGAGGGCGTGGAATAAAAACATCGCAAATAGTTAAGAGATACTTTTGAAATAAATAAACTATAACATGACCCCGCAAACTATAACATGACTCCGCACTATTACCACCAAATAATACGCCCCAATTTACATTATGCAGTACATTATTTAAGATGTTAAAATCACAGATATTAAAGTTATACTTCTTCATTTCTGGATGTGTCAAAAAATTTATAAAATTCAATTGCAACAACAAGTGGCTTATGATGCATACAAGATATGGAAAGAGGATGTAGGCATTCACTAATATCATACTTAATATTTGAAGATATATAAATAAGGTCTAACAATTTATTTAAATCATTAAAGATATGATTGATTTGATGTAAATAGATACTGCAAAGGCTATCGATCGTATTAATTTCGTGAGTCTGGTTAATATTTGTTGGAGTTAAGTCCCCTGAAATATATGTCCAAATAATTTTTGATAGATTAATGTGATAGATTAATGTGAGAGTTGGCCTCCATAGATGAGTTAATATCTATTATATTTTCAAGATGTGCCATATAGATTTCATCATTGCTATTTGGTGGAATATACGAAGCACAAATATAAAGGGACCCATTCGCAGTTAACACACGAACGCAAATTTGGTCAAACAAAGTATCTGTATTATTAAGTGGTTGGAGAGAAGAGCACAGTACACGCTGAATAGCAATGAGTACACCGCCACAACGTAGAAGTCCAGTTTTCAACGTATCACGATCCTTCCGATATACATCAAAAATGCTGAGATCAAAAAATTCGGCATCACAAAATTCACGTTTAAGCCAGATTTCAATTAGTATGTAAACATCAAATTCTTCATGAGATGTAAAATTAAAATTATCTCCAGTCTTAGTTCTCATACCAGACACATTTTGGAAATATAATATCTGGTTTCAATAAGTAAAGTCATATATGTATATTACTTCAAAACTGTTTTCAAAAAACAATCTTTATTGACTCTAAATTAGTAAAACTAAAAATACTTCAATATATAAACATATATATAAACACTTCAATATAACATATCACAAAAAAATCAATTTAAATACACTTCTATAAAAAGATTAAATATCAATTTAGTTGCAAGAAAATAACCGTTTTATTTTGAATCACGGAAAAGCGCACCAACGACAAGCAAACAACGAAGAGAAATACATTTTGTATGAAAGAAAGCATCTCGGTATTCATTGTCGTTGGTGTGTTCTTTCGTGACACAAAATGAAGCGTTAAAATAAATTTGTCGACAAAAAAAAACAGAAATAAAATTCATTAACTTTGTTCTTGGTCTTTTCGACTTACAGCTTGTTAATTTTTATGTTATTTTAAACTAAGTTATGCCGACGAGTTTCAGTAATTTTATCATTCTCCAAGTCTATCAATTTTTCCTTTAGTCTAAGAAGCCGTCTTAGAGACGTTGCAATTTCTGCTAGTTTCTCCTTCTGATTCTCTTGTAATTCTATCGATTTTTTTCAGAACTCTTTTTGTGTAGTCACTTGCAATTTATGAAAAAGAAAGGAAGAGCAGTAGAATACAAGAGCAGAAATAGCTAAGAGAAATATTCAAAGATTAATCGCTTAAAGGCTTTTTGCTTGGAGATGACTGTTTGGTATGCTGAATGCTGTTTGTTAGAGAATTCCACAGTCTTATTGCACTGACTAAAAACGGCCTGCTAGAGTTTTTGTAATAGTAGCTCGGAATCAATAGGTTCATGCTTCTATTTGACCTGCAAAACTGAAGTTTTTCATACAAGTAATGTGGGCAACGAGAGTAGATTATTTTATGCAAAAATATATTATTTCTTGCTTCGAGATAACGAAATATGCAGCGACCAAGTAGCTTAGTGCGAAGGAAGGATACATGATTGAACCTCTTCAGTCCATAGACGTAACGGGCAGCGTTGTTTAGAGCAACTAACAACTTGTGGGATGAATGTGAATCAAGATTGCTATAAACTACTTCCGAGTAAGAGATCATAGGCATCACCAGTTGTAAGACAAGTTTTCGTCTTGTTTCGACGGGAACTAACGCTGCGGTCATTCTTAGGTTGCGTAAAACATAGTAGACTTTACTCACACAGGAAATAATGTGATTCTTACTGGACAGGGAACAGTTTATTTTAAATCCAAGGTTAGATGCCTTATTAACAACTTTCAGTTCAATGCTATTGAGTAGAATTCGGGGTAGACCAACATGAAAGGAGGGTGTTTTAGAAATCGATAGAATGTATGATTTTAGGGGGCTTATTCTGAGTTTATTAGCTTTAGACCATTTAGCTACATAATCTAATTCTTCATTTATTCTTGCACACAAATCTCCAATGAGCCCGCTAGGTCTAGACAAATATAATTGAAGATCATCAGCGTACGCATGCATTGTGTCATTTTTGCATACATCGAAAATGTCATTTATGAACAAAGAAAACAGAAGTGGGCCTAGAACCAAATCTTGGGGTACTCCAGTTTTCGTATTCTTAAATGTTGAGTAATTAAATCCTACTTTTACTCTGCGATCTTTCGCTTAGATAACTTTCCAATAACCGAACTGAACTCTCGGAGAATCTAAAATTTAACTTTAGTTTTCTACATAGTATTTTATGGTTCACTTTATCAAAGGCTTTGAAAAAGTCCAGGAAGCATAGTAAAGTCAAATGCCCCATATCAAAAGGTATTCTAACATCCATTACTTTAACTATTGCAGAGGAGCAGCTATGACCAGCCCGGAATCCAGATTGAAGGTCCGAAATGCGACCAAATGTGTTTACATGGTTTGAGATCTGCAAAGCACGAGGTTGTAAGGATGTGGTTAATTATGTGCGCGAGCGGGCTGAGCCAATAAGGCAATATAAGTTTAACAAACTTTATTCAAATGCCATCCTCACCAAACGCATTTGATTTTATTTTTGGTATGCAGCTGGCGACATCCAGTTCGCAAAGTGCGTTAAAATTAAACTGAGTAGAGAAGACAGAAGGATTATTATAGTAAATGGACTCCCAAGAATCATTAGACAATGAGTTAGCAGTGAAAAATTTGTTAAGGCGATTGGAATAAATTGGCAAGATTCGATATTTTTATTGCAGATTCCTATACTTTTAAAGTTGTTCCACAACTTTTTCGATGACAGTGTGGGATTGAGCTTAGAGAGATTGTTTTTTGGACACCCTAACTGCTGACGTAGCTTCGTTTCTTGAAATTTTATGAGTCTCCTAGTTATATGCCACGGTTGGATTTCGTTTCCCCCTACAATAGGATATATTACGCTTATTTAAAGCCATTTTCACAGAAGATGTGAACTAGGGGCAGGACCTGTTAGTGATTCGAAATGTGCTAAGGGAACATGGGTTTCAAAAAGATCAGTTATTTTATTAATAAAAAAGTTTAATTTTTCATCGATTGAGCTCAAAAACCAACGGTCAGTCCAATTAATGACACACAAGCTATTTATTAGTGATCCATACTCAATACTCTTACGTTACGGTAAGAAAAAGAAATATCAATAGCAGCTGGTGAGAGATCAATATCCAGTGTACAAAATATGAGTCATGGTCTGAAAAGAATGATAATTGGTCAAAAAGCAAAACAGAGTACTGATCGGAAACTACAAAAATGTCCAATAAGGTAGAGGAAGCATTGTTGGCAAACCTAGTTGGAAAGGTTGTATTAACTTTTCTAAGGCCGACTTCAGCTAAATTATTGACAAAATTTCTACGGAGACTATCATTTGCAAAGATATTTATATATAAGTCTATGGCAGAGGAAGAGATGTCTGTAAGTGAAGGTTCTAAGCTACAGTTGCGATTGGGGTTGTACACACAACAAAGAAAGACTTTAGTTCTGTTATTATAAATTTCAACGTTTAAATATTCAACATCTGAACCAATAGATTTACTTAGCACTTTAACATTCAGATACTTTTTGCAATATATTAAAACGCCACCGCCTTTTTGTTTGATCTGTCATTCCGAAATAGGTTAAAATTCATGAAACCATGTTTAGTTTAATTTAGTTTTATTCAAAGTCAATGGATACAAAAATCCTTACAGACTAATTTAAAGTAAAGTACACATTAAATAACAATTTTATGAATTACAATTAATAAAATAATCTTAATTCTATGATAGGAAAATACTATTAACAAATTAAAAAAATTGTTTCGAAGCAAAGAGATCGAATTCATGAGTTATATACAGCTCATTAAATAAAGTCAAAGTCCTAGTAATTGGCTCATTTAAGGTGAAATTGGTTTTACAATATTTTACATAAAATAATTTTGATTTTCCTAAATATCTTAATGGAATATTGAAAGTTATAAGCTCTAAAAGAGATGGGCAGTCAATCTGACCAGAAATAATATCAAATACAAAAATTAATGATGAAATTTTGCGTCTAGATTTAAGAGACTTAAGGTCCAATAGCATTAACCGCGAATTATAAGGTAGTAATGGATCATGAAAGTAAAATGACCGCAAGGCATACCTGGTCAAATTTTTTTGAATTCTTTCCAATCTGATAGATGTGGATATATAAAATGGACTCCAAATAATTGAAGCATATTCCAATCTACACCTCACAAATGAATTATATAATATTTAAATGAGTAAATGGATCGGAAAAACCGGTACTGTTTCATCGTATAAAGGCAAGTAATGAGTAGGCCTTAGGAATAAGGGCATTGACATGGTGGGTAAATGTAAATTTAGAGTCGAAAATAGCCCCAAGATCGCGGATTGTAGAAACAGATTGTATTTTAGAATCTAAAAGAAAATAAGTGTTACATAAAGTGTTTAAAGAGAGTTTAGAGAGAGTGATATGAAAACATTTTGAATAGTTTAAAGTAAGGCCATTCAATTTATTTCAATTTAAAACTCTAGAAATGTCGGCTTGTAAATCAGCAACATCTGCAGAGCATGATACTTTCTTGAATAGTTTTATATCATCCGCATACAATAGAAAACGAGAGCTCCAAATGTGCTTCAAATTCAAAAGACCAGCAACAAAACCATGTTGTTTAGGGCAAATATTACGTTTAGTTAAAAAACTTGATTTCGCTTTAATAATACTCTCAAAGAGCTTAGAATTATTTGACAGTTTAGAGATTGGGCGGTAGTTTTCCACACTGTTTATAATTCCAGATTTTAAAATAGGAGTAATGGATGAAATTTTCAAACTCTTAAGAAAATTCCATTCAGATAAATATGTTTTAAAGATATCACGCAGAGGCACAGCTAAGATATATACGCATTTCAGGAACATAATTGTAGGAAAACCATTGTCACGGGACGAAATGCGAATTTAATAATGTCCAACAACGGCAGCTTAAGTTGAATGGATTTAATCACAAAATTTATTTCTGAATAAAGAATGCATAAGTAGATACAGAAATTATAAAATATCAAAATTTACCGCAGTTTATTCTTCCAAAGTCCTCGTGAAAAAGAAAAAGAAAAAAAATAATTTGACAAACGACTAGCAGAAAGCTAAACTAAACGAATGTTTGAAATGGACTGGAATTTTAAACTGCTGTTACAGTTCAGTTAATAAATTCAAATGTAAATGATACGTTCAAAAATAATGTAATTTATAAGAGTATATTTTAAATACGGCAGTTTTTGGGTCATTCTGGAACATCCCCTTCCCCGTGGATCGACTCCGATTCACCACAATCCACGTCCAGAATAGCCAACTTTGAGACTGGACGACGTAACACTGCAGCTCTTGTGCGCACATCAGCACGCCTAACCACCCCATCACCACCAAAGTACACACGCTCCACACGTCCACGGCACCACAGTTTTCTCGGCAGGCTCTCATCACATATGAAAACTAAATCTCCTTCTTGCAATGACTTCGTCGGTTGACACCATTTAGTGCGACGCAGCAACGTAGGCAAATATTCTGCGACCCACCGTTTCCAGAAGCGGTCACGTAACTGTCGAGCTATGCGCCACTGCTTTCGCAGTACGACAGGCTTGTCTATTGTCTCACCCACGCATGGCGTTTGCGCGGTGTTCGCTGATCCGAGCAAAAAATGGTTCGGGGTCAGTGGCTCTTCTTGATCGGCGGTAATTGGCAGATGCGTTAACGGGCGTGAGTTAACTACATTTTCAGCTTCGATTATGAAAGACTGCAGCGTGTATTCACGCGGTGATACCTCCTTGAGCGTGTGTCGCAATACTCTTTTCACGCACTGCACCATACGCTCCCAAACGCCACCCTCCGAAGGATTACTAGGGCAATTAAACACCCACTCTATTCCACGCGATGACAGTTCATTTTGGATTCTCTCGCTTTCAAAAACTTCGGAAAAACGCTTTGCCTCCAGGTCAGCACCAACAAAGTTTTTTCCGTTGTCGCTGCGTATTCTCACCGGCACTCCGCGACGGTTTATGAAATTGCGGATAGCAAGATTGCAGGCATCTGTAGACAGATCGAAAACTACCTCGAGGTGAACAGCACGAACAGCAAGACACGTAAATAGTGCCACCCAACTCTTCTCTGTACGGCGGCCGATTGTTACTGTCAAGGGACCGAAGTAGTCAACGCCAGTATAGGCAAATGGTCTCACGTGCGGCGTCAGGCGGTCAGATGGCAATGATCCCATCATTGGTGTGACGGGTGTAACTCGCAATAGCTTGCATACGTAGCAATTAGCAAGTACTGATCGCATGACATGTCTCAGGCGCGGAATCCAAAACTTGCGGCGCACCTCACATATTGTAGCTTCCAGATTCTGGTGTTTCATTTTGCAATGATAATGAGCAACTATTAATTTTGTAGCAGCATGATCTGGCGGCAAAATTATCGGACGTCTTGTGCAGAATGGTAGATAGCTGGCGGCATCTATTCGTCCACCCACGCGCAGGATTCCCTTTTCATCGATGTACGGCGAGAGCTTGTACATGGCGCTGCCTTTGGCTACACACTTACCATTTCTAATTTGGCTCATCTCGATAGCATAGGCGTCAGTTTGAACAAAGCGGCATAAAGTGACCTCTGCTGCTTCAATCTCAGCGGCGGTCAAACCATAAATACTATTAGGTCGGGTAATTCCCCGGCAGCGGTCCACAAAACGAAAAATCCAGGCAATCGTTCGTCTTAATCTACAAAAAGATGAAAAACGTTTGAAGTCAATAAAATGTTCACTTATGGCGAGCAAACTATATTTCGATGGAAGCTCTTCGCTGTCTTCTTCGGCTGTTCCGACGGTGGCAGTGTCGGTAGGCCAGAGCTCTTTTGCTCTCATTAAAAATTCTGGGCCACAGTACCAACGTGATGACGAGCTGAATTTGGCCTGCCAGTTAGACCTTGTGGCCTCGTCGGCAGGATTGTCCTTGGTTGGTATCCATCTCCAATTCGATATCTCGGTGGCAGCGAGAATTTCGGCAATTCTGTGTGCCACAAACGGCTTGTATCGTCGATTTTCTGATCCAATCCACTTGATGACGGTCTTTGAGTCACTCCACAAGATGCAACGATTTACTTCTAGTGAATGTTCGTTAATAATAGTTTGCATCATACGTGCTCCCAGCACGGCTGCCTGCAGCTCCAAGCGCGGCACGGTCATCGGCTTCAACGGCGCGCACTTTGTTTTGGCGCACACAAATGCGACTTGAATCTCAGAATATTCGTTAACACTTCTCCAATATGCCACTGCTGAGAAGGCTTCCTCACTGGCGTCGACGAAAATGTGAAGGTCGAGCTGACGTGGTTGACCGTTCAAAAAGTAATGGCGTGGTATCCGCAACTCGACGACCTTTTTCAAATCGTCAAACCACCTGCACCATGCTGCATAAATATTGTTGGGCAAAGGCTCATCCCATCCGATATCAAGCCTCCACACTTCCCTCATTAGAAGCTTCGCGCTGATCATGAAGTTGCAAAGAAATCCCAGTGGATCAAACACGGACATTACGATGCTTAGGAGCTCTCTCTTTGTAGGGCGTCTATTCCCAGCGATTATTTCCTCCTTTACTCGGTGAAACTTTAATTTAAATTGGAATGTATCAGATTGTGGTTGCCAATACAACCCCAGTACCTTCTCTGCTGTCAGACTGTCTTCCAGAAAGTACTCAACTGTAGAAGCTGGATCACCTCCACTCAAAGCGTTGACTACCTCTGATGAGTTTGACGCAAATTTGTGAAGCTCAAACCCAGCGGCTTTGTGAATATCGCGGACTTGCTCTGCAATAATAATAGCTTCGTGTACTGATGCATAACTGTCCACGTAATCATCCACATAGTGGTGCTCTAAAATAGCCTTAACTGCTCGTGGCTGCGACACTCGGTGTTCAAGAGCGTTCATATTTTTTACGAATTGGGCAGCACATGGAGAACAAGATGCACCAAAGGTCATGACGAGCATCTCATAAACGTCAGGCGGATTGTCATCACCACCCTCGCGCCACAAAAACCTTTGTGCACACCTATCTTCAGGCTGCACCATAACTTGGTGGAACATCTCACGTATGTCTCCACACACTGCAATCTTACCCAATCTAAAATTGAAAAGCACCGATGGCATCGGTTGGTACTGTTGAGGGCCCTTCAATAAACACGAATTTAGCGAAGTCCCATCGACGGCAGCAGCGGCGTCAAAAACCAGACGCAACTTTCGTGGCTTGTTGGGGTTGACGACTCCGAAATGAGGTAGGTACCATGTCCTCGGCCCCTCGATGGCAGCTTCTTCTGGATGCAGCTTACGGGCGTATTTTTTGTCGACATAGCTTTGTATAATGCCCTTATACGAAGCAGCAAATGTTTCATCTCGTTTCATTTTTCGCTCAATACTGATCAACCTCTTTTCGGCCATGGCGAAACTATGGGGTAGCTGCACTTCATCATTTTTCCAAAGCAAACCAGTTTGGAATCTGCCATTCACCCTTTTTGTGGACGCTTCAAGGATGCTGCGAGCTCGTACGTCATCTCTAGTTTCAACAGCAGGTGCTGATCGCACACCAAAATCTTCCACCTTAAAATATTCAGCAATCATCTCGTGCATGTCCTCATCACGCTTAGAATTTATGAACAAGCTTGTAGAAACCGCTGGTGTTGCTTGATTGGTAGGGCCGAACACAACCCAGCCAAGCTCAGTGTGTGTTGCGAATGGTCCCCCCTCTCGAAGCTGAATATTTTCAGTAGGTAGACCTAGGTGGCAATGGTCCAAGCCTATAAGCAACTGCGGTTTGGCATTGATGTACATTTGTGTGGAGAACTGGCGGCTAAAATCGCCTGGCAGATCATCTTTATTCAAACTTTGTGTTGGCAAACAAAGATTTGAAATCCCATATACGTGGCGTAGAAAATGTTTTTTCTTCATACCGGTACCACTAATGTACACGTCCACTACCATGGCAGATTCTCTAGAACCTGTTCCACCAAACCACTGTACGTTTAAATTGCTTTTTTTGCCTTGCAAGCCAAGCTCTTCAATAAGATCGCTGCTCATCATTGTTATTGACGAACCTTCATCCATTAGCGCGTATGTTTCTACTCGCTTGCTAGGCCCGTGCAAAGTAACGGGCACCACACGAAACAAAAGCTTTTTGCTCTCTGCTGTGCTGGCAACGCAGCTGAGAACTGGCTCTACAACTTCTGCTCCTTTTTGCTCTGCTCCGTTTTGCAAACTTGCATTCGAAGAAGCAGAATCGTTTCGAGTTTCGTGAAGCAGCTTGTGATGCTTCTTCTGGCAGCCATTGACAAGGCACGGCTTACGATTACTGCAGCTACGAAGTGAATGCCCTACTTGCAAGCATGTGAAACACATGCGACATCGTTTGGTTTCCGACCAACGTCCATTAACATTCAGCTCACGAAACCTTTTGCACTCTTCCGCTTTGTGCCGGCCTTGGCAGACAGGGCAGACAATTTCCAACCCTTTCTTTTCACCTTGAGCTGCGTGCAACACTACACGCCGCTTTTGCTCATAATCTGATCGTGGTCTACTTTCGTGCACAGTGCAAATTAAATTAGCAATCTCAGTAAGCCAGTTGCTAAAATCAATAATAGTGGGATACGGCTGTATCGGCGCTGCAAATCTGGCCCACTCGATGCGCTTGCTCATGGGTAGCTTACCAATAAGTTCTTCAAGCAATGTAGGATTTGAAAGATGCTGCTGCCCATTGACGCTCTGCAAAAAGACAGCAAGATTATTTGTTTTCGTTGCAAATGGTATAAGTTTTTCCACTGCATTTTCGGAAATGGGTGCAACCTCTCTTACTTGTCGCAGTTGACTCCGAATCAATTGCTCTGGGCGACCATATCGAAATTGGAGTTGTGACATCACAGCAGAAACATTATCCGGATGGATGAGCAGAGATTTCACTGTTTCTCGGGCCTCTCCTTTGATGCTTTTTTGCAAGCGCTGGTTATTTTCAAAGCTGCTGTAATTGTACGCAGCTGTTGTTTGAGCGTACGCTGACGAAAACAGTGGCCAGTCCTCCGGTAGACCGCTAAACTCAGGTAAATCAATTAATTTTCGCGGCTGCGAAATCGGCGATGTTGGAAATATATTTGCAAAACTATTTGGCAAACTATTTGACGTTTGAGCATTTGTCAGAAAACAGCTGTTCCGAGCTGCATTTCCGACCGTTGGCAAGGGTTGAAAACTCGGATATGGTGTTGCAGTGGTTCGTGTATTGGCATTTGTACCTATTTGCGAATATGTCAAACATGAAGTCGGCAATGCAGGCAAATAAGCACTTTGGTGGATCATGTTTGAACTATTCGTCGATTGTTCAGCAAAAAGGGAATTTGATAGCGTTGCTGTCAACGGTGGAAAGAATGGCATGACTTGCGCTGAATACGAAGGCGTCAACGGCGACGCGGCAGATACGTTTGGCATGGCGTTGCGATGGATTACGTCTTCCAAAGCTCGTCTTTGCATTTCACTCGATTTTAAATCAAATTGAGAACTTCTTACCTGTTCTGTCAGTTCCTGTATCTGTTTTTGCATGGCTTGCAGAAGACAATCCTGCTGGCCGGCATTGTCGCTGAAGGGAACAGATGGTGATGTACTCATTGCTGCGGTGGCAATTGCAGCGCTTGATTGTTCGACGTTCGATATTGCGATGGCTGTGGGAGCGTGTGATGTGGCTGAAATCATTATTGGGGTGGCATGTACAATGTTTGATTTAGCGGTGGTAGTTACGGCGGCAAATGTAACATTTGATGGGGTGATGTAATGTTCTGCGCCCAAAGAGGCAGCGCTCTCTGGTGCTCCAATCATAGCTGCGGCGGCGTTTGCAGCGTTAGATTGAGCAGCGGAAAATGCTACGCTGGCAGAGGACTCGTCATTCATTTCCATGAAATTGGGTTCAAATATTGCGCATGTGACTGGGGCGATGCTCTCCAAGTTGGCAGCTTTTAAGCGATCGCTGGCTCTTGTTGTTCGATGGCTAAGTACTCCACGGCGTGGGGAACGCAACAAACTCATCACTCCTAGACGGATACCTTGATCTGAATGACTTTAATGATGAAACTTGTGGCAAACTTAAATTGCGAAATAAAACTTTTGTCACGGGACGAAATGCGAATTTAATAATGTCCAACAACGGCAGCTTAAGTTGAATGGATTTAATCACAAAATTTATTTCTGAATAAAGAATGCATAAGTAGATACAGAAATTATAAAATATCAAAATTTACCGCAGTTTATTCTTCCAAAGTCCTCGTGAAAAAGAAAAAGAAAAAAAATAATTTGACAAACGACTAGCAGAAAGCTAAACTAAACGAATGTTTGAAATGGACTGGAATTTTAAACTGCTGTTACAGTTCAGTTAATAAATTCAAATGTAAATGATACGTTCAAAAATAATGTAATTTATAAGAGTATATTTTAAATACGGCAGTTTTTGGGTCATTCTGGAACAACCATAAATATCTTCTTTGAATTATGTTTTCATATTCATTATGGATTCTATGACGTCGTCAACTGACACAGACATAGACCCAATATCAGTAAAAGGTTCAATGGAATTCTCAATATTATTTACGAATGAATCATTGTCTAGAACGAAATTGGACTTGAAAAACTTATCAAAAATATTTACTGTATCAGCAATGCTAACTGAAGTGTTATCATTTAATTACATTGAAGTCGGAATCTGCGAACCACCTTTCTTAGACTGAACAAAATTCCAAAAAATGTAGGGTTGGATATTATGTTAGATTCACATAGCCAAATGTACTCCTTGTACAAAAACTTATTTAGAAAATTAAATTCACAAATTAAATGTAAATAATTTGCCTTGTATGTAGGCTCATTAGTAGCCTTAAAAAGCTTTAACAACTTATTTCGTAAGTTTTTGAGTTTTTTTAGGACGCTTGTATACCAGGGAAGTTTATGATTAATTTTAGGAGGGCGTGGAATAAAAACATCGCAAATAGTTAAGAGATACTTTTGAAATAAATAAACTATAACATGACCCCGCAAACTATAACATGACTCCGCACTATTACCACCAAATAATACGCCCCAATTTACATTATGCAGTACATTATTTAAGATGTTAAAATCACAGATATTAAAGTTATACTTCTTCATTTCTGGATGTGTCAAAAAATTTATAAAATTCAATTGCAACAACAAGTGGCTTATGATGCATACAAGATATGGAAAGAGGATGTAGGCATTCACTAATATCATACTTAATATTTGAAGATATATAAATAAGGTCTAACAATTTATTTAAATCATTAAAGATATGATTGATTTGATGTAAATAGATACTGCAAAGGCTATCGATCGTATTAATTTCGTGAGTCTGGTTAATATTTGTTGGAGTTAAGTCCCCTGAAATATATGTCCAAATAATTTTTGATAGATTAATGTGATAGATTAATGTGAGAGTTGGCCTCCATAGATGAGTTAATATCTATTATATTTTCAAGATGTGCCATATAGATTGCATCATTGCTATTTGGTGGAATATACGAAGCACAAATATAAAGGGACCCATTCGCAGTTAACACACGAACGCAAATTTGGTCAAACAAAGTATCTGTATTATTAAGTGGTTGGAGAGAAGAGCACAGTACACGCTGAATAGCAATGAGTACACCGCCACCACGTAGAAGTCCAGTTTTCAACGTATCACGATCCTTCCGATATACATCAAAAATGCTGAGATCAAAAAATTCGGCATCACAAAATTCACGTTTAAGCCAGATTTCAATTAGTATGTAAACATCAAATTCTTCATGAGATGTAAAATTAAAATTATCTCCAGTCATTGTTCTCATACCAGACACATTTTGGAAATATAATATCTGGTTTCAATAAGTAAAGTCATATATGTATATTACTTCAAAACTGTTTTCAAAAAACAATCTTTATTGACTCTAAATTAGTAAAACTAAAAATACTTCAATATATAAACATATATATAAACACTTCAATATAACATATCACAAAAAAATCAATTTAAATACACTTCTATAAAAAGATTAAATATCAATTTAGTTGCAAGAAAATAACCGTTTTATTTTGAATCACGGAAAAGCGCACCAACGACAAGCAAACAACGAAGAGAAATACATTTTGTATGAAAGAAAGCATCTCGGTATTCATTGTCGTTGGTGTGTTCTTTCGTGACACAAAATGAAGCGTTAAAATAAATTTGTCGACAAAAGTAAACAGAAATAAAATTCATTAACTTTGTTCTTGGTCTTTTCGACTTACAGCTTGTTAATTTTTATGTTATTTTAAACTAAGTTATGCCGACGAGTTTCAGTAATTTTATCATTCTCCAAGTCTATCAATTTTTCCTTTAGTCTAAGAAGCCGTCTTAGAGACGTTGCAATTTCTGCTAGTTTCTCCTTCTGATTCTCTTGTAATTCTATCGATTTTTTTCAGAACTCTTTTTGTGTAGTCACTTGCTGGTCCAAAAGATTTATTGAGGTTCATTGACTCTGCTTCGCTGCGCGGCTTTGTGGTATATTTGGCAACGTATTCTCTGGCACCGAATTCATAAATTCATCCAAATACTCAATGCTTATAAAGTCTGTCTCGGTTTCATTGATTGATGAAGATTCTTACCCACAGGGCACTGCTCCAACAGGTTTCAAGACCTATTATTTTAAAAACAGCTTCCTCCAAAGCGCTTAAAATATGTAATTTATTTGGGCCGCCGCCAGTTGCTCTAAGCTCCGATTTATTCCGGATAACTTCCGCTTAATATAGTATTTATACACTCCCAGAAAAAATTGTTAATTTTAACAAAAAAATAATAATAATCTTGGTTAAAATAGCATTAGCAATAGGCAATTGCTAATTTTTTAACAATTGAAATTGTTAATTGCTGTAATTTAATTTTAATGGTTACAAAAATAAGTTGTCATTTATAAATGAAAAAAATTGAATATATGTCAGAAACTGTCAAATGTCAAAAACGCAACATCAGAAATGTAAATATCCCAAAAGCAAAACGTTAGAAAATTTTAATATTAAAAATTAAGTGTCAAAAAATAAAATTAGCTGTCAAAAAATGAGAATTTTAAATTTTCCAATTTGTAATAGGAATTTTATTATATCCTTTAATGCATAAAAACAGCATATACAATATTTTAGAATTATACATAACAGAATATAGTTATAAATAATTATTAAATTTGTGTTTGGAAAAAAGCGCGTGCTTTGTGCACAGTGCTAAGAGTGTTGCAATAGAGCCGATGGCGATTCTAGTCAGGGCGCTTTCTGAAAAATAAAAAAAGGCATGTAAATATTAAAAAGACACACAAAAATAATCTCATGACTTAGCTTTCAAGCCTGTATTATTGCTCTAAGATAACGCTCTGCTCTTTTTTTTTTTAAAATCCGAAATGCTTGCAAACTTTTGTTGCTTTTGCTAATTTTGCTGCAATAGTTTAAACCACTTAATTTATTAATAAGATTAGTTTCAAATGTTTTTCTTGATGCTCGCCAGAACATAAATACATTTTATATTGAACTGAATTTTATATTGATTTGACAATTAAATTTTCGAATTCAAAAATATTAACAATCAAATTGTTGAATTCAACAATAAAAAAACAACAATAAATTTAACAATCGCACTTTAAAATTTGTCAATTTTTTAAAATTAATGCTCAAAATCAATACAAAATTTTAGCAATGCTATTGTTTAATTTATTAACAATCGTTATTGTTGAATTTCAACAATAATTTTGGGAGAGTGTAGTCTAACCAAACCTGCAAAATGTCAAAACACTGTAATGAAAAACATGAATTGTTTAAAAATAAGAAAGTCTACTTTTCTCCAACTCGTAGAATCTTTTGTTGGCGGCACGAGACTGTTAAGTTGTACACTTGCATCCTCTCAAAAACTTGTGACATTTTCTTTAGGTTTTTTTGTAAAACCTTGTGCGATGTCAGGCCTTTCTTGCATCAAATTCACCAGTCGCATAAAGTCTGCGAAATAATTATATGTGACTAAAAAACGTACAACTTTGTAAGCGTACAACTTCGGTAACGGTTAAATGTAAGTATGCAGAAAAATTGGTTGCTGTCTAATAAATAGGTGTACTAAAAATTTGCTTATCCTTTGCTTTCATAATTTACCGTTATCTAAAAAACTTGCAGTAAGCCTTTATTCTACAATAGATAATAATTATATGTGCATCAGTAACAAAGGTCTGCAAATAAGGGGGTTGCGTTGGTATTGGCTAGCTGATAGTCGTTTCCGAAGCAATTTTTCGCGTAGAATTGGAATCCGTGCTCAGAATCGGCTCATTATGTCGGATTTAAGATATTTGAGGTTATCATTATCAAATATCATTATTTTGCTTTGGTTGGAGTTTCTACTTTGCAATAAAAGTGTTGTTAACCTTTTTTTCGATACCTGTAAAATAATTTGCCCATTTTGCAGTGTTTCACAAATGTAGTTTTTTTTTTTAGTAAATATTTAGTAAGTGTTTCGTAAATACTTTTGTTTTATTAAAAATGGAAGGTATTGCCTAAAGATAATAATGAAATGATTGATGCAAGGAAAGAACAACATATTAAATTTGTTTATTAATTACCTAGTTACTTAATTACTTAGTTACTTCATTACTTAATTACCCAATACATCCAAATGGAAAAATCAGAAACGTCCGACATGAAACAAATGAAATAATTTACTGTGACCTCACTATGCCCTTGATAAAGACGGCGTATGTCTTTTCTGAAAGCTTGTTAAATTTATAAAAAATATTGTCTCTTGACTTTTTTGTCTTTTTTTTATACGGCTAATAAATTCGCAGATCTAGGCATAGTATGAACTTAATCTCAAAATAAATTCCGTTATAAAATTAAGTTGAATAAAAATTGTTTTATTTTGATTTTATTAAACCAATATATAGTTTTTCGATTTATACACCTATCCTAAATATATCGCTGGATCGTATCAAAAATTTTTAAAAGAAGCTTGGATTTGCCCAAATATACCATATTACCGATTTCGGTTATATGGGAGGTGGGCGTGTTAGTCGGCCGATTTGGTTCATTTTTTCACTACCTATTTACACCTATAAAAGAACTATGTGTACCAAATTTTATTGGTCTAGGATACTTTTTTGGGAAACTTTCAGATAACCAATATCGGTTTTATGGGAGGTGGGCGTCCCATTCATTAAATTTAAACGAGATTTTGTGATAATTTCTTTGTCGTTCATTCATCAAAACTCATTCTCACAAAGTTTCATAATTCTAGGACAACTCCTTCTGTTTGATCTTGGCAACCCTAAATATTATTTAATACGACAACGCTTATTTCATTATTACCTGTTTTACGTTTTGTCATTCTCTTTTTTTTTTCTTTTATATATATCGTTATGTTAACCACTAAACCCCCTCTTAACATATTGAATCCGATCCCAAGTGGTTAATTAAAATAAACATAAAGATTAATCAGTGCTGTTATATTTGGTCAGCTGCATACGCTAGCTTCTCCAAATCAAAGGTAATCCGATATTATTAGCTTGTTGCTTTGCTGCTTTGTTTACCCAGATGCATCCGCAAGCCTGGATGTCTTAAATTTTTTGTAGACTCTTGATTTTTGCTAACATAATCACTGTGGCGTTGCTTCCATTTGAATTTCACAACAAATGGAAATATTTGATAAGCGTTTCCAGTCTAGATAATGTAAGCTCTTCGGGAGAGTCTACTTGGGAACTTAAGAATAATGTTAAGTTAAGTTCGGCATCTTGGGCATGTAAGCCCAAACGAATTTGATCCAAAGCCTATGAGGTTCTGAAGCAATTATTTGGGACTTTTATGCAATCTAACGCAGCTAACCTAAAGGTAACACGAGGTAAGTGTTTTTGATTTTTGTGTCTTGGCCGATTAAAAATGGGAAAGGGCGAGGTAGCTACTGAGATAGATGGTATCGTCAAGGAGCAAATGGATCTCTTTCAGTCGGTGCAATTTCAAAAAAGATTCCCCATCGCGGAAAACTGAACAGTATTATCACGCTCGTCTGTATGCTTTGGCAAAGGCTGACTTCGAAACCGCATCTATGCAAAGCATCAGTGATTTTTTCTTTGAATTGGCACGTAGTAGATTCACCAAAACTGCGCAACTTAAGCCTACTTAAAAATAACAATCCAGTTCCGCAGTTTTGGTGAATCAACTAAGCACCAATTCAAAGAAAAAATAACTGATGCTTTGCATAAATGTGCTTATGAAGTTAGCCAAAGTTTCACGCAGAATTTCGAGAAAATCATCGGATCTTGATTCGCCAATCCAACATCCCGATAGTAAAGGAAACGTACATCGACCCTGGCATATGCGCCGAGTTCGAAACACTATATCTAGAAGTATTTGTGGAAATTCGGGAGGAACAGGAGGAAACAGGCGTTCAAGCAGCAACGGGAAACAGAGCGGCCGCAGTGGGTGTCGCAAGCACAGGTGGCATACCACTCCCTGAAATAGGTATACCAACTTTTAACGGAGATTTCATCGAATGGCCTGCATTCAAGGAAATATTTTTGGATCGCGTTCACACGCCACAACATCTTAACGATCTCAAACGTTTTCATTATCTCAAGGCGGCTGTGTCAGGCAATGCTGCAAAGGATATACAGCATATTAGTCTAGTTCGAGAGAATTATTCGGAGGCATGGGAAATGCTCTGCGAGCAATACGACAACAAACGTATTTCGTTCACTCATTATATGGATGTTTTGGACCAGCAGCCGGATATGGTACGTAATAATCCATCATCATTGAATCATTTCATATAGACTGGTCGTTCCTGTATTAGATCCATCAAGAAACTGGGAGTAATTGAAGATGGTGAAAACCAAATTTTAGTTAATTATCTGATTAAAAGACTTCCAACCTCGCTTCGTACGGAATGGGATCGTTCTTTACGAAAACGCAGCGACATTCCAACAGTTACCAAACTTTTTTCGCTCTTAGATGAGCAATATTTTATGATGGTGACATCGTCAGAAGCAGTTAAGCAACAAATGCCTACTACGAGCGTCAGTCGTAGAGCGGAAACTACAATTGCAGTCCGCGAATGCCAAAACTTTATGAGATGAGAGTAGTAGAAAACCGATTGGCTGTCGAAAAATACAAACTCTGCTTTAATTGCTTCGGGTATAATCACACCGTTTCAAAATACAGCAGTCGTAAAAGTTGCAGTATGTGTGGAGGTAAGCACCGCTCACTGATTCATATGCTGGTCACACCCCAACAACAGTGACCGTATTGCATGTAGCTACAGCGCAGTCTGCCCCTACGATTTCTGAGGTGCTTTTGCCTACTGCGTTAGTTACGCTTAAATCATCTGCTAGGCGTTTTATCAAATTTAGAGCGTTGTTAGATCAATGCTCACAGGCCACATTTATTTAAGAAAGGCCAGCTCAAATGTTAGGATTGCCAAGGGATGGCGCATATTGACATATGCATATCGAACGGACGCTTTTGCGTTCGTATGTCAGTGGGTTCGAAGTTTGACGCCAACGTGCATTATGAGACCATAGGTTGTGATACTGAAAGTGTGTGGAGTCATACCAGCTTGTAAATTGGATACATCGAGTTTCTATCATCTAAGTGGTCTACAGCTGGCAGATCAAAAATATTATGAGCCACAGTCCGTTGACATACTTTTGGGCAGTGATATTTACGATGTTTTGAGTGATGTACGCAGAGCAGAAAGCGGATTGCCGATTTCTCAAAAACCACTTTTGGTTACATAATAGCTGCATTTCCGTGGTCGTTGCTCTAGAGTGTGGCTCTATTTTATTCGCAATGCAAAAACAAAAATTAGAACCAGCCCTTTTCCTGGCTCTCTTTCTGATCTTAAAATGCTGCCAAGTTTAAAACACTTTTTTCAAAACGAACGTAGTTGGCAAATCTGAATTACTCTTATTCGAGTTTTCGTCTCACTGCTCGCATTCGTAATTTGGCACTTTATCGCCAGTGGTGCCAAATTGTAATAAACTTAAACTAAAACTGTTCCACTGAGATTTTATCTGATCCAGTACCACGAAAATGCAGCTATTATGTATCTTATCATTGTGGTGGAATTCTTGTTTCTTTGTTATCAATTTACCATACTTTCATATGCACAATATAACTGATATTTTGGCTTATATTTTATCTTTGTACAATGATTATTAAAGGCTGCATTATACCCTAAAGTGTCCCCCAAAAAACGTTAGCATGACCTTGAAAAAATTTGTGAAAAGACCCCCATAAAAACCACGCAGTGAGACGTAATTCTAAGTCAAAAAATGTATGGGAGATATAAATACATTTAAATTTCAAATTATAAGTTATTTATAAGTAATTATTATAGTTACAACTTAATATTAATGCTTTTCTATCTCTTGTTTCAAAAACACACTTTCTTGTCTCCATCTTTCTTTGTATACTTCAGTAATTCACTTGTTATGAATAAGGGTTTCATGCAACGATTTTTCCATTATGTTATTGTAAAAAGCACTACGTTTCTTCAGCAAAAGTACTTTATAGGCACTTAAGCTCAGTAAAAATTGTATTTCGCCATCCATCAACACTGTTCAGATTGCTGATTGCTGCCATGTACAGCAATCAAAAAATTAACAAATTTGTTTGCTGCAATCTGTGTTCATCCGCTCCCGCTCTGTGCTTTTGATAGATTTCTTTTGAAAGCAACAACAAAACTAGCAGATTGTTTGATTGGCAATCATCGTGTGAGTTGGGGATTAGCTGTGTTGATTGAACAGCTGTTTTAAACCGAAGATGCTTTGCTTGTAGAAGAGAAAATCAACCCTTATCAATGCTTCCTGGGTTTTTATATTATGCACTTGAGCAGCTAATTGGTTTAGCTAGCCAGTGAGCGCATTGGTTGTGTGTGACAGAAGAAACGAAAGAAAACAATATTTGTCGCTACATAACTTTAGCCTGTGTTGCGATCTCGTGATACCACTACACAAGTTATACATAGTGGAAAATTAAAAAAAAAAAAATTAAAATTAGTGATTCGGACATGTAGTAATACAACTCTATCTTCAAAACCGTTTGTCTCAATAACAAATTTTTGGGCTGTAATTTAAAGATCTTGAATTGGTCTTCTTTGTGGTGTACAGTTTTCGGCACTTTTAATGTAACCGGTCCATGGTGGCTGCTGACTGGAAATCGATGACTGGATCTCGCACGAAGCTTTCGATGTTTTGTAGTGCATATAGACCGCAGTCGGTTAGGTTATCTTGCTGTGGCACCTTCATCCTGAGCCCTGGCATATTTCTCTCTGTGAAATGTTTCGGTGGGTGTCCTACTCTCTTGACTCTGAATTAGAGTTCCAGGTAGCTACGTATGGGATTGAACACGTGTGTACGATTTGTGGTCGCCAGAGAGTCCAATAATAAGATAGTTGACTGTTTTATCGGATATGGGCGATCGGCCGTTGTCTTCTGTGGCGTTTCATAAAATCGTGGTCCATTTAAACTTGGAAAACACACTATTGCTACAAACCAATGTTGTTTCTCGTTTATGGGTATGATGATAAATTCTTCGCTCAAAATATCTAGATGCTTGGTCCACCTTTGAACCTCTGCATGACGTCGTCGTCCAAGCGTATAAGGCGTTTCTCCTGGTATAGCTTTGGCTTGCGTCAACCGCTGGTAGAAGAACGGACTGAAAATGTGGAAATCAGCCACTCTATCCTGTGGCATGATTGTCCTCTCTATCCACCGGATGTAAAAATCCATAATTTTGTCATTTAGGTATACCCCTGTAGCTAGGCAGTTATAGTCCGATAGACTGATGGTGATTCCACCTGGTCTTAGTGGGTATACAAATAGTGTTGACCCCGTCATATCATCGTCGTCACCGTCGTCGCTGGACAGACTCATTGTGTCGATGGCTGCTGACGCTATGGTTGCCACTGTTGTGCCTTGCATGGTTTTATTCCTGCTGTCGGTGGTGTCGTGAGCTTCGGTAGCGCTGTGCACTAGTGGCCGTGTCTGCTGTGGGTGGTTGAGAATGGCTACGATGGAGCTACATGCTATGAGCTCGTCTGGTCTTACTGTGCCAGTGTTGTCCTTTTGCAGTCTGCCTTTTTGCTGACAGTAGTTGCGGTAGTGGTGCTGACAATAATTTAGCACGTCTTTGTGCTGATGTCAATTGCCTGTGCTTTTTGGCATATGTTTCCTTGCTGCGCTCAAATTTATCCATACTAGATAAATGAAGCAAACTCTCGCTGTTGGTTACTGGTGTTTTGATAAAAAAAGATTAAGCGAGAACTTTACTTGTTGCTGCACTGTGTAGCGGAGTTATTTAAAATGTGTGTTTTGTTGTATAGAGTTGTTATACTTAAATGTTTCGATGAAAACACTTAGTTTGCACTAAATTGCACTGCTTAGAGTTGTTTATTTCACTAGTGAGAAATCTACGTTGCTGAAATTCTAACGCGTCGAACTAGAATGGCTGTTAGAAATTTGAAGTCATGAATTTGAAACTTGGTTGCGTATGGTATTGCCATCTTCGAAGTTTTCCTTAGGACTGAAAACTTAAATATAGTTTGATTGTTCGTATTTTGTTACGAGGATGTAATTGGAGAAATTTCTGCTGCCGATAATAGTTGTGATGTTTTTGATCACATGAGAGTTTTTCGTCAAATGTTTGATGAGTTGAAATGTGTGTCAAACTTCTTGATTTGAAGAAAAGTTTGTTGACATTGTAATTTGTTGGATGCGTAAGTATGTGCCTGTGTGTGTGTGTGTCACGTCGTTGTGGCGTATGTGAACCTCATGCTGGATGTAATGTGTACAGGTGATTTTGTTGCAGATGAGGTTGACATGTTAGTTGGTGCGTGGACCAGATGATAAGCTGCTGTGTTGCTGCAAATACGATGGCAAAATGGTGGTGCATGCTTCCGATGCCATGGCTCTTAAGGAGATTTTTATGTCGTCATACGTGGTGTGCAGTTAATCGTGCAGGTGCAGCTGCAGGGTTTCAGTTGTTGATGCGGATGAGGCCGCAGTTTTGCCAGTTTGTGTCGCAGGTGGGTTGCAGATGGTTTGTCAGTTTTTGACGCGGGTGCGGCCGCGGTGTGCCAGTGGGTGTCGCAGGTGGGGCTGCGGTAGTTATTCGTAGATGCGGATGGTACCGCGTATAAAATCTCATCCTCTAGAGCCGTTGTGTCTTGCGAACCAGTGAATTTATGATCGTGAAGCGATGTGTTGATGCTCGTGATATTGCATTTGTCGAGAGTACGCTATGATGTTGCGTTTATCATGCTGAATACCGTTGGTTGAGTTGACGTGACGTTACGTTCATCGTGCGGACGCTGTGCTGGTGCCGGCGCAGTTGCATAGTATCGCGTAGACGATGTGATGATGCGTGTGCGGGTGCATTATCGTGACAATGATGTGATGTGGTGGCTGTTTTGACGTTGCTGGATTTGTAGAGTCGTAGGTTTGTGCTTTCAGTTGTTTGCGCGGGTGATGCCGCGATTTGCCAGTTGAAGTCGCAGTTGGGGCTGCGGATCCCAGTTGTAGACGTGGGTGGTGCCGCGCTGTGCCCACGAGCGTTTATGATGGATGAATTTGCTCGTCATCTGAGTGGTACTTTTTAACCTCACTAAGGTGTACGGTGCGATGTCGCGATTCTCCATGCCTCTTCACCTCGAGGATAACTGGCGATGTGAAATTTAGTACTTTATAGGTGGTGCTGTTTCACCAATACCATGTCGCCGACTTCTGGTTTCCATGCTCAACGACGAAGGTTATAGTACCGACCCTGTTCGTGTGACGCGCGTGCGAGGTTCTGCCTGACTATATGGAAGACACAGAGCAAGAGTGAATTCTGGTAATAATTCGTCCCAGTTCCGCTGTTCCTGTTGTGTGAACTGTGCTATCATGGTCTTGATAGTGCGGCTTGCCCTCTCGGTAGGGTTCTCTTGGGGAGTATAGGGTGCGGTGTATTGGTGTCTGACGCCTAACTGCTGTAGATACTATCGAAATTTCTTGCTGGTGAATTGTGCCCCGTTATCTGTGACAAAAACCTTTGGGGTGCCAAAGCGACTGAGAATGCGCTCGCGAAATGCCTGCTTTAGTGTTTCTGCGGTTGCTTTCCGCATGGGGACCAGCTCAGTCCACTTAGAGAACTTATCGAATAACACTAGTAACATGTTATTCCCACGTTTCGATCGAGGTAGGGGGCCCACAAAATCTGCGCATATGATACTCCAGTGGTCTTCGGGTAGTTGGGTCAGCATCTGTCCCGCGGGTGCTTGTTGGCTTGCTTTGTATTTCTGGCAAGACTCGCAACTGCGTACGTATCGGCTTACTTCTCTGAACATCCCAGGCCAGTAGTACCGATTTGCTACTCGGCCGATGGTTTTCCTAATACCCAGGTGTCCGGCGGTGGGTGCGTCGGTACGCATAACTTCCATGGAGCACTATCTTCATCGCTCAGGTGCCGGGGACTATGTCGATACAGTCGGTCTCCATCGATGAGGTAGTCCGCAAACTTGGCGGGATTTTTTTGCACATCAGATCTCTTCTTATGAAGCCAAATGCAGGTCTGTTCGGGTTAATTTTCTGTGACAACGTGCATGAGTGCGGCTTGTGGCTGTCGGGAGAGAGCGTCGGCGACGACGTTTAATTTCCCTCTGCGGTACTGTATGTCAAACGTGAACTGCTGTAGTTCCAGCGCCCAGCGTGCGATTCGGCCTGACGGGCTCTCAATAGAGTTGAGCCATTTTAATGAGAAATGGTCCGTAATCACCGTGAAGTGATAACCCTCTAGGTAGGGTCGCATCTTCCTCACTCCCCATACAATCGCCAAGCACTCCTTCTCAGTTGCCGAATACTTTCTCTCGGCAGCATTCAGGCGTTGGCTGGCGTAGGCTATTACCCGTTCTTGGTCGTCAATCTCCTGTTCAAGAATTGCGCCGATACTATAATCACTGGCGTTGGTTTGTAGTGTGAACTTCTTGGTGAAGTCCGTGCATACGAGGATGGGTGCCTCTGTCAGTCGGGCCTTCAACAGGTCGAACGCATCCTGTTGTTCCTGTCCCCACTTCCAATGCTTTTCCTTTTTGAGGAGTATAGTCAGCGGAGCCACGATTTTCGCAAAATCTGGTACAAACCTCCGGTACCAGGACGCCACTCCAAGACAACTTCTCACCTCTCGTAGGTGGGGGGGGGGGGGGGTGGTAGGCTCTGGATTGCTGAGATTTTGTCGGGGTCAGTGTGTATCCCTTTATCGCTCACCATGTGTCCGAGATATTTGATCTCTCTCTGGAAGAAACTGCACTTCTCTTGGTTCAGCCTCAGGTTCGCTGTCCTAAGTCTACGGAATACTTCTCGAAGGTTCGCTTTGTGTTCTTCCAATGATGCCCCTGTAACTACACTTGATCCAGTGTGCGTTTGAAAGTGGCTGGGGCTGAATGCAGGCCGAAAGGCATGACCCTTCACTGGAATAGCCCGCGCCCAGGGACGGTGAACGCCGTGTAGGGTCGGCTGCTTTCCTCCACTGCTACTTGCCAGTATCCATTCTTAAGGTCGAGAGTGCTTATGTATTTGTCATTCCTTAGCCGGTCCAGAATGTGTTGTATCCGTGGTAGTGGGTAGGCGTCGGGGATTGACCTTGCGTTGAGTTGCCTATAATCAACGCACAGACGCCAGGTTCCAGTTTTCTTCTTTACCAGAACGATGGGTGCGCTATGAGGGCTATACGAGGGCTCTATATGTCCTTGCTGGAGGAGCTCGTCCACCTCACCGTTGATGATCTTCTGCATGGCGGGATTTTTGGGATAATAGCGTTGCTTGATCGGCCGTTCGTCTCGCATTTTTATTCTGTGTGTGGCTATATATGTTACACCAGTCAAACTATCGAGTTTTTGTAGCTCCTGCCGGAGAAATGCGTCGATCTCTTGTTGATGTTCCACGCTTAGTGGTGGTGTGGAAGGAGTGATAGTATTCGGAAGTCATTGTGTGAGCCCGCGTTCTTGTGGGGGGTATTCATCCTCGTTGTCATATGTCCACGGCGGCTCGTGACATGGCAACGTGTAGTCCGCTGCTGGGACTTTTGAGCGATGCGGCGACTGATGTGTTTTGGCTGCGTGCTCGTACAAATGTGACTTCGATACTTCTCCCTGTTCCTCTGGCCTGTGATTAGTGGCCGAGGATAGGTGGTGGGTGTGGTTCGTCGGACCCATAGTACGGTGACGCGGTGTCCCGGGGTGAGTCGCCGTGATCGCATTCTTTATGGTAAGGTCGTGCCCTTCTGTCCTAAGTGTGGTCCCCACTTGTTGGAGGAAGTCGAGCCCCAGGATGATATTGTCCATTGCCTCAGGTAGGATTAGGAGCGACACATTGTGTGTTTTGTTTCCCCACTGGAGGGGGATTCTCAGCTCTTCGGCGATATGTCGGATGGAACTATCAGCCAAACGGATAGACAGCTCAGTCTGATGGAAACTATGGGGTGTTCCTACCGCGTTGGCTACGAGGTCACTGACAAAACTGCGTGTAGCTCCAGAGTCTATGGTTGCCGTGAACTGTTTCCCTGCCATACCGTTATCCGATGGCCATCTTAACCCAGTAGGGCAGTCGGCTGAGTGTTTCCAACCCCGTTGGTTTCACCCCCTTTTGTTGTGGTTTGACGGCAGCATTCGAGAGTTCTTTGCTTCCGTCGTCTGTGTCTTCGACGCACACGTTGGTTTGTACGCTGGGGCCTTGTTGAAAAATGTGTACCCCCTAATTTTTCCATCTCTCTATACCGATGGTAATAAGTGTTTAGCAGGAATGGCTCTGTTGCTCTTGGTGTGTGGCAGTAATGACTTTGCTGCCGTTGATTGATGATTATGTGTATTTTTATTTTATATTTTTTTTTTCTATATATATATTCTATTATTTTTTTCTATATTTTTTTTCTGTGTCTACTATATATTTTTTTCTCTGTTGTTGCGCTTTTGAGGTAAGCGTGGTTCAATCGTTACTGTTTTCGAGGGATGACTGTCATTTGTTTCGCTTTAGCTGCAAGCGTTTGATTGACTATACTTTGTCGTATGAAAGTATGTGTGGGTACGCTTCTGATGCAAGCGTGTCGATGATTAATATTCGATGTGTATGTGTAATTGGTTACGCTTTAGATGGAAGCGTTTGCTGGTCTTTACTTCGCTGTGTGAAAGTATGTGTTGACTCTGCTTCTGGCGTAAGCGTTTTATGCTTCGATGTGTTCGATGTGTAAATGGAATTTATTTCGCTTGTCATGTAAGCGTTTTGATGATTTTATACTTTTGATGATGAAAGTATTTTATATGTTGGACTACGCTTCTGATACTAGCGTGTTACTGGTCCTGGGTTTATTTTTTTCCTGTCTGCAGAGTCCCTACTCGGGCGCCTCTTGTAACGAACCTCTGGACGTTACGTCACTGTGCCGGGGTATGAACTCAGCGGCTGTCCAGGGTCTTAACAAGAAAGTAGAGGTTGTTCTACTTGTGATCCTTTTGAGGAGGATCGTTCCTGATGGTCGTTGTTTGATTTGTTTTGTTGTGACTGTACCTAGTTGTTTCTTAGGCACACGCTTGTTGCTAGGTCGGAGTCATGTGATGGTACCGTTGCTTGAGTACCGTAATTGCTATCGTACGATGGAGCGTCACTGCGTTAGAATCTTCTCTAGCGTTGCTGTGAGACTCTCGAAATGGTGGCGTTATGCTCGTTACGATGCGTTGTGTTTCACGCTCGTCGTGTGTGAGAGAGAGAGAGCGAATGCTGGTGGTGGTGAGCCGTATTCTGTCGATTATTGTCGGGATTAGAAATTTGCGTGGTGAATTTGCTCAATGCCTGAGTAAGTAGGAGAAGCCTACCATGGTGAGTATGGTCTCGTGTAGAGAGTTAGAGCGAGAGGGTAAAATGTGGGAAAGACACACTCATAGAGAGCAGGGGATGAGAGATAGCCACCGTGCATCGGAATACCCTCTGCCCCAGGGATACAGCTCAATCTGAGGTGAGTTAGGGTTTGGAAGAGTGGGGAAAGCCATTGTGAATCGGAATACCCGCTGCCCCAGCGCTATGGGGAAAATCTGAGGTGAGTTGGAACTTTGGAAGAGTGGGAAAAGCCACTGTGCATCGGAATACCCGCTGCCCCAGCGCTATGGGAAAATCTGAGGTGAGTTGGAACTTTGGAAGAGTGGGAAAAGCCGCTGTGCATCGGAATACCCGCTGCCCCAGCGCTATGGGAAAATCTGAGGTGAGTGAGAACTTTTAAGGATCACCGTGCATCGGAAAACCCGCTGCCCCAGTGTCACTAACGGAAGAAATACTTATACTCCAAGTGAGTGCGCTCGTACAGAGCAAATAACGAGTATCAATGCTGTGCATCGCAATACCCGCTGCCCCAGTATGGATACTCGTAGAAGAAAGGATTTGAAGTAACAGGATGGGAGAGGCCACGTCCGTAAGATCTGCTGTTCACCAAAAATGCTTCGCCTCTATAGGAAGTCGATTTTACTCAACGCCTGACTATTTGGCTGGCTTGGCTGCTGCTTAATCCGAGAAGTGAAAATGAAACACGGCTGTTCTGATTCAAGGCTCCGGTACGACTCAACTTATATTCATTCTAAAAATAAAGTCTAAGTCTCTATTTTACATTTCATTTAACAGTGGTGTTCATTAAGTACGTTTGTACTTTGGTATTAGTAGTACATAATTCATGAAGGCTTAATTGATAAATATTTTGCTGTACATGTGTTTATGTTAGGCTTATAAACTAAATAAGTATGTTATGAGCTAGTAGGAAATATGTGTTAATATAGTTTACTTAGCAAATAATAGTTTTTTTGAAACTTTTCAATGCTTATGTCATAAAGGTGGTAGTAGTAGCAGGTGTGGTAATATTAAGAACCTCGTAATATTCTGTCATACATGACTGCTGGTTCTGATATTTACACCGTAGGATTTGAAGATGAGTTGGTTTGATGTGTATGTTGATTTTCTTGAAATTTATTTGCGTTGCATTTTTCCCTTTCTATTATTTGTGGGATCCTATTTTTATCCCTAAAAATAGGTTCCTCACAAGGTCATCAACATTTTGCAAGGGATCATCGACAAGGGCAGCTTTCCATAATTCTTTTGTTTTCTTTGTAACTGGGATTCGCGCTCACCTCTGAATCAATACCAATGTAATTCGTGGAGACCAAGAGGAAGTGTGGAGGAACAAATGAAACAACATAAACTGAGAAATGCACCTTTAATAGACAATACTCAAGACATCTTGCTGCCACCGTTCCACATACAATTGGGAATTGTTAAAAAATTTATCGAAGTGGCCGTTGTAAATTGTCCAAACGCATTCGACTATTTTTAAAGGCGTTTTCCCAAAGCGTAGCGATGACAAAATTAAAAAAGGTATTGTAGTAAATTTAAAACGAATTTTTTTTCACCTCATTGTACTATTCTCACTTTGTTAATGTTTTCTTTTCTGTCTTTATTTTTTGTCTTTATTTAACAGGCGTACTTAATGGCCCTGACATTAGAAAGCTATTCAAGAGCAACTTTGAATCATCGCTTCATGATTATAATCATTCAATGGCATGGATTTACATTCAGCGTGTATGCACCAGAGTCTTGGGAGGGAATCGAGACGCGGAACCGGAAGTAAGAGAATAGGTGAAACAAATGCTGTATTATTTTGAGAAAATCGGCACATCGATGACATTAAAGCTGCATTTTCTTCATTTTCCTTTTTGACGATTTTATCAAATAACTCCCTACCGAATACGACCGAATACGATGAGCAAGGAGAACGGTTTCACCAAGCCACAATGCCCATGGAAAAACGGTACAAAAGCAAAAAACTCGACGCATTGCTGCAGAGGTAATATCAATTTTATTGATGCATTGTTTTGCATTCCTTTTTTGATTTCTTTTCTAATTCATTTCAGGTATGTTGGTGGAGTCAAAAGATCACCCTGTATGATGTTAATGAAGTATCTGAAGAAGAAAAAGCTGATGATGGAGGGCAGTCTGGAAGTAACATGCCTGTGGACACCATAAGTTCTGAATCAGAGTCAGATTCGGACGACGATTTGGATCCACAACTTAAGAGAGTGCGATTTGCAAGTCCAGGGCCATCAACATTATAAGCATAATACGAATATTCTTTTTTATAATTTTTGAAATAGATAGCATAGTATTGTAGTGCCATCCCTGCTGAGACTACTAATCCCTACAACACTGAATCATTATTACTAAATATCTATGCTACTACTCTTTGTTACAACCCTAACTCTAAATGTCAACCCATACCACCTAAGAACTAAGATTAATAAAATCAGTAATAGTATAACAATGAAACCTGCAACATGCCTTTTCACTTACGAGAGAAGGCTTTATAGTATCTCAATGTTGAAGTAAAGAAAAAACAAATGAAAATTCGGGAAATTTTTCACTTTTGCGGCTACCTAAACGGTGTTAAGAATCATTCCTAGGAAGTTTATATGTTCTAAAAAGTTGTTTATTGAGATTTTAGGTTAATTTTTGTAGTTGATTGTTTCCTTGAATTTTGAACGGCTTGCTACCTATGGACCTGAACAGGGGAAGAAAGGTAAACAAAAAATTGATTGTTTAAAGTTTTTGCGATTTTGACCGTGAAGTTCATCTTCTTCTTTTTTTTGATTTTATATATTAACAATTTTTGTTTTTTATGACAAGAGCTACAACTTAGCCTTAGAGAGTAAATCAAAATTTCGAACGGTTTGCAAGATATGTGCTTGAGAAAATTATCACTTTTTTCCAAAAATGACACCAAGGCCCCACTTCTTTGGAGGCCCATAAAAAAAAACCTGGAGGACTTTGGGCAAAATTGGGAGACAGGGGTCTTTTTTTTTTGGTCTTTTATCACGTAGTGGTGTCCGTATATGGTTATTTTGCCATGACTTAAAAAATTACACACTGTGTAATATTACGTTATAATAAAAAAACTCGCGTTAATTCCGCTGAAAAGCCAATAACGTGCTTAGTGGAAACCTATAATCTCCAACGGGGGGTATGGTGTAGTACGTAGGCACATTATGCCTGTTCCGGCTGATCCGGGCGGGATCTAGAATGTGAATCAATCGTACATGCATTTAGCACGAGCTATATGTATCTTTAGAAGATTTCTTACCTCCAGTGCGAATCTAAAAAAAAACCTCAGATTTTTGTCCAAGGTGTCCAACAGAACCTAAAAAAGATCCAATGATACAACTTGTATCATAGATAATTCATATGGAACCTAGATCCTTGCCCACAGTCTTCAGATATCATAGAAGTTGCAATGGGCTCTACTGGGACCTTACTACTACTACTAACTAGCTAATTTTTCTCTTAAGATTCCTCTTAAGAATCTCTTAAGATAGCGCGGCTCTTGAGCTATCTCATGGGCATTAAAAGTCTCATTTACGTTCTAGTCCACGAGCGCGTACGTTTTGGTAGGCACGTCTTTTCAAAGTCTCACCAAAACATACGCGCTCGTGGACGAGAACAAGAAATTATTTTCTAAGGTACACGTCCACGTACACGTACGATTACTGTGTACATTTTTGAAAGGTACGCTGCCAAGAGTGCGCGAGCAGACCTTTCCGTACCCTACAAGTAACAACTAATAAGTCCGGTGTGACTACCCCTAATGTTTATTAAGTCGTCTGAAACGCTTTTTTTTGCAGCAGACTTAAAAAATAACTTCTAAATGTATTGTCCCTTATCTGGCATGATGAACGTACATTTTCCTGCCACACGTTGTACAAACCCACATTTGGAAATGGTAGGTGCCTAGAAGAAAACTATACAAACATTTAACTTCCGCAAAGTTCCGCAAACTATATTAGTATTTCTTTGTATAAAATTCTCCGCATACATCAGTGTGCCAATATCTCTATGTTCCTAGGTGTTCCAAAGAAGTTATAGCTTTCCAAAAATTGAAGTTTTTTTCATATCCTCATTTTAAGTATAGTCGTAAATATTGAATTTTTATCTAGCTATTTTTACTTAAATTTTTCTAAATCATTTACACCCATATCGAAAAAACATACCATAAGCTTTAATCTCCATTTTTTAGTTTTCTTAAATACAATTCAAATAATCACCCCTATTCCAGGATCCTTCGTAATAAAGTTACGAATCCAAAGTGACGCTACGAATACAAAAAATTTGCTATGATAGGATCCGAACGGAACCTCATTGTTGCCTCATTGAAATTAATATTCAAGTTGGAAGGAACCACGATGTGGAGATGGCTCAGCCAACAGTGTCTAAATCTCTAACAAGTGTTTTATCAATATTGGAGAAAAAATTATGTCCTGACTGGATTCAACTGAAAATGACAGAAGAGGAAAAGCGAGAAGCAAAAATATATTTTTACTGAAAATGCAGATTTCCAGGAGTTATAATGTGTATAGATGGAACACACATAACTGCACCAGCTAAAGAACAATTTTTGTTTATTAACCGAAAAGGATTTTATAGCCTTAGTGGCATGCTGGTCTGTTTAAATGTTACTTAAGTAAATGAAACCAAATATTTTGATTTTTGTATTTTCAAGATTTGCGGTAGCAAAATGCGTATCCGATACGTCGAGGCACGATATCCGGGATGTAATCACGATTCAGCAAAAGTACCGTCAAAGGGAGAAAACGCTTTTATTCTCGGTAAGATCAGAATAACAGCTACATTTTTGTCAACATTCAAATCCGGATTTGTGTTAAATTTCCATATCTTCAAATCCATAAAAATTTCCATATCCATTTCATTCATATCCATATCATTTCAATATCCATCTAGCTATGAAATTGATTGTTTTCGCAACGAACTGCAATCCAAGTCCGGATTTTTGATTGTTGTGTTTTTTTGATTGTATGAAAAGTTACTTCATATTCGCTTAAATTAAAAACAAAATTAATAATAGATGCGTTTTTTTTGGCATAGCTATATGCGCTGGTTCAAAAAAACGCTTATCGGCGCTTAGCATTTTCTCGTCAAAACTTGGCAGCATTGTTATCCATTTGTCAAATATTGAGCATTGTTATTTACAATATTCACATTTTGAAAAGAAAAAGTCTCAAATTAATATAAATTTTATCCTGTAAAACAGTTCTAATCAAATGGATTCCTCGGAGGAAACACAAGTATTTAGACAAGCAAATTTGACTGGAATGAAATCAAAGACATGTACTAATAAAGTGTGGTTACATTTTAAGGGCCGATGTTGAATGTGAACCACACCTAAACGCCAAGTTTTTTTTTTTGGCATTTCATTTGACATTTCTCAATTTCAGACTAACTCAATTTGACCCATGGAAAGATACACAACCGAGCAACGCTTCAAAGTTATTCAGGCTTATTATAAAAATGGGCGTTCAAATCAAAATGCATATCGTGCACTTCGTGATTTTTTCGGTCAATTTAATCGTCCAAATGTGCGTAGAATCGGAAAAACCGTGCAAAAATTTGAGCAAACCGGGTCTGTAGGAGATGTGAAAATACCAATGCATGCTCGTACAGCAGAAAATATTGCTGCTGTTCGCGATAGTGTGGCTGAAGGCCTGTCAGGCAGTTACTGTGAATGGTGTTCGCTATTGTGAGATGATAACGAACTTTTTATGGCCCGAATTGGAAGATATGAATGTGGACGATATGTGGTTTCAACAGGATGGTGCAATTCAAGAGCTAAAGGATGAGATAATTCGGCATATTAACGGCATAGAACCTCACTTATGCCTCAGCGTCATCGAAAATTTGGACCATCGGATGGAGGTGTGCCGCCGAGGTCGCGGCTGCCATGTGGCCGATATTTTGTTCCCAACATAATTGAATCATACCAATATTACCATAATAATAAATGACAATAATTTCCTAAATAATTTGTGTTTTATTCAAAATCAACATCGGCCCTTCAAATTTAACCACCCTTTATAACCAAATTTTTATCTATTCAAGGCTTGGGTTTTATTCTTAGAAAGCTCAAGAAGTAGCATTCGCTGCCACGATGAACGAGAAATTCAAAACATTTCTAACTTATAGCATTATTTTGTAAACCTAACGATATGGCCAACGAATGAGCGTAACTCGAACGATGACGTCTGAAGTTGAAAGTTTCTAACCCTATCGAAAGTTTTCGGCAGGCCTTACGTACATTTTACGTCCCTTACATTAATCAAATATGTTTAACGCAAAGAGTTGTCAAGATTAGCCTTGCCTATCCAAACATTTACAATTATTTATTAAATTTGTATATTTTCTTTAAAAATTTCATTAACTTTTCCTTTGATTTTTTTTGTGTTGGCAATGCTTATGTTGAGTTTGTTTATATTTTCATGACAGCTGTTTTTATTTACATTGGATTTTGTGTTTTTAACAATTCTGTTGTGTTGTGAAGTCATAAACGATTTGATAAGTGATTGTTGTTAATTAATTATTTATTAATATATAAAAAGTGCAATCAAACCAAATTTTGACTTGTGGCAATGTATGCAGCTATTGCAGTGTTTGATTTTGAGAGGGTGGATGAAATAGAGCTCAGGGTGGAGCGACGAAGATTGTGAGACCGCACTAATGTTCTGGAATTGAAAGATACTGAGTAAGTATTTGAATCCATACTTTTTGATGCTTCACATCCATCGATTACTGCACAGAGACTTGCTACATCATCATTTCGGTGCTTTAGAAATTCTAACTTCCAACTAAGCCCCAAACATTTTTGCGACCGAATGTTGTTGCTGCTTTTATAAATTTTTGTTGAATCAACTTCCAATATGTTTTCTAATAGGTTCGTGTCCAATTTTCGAGTAAGTAAGGTGATGTTTCAGCAAATATTTGCTGACATCAGTATTCATATGAATAACACCTACAGAAATACTCATATACCACCACAACTTAAGCTGTCGACATTCGTGCGGTTTTTGGCTACTGGCAGCTACCAGAAGTCGGTTGGAAATGAATGTGTTTCCAGTATGTCACAATCGGCAGTAGCTAAAGTGATTAAAGAGTGCCTTGCGATTTTTAAAGAACATTTCTGCCAGAAATGGGTTGTTTTCCAAATGACTGATGACGAGGAAAGTGCCATTAAAGAGCAGTACTACAATAACTATGGAATACCAGGTGTAATTGGCTGTGTGGACGGAACACATGTCCGCATAAAGTCACCTGGTGTTAATAGTAGACATTTATTCCATAACAGAAAGGGATATTACAGCCTCAATGTGATGTTGGTAAGTAAAAGCTTTATGTTTCTTAAATTTAACTAAACTTTTTGGCTTATAGATTTGTGATTTAAACATGGTCATTACATATGTTGACGCAAGACACCCTGGAGCTAATCAGGACTCCTTTATTTGGAAGTATAGTGGAGCAGAACAGCAGTTGCGATCAAATTTTATTAATGGAAAAAGAAATACTTGGCTTCTTGGTAAGGTTAAAATTTTATTAATTAATATATTAATTTTATTATTATTTGGGTCTTATAACTATAAATAAAATTAAAATTTACATTTCATTGTATTTATTGCCATTTTAGGTGATTCCGGCTACCCGGTAGAGCCATACTTAATGACTCCGTATAGGAATCCATCTGATGAATCTCAGAGCCGATTCAACGAAAGACACTCCAAGGCACGAAACGTCATTGAACGCTGCTTTGGTGTTTTGAAAAATCGGTTTCGCAGTATTATAGGGAAATTTTTAAAAAAATTAATTATACTTATAACAACACTAATTTTTTAATAGGTTCAAGAGGACTTCATTATTCTCCAGAAAAGGCCACTAAAATCGTTAATGCATGCAGTGCAATCCATAACACATGTATTTTCTTTAAGCATGAATGGCCTCCTCTGAACCTACCAGATACTGCCGAGGACCATCAAAACACGAGCACTGATGACGTATCAAACTCCGCATTTTCTAGCATAGCCACAAACATACGGAGACATATTGCTGAGAGCTTGCAATAAGCAAATACTCCTATTAAGGCAGCGATGATGAATTGGTGTAACAGCCAACGAAACAAAGCTGTCCGGTCTGCTTGTAAATTTTAAGTCACTAAGACCGCTGATGAGTTGGTGTAGCTGCCAACGAAACAGCGCTATCCGCACTTTAATACTTACGGTTACACAATTAAAATAATTTACAAACCGTACATTTCATCATTTACATAAATTCATTTATTAATTAAATTTTTAAAAATATCACAATAAAGTAATATTAAAAATGGTTTCACAACGAACTATTTTAAGTTGTTGCAAGTTCATTGCTTAAAAAATTATATTAAACAAAACAAGTTAGATAAGTTATAAGGAACTATTTTAAGTTATTGGAAGTTCATTGTTTAAAAAAGTAAAATAAAAAAAATTCCTAGTTTCGTGGAACTAGCAGGAAGACATACCCACTACAGTGTCCCTTAAAAATTTCAATTGTTTTTTTTATGGCTTCCCCCTTATTTTCTTGGTACGATGTTAAAATAAATTTAAATAAATTTTGGTGTGCCTAGGACCACGGGAACCCGTGCCGACAAGCATCGGTACATGTCAGTCCTTGGTTATATAGGAAAAAAGTGTTAATTTTTTGAAAACCCCAAATAACTTTTGTAAAATTATAAACTTTGAAAAATGTGGTTCCCAGTTCGTTTTGTAATTAATTTTTCTTTAAAATAAGCGTATAATTTTAGTGTTTGATAGCTTATTTTAAAGAAAAATTAAATAGAAAACTAACTGCGAACCAGCTTTTTCAAAATTTACACTAATACAAAAGTTATTTGGGTGTTTTTTTAAAATGAGCACTTTTTTCCCAGATAACCAAGGACTGACATGTACCGATGCTTGTCGACACGGGTTCCCGTGGTCCGAGGTACACCAAATTTTTTTAAAATATATTTTAACATCGTAACAAGAAATTAAGGGGTAAGCCATAAAAAAAACAATTTAAATTTTTAAGGGACACTCTAATACCCACGCATCACCAACAAACATCTTCAATATCACGATTTGTACTAAGGAAGAGGAATTTCCAGAGCTTATGTATTCTTCATAAGTTTGATGAATTCTTCAAACGCCTCTGTTTGTCGTCTTGTTATAGAGACCATTTCGACCAAAGTCTCAGAAATTGCTTTTGTAGCTTCCGCTTGCATTTTTGACGAGGCTGCAATTTCCTTGCAATTTTGTGCTTGCATCTTAGCTGTTATGGCCTGTTCCCGAGCCGATTCACCTATTACTTCTTGAAAGTTCCTCTTTCTTGGTACAAATCTTGGTACTGAAGCAGTCTGTGGTGATACATGGGTATGTACTATTCGTGGTGTGAAAGGTGAACCCTTTGTTGGAGTAACCACCCCTATATTTTGTGCTGTTCTCGTTGGTGTAATGTCCAGTCTATTTCTGTCTGCAAAGTCTACGTCTGTTCGTCTTGTCGGAGTTCTGTTTGTGTCACACTGTGTGGCTGCTTGACTTATACTTGCGGCTCGTGCTACTGGCTGTGGTGAAGACATCTGCGCTGCTGTTGTCTCTGGATGTGTTGAGATTGGCAGTGTTTCTGTTGCTTTTGGCTGTGCTGGTGTTGGTTGCGGTTGTCTTTTAGCAACACCAAGTACCGTTCCACTCGGTGCCGCTGCCCTCGCCATTAACAGAACCCTGTCAATCGCTTGCTCTATTTCGCTAAGCGGCGAGGCTTCAAAAGGTCCGCCGCCTGTGCCATGAAGGTTTCTGCTGTTTTCAGCCAATTTTTTTTTTGTTCTGCGTTTCAGATCAGCTCAAATCTGAAGAGTAAAGATAATAATTAAAAATAAGCCAATCTCACAATGATAGTGATTTTTAAATAGATAATACCTTCTTCCATTCAATCACCTTTCTTTGCGGCGGGCCGTAGGAGTTCACTTTAGCTGCAATTTTCTGTCAGGATGCTTCCATCGACATTCTGTCCTCTCCATACACTGGTGCGCCTCTTGCGAGATCAGGATTTGCCTCCAGTTCCCTTACCAGCACTTCAAATTGGGTGGTGGTTGTTTTTTTTAGTACTGAAATTATAATAATTGTCAATGTATAAATAAATTAAAGTAAATGTTTACCTTTCTTTGCTGAATTTCCCATTTTATTTGCTCGACGATAGCAACACAGTTGTCGTCAGTTTTTGAAGTTTCGTTTAATTTTTTTCTTGCCTTATCCAGAAACAAATTCAGCTAATGTCACTTTCTTAAGTTATATTTCCCCAGCTGAACAGCTGTTTTCGACTAAGGCGACTTACATCGTTCAAAAACTCGAACGAACAGTGTTTTGGACGAAACCTTTGATCGTATAGAAATAGAAAATGAAGCCATTAAAATCTTCGGATTCTTCAACCTGCAGATCTGAAGAATCAGAATGTGATTCTCATCCAAAATGCAAAGATTATGTAGCAGTGATTGATTCATTTAGCAACGAGGACTTTAAGTGCCATATGCGACTGCAGCGGCCAACTGTTAAATACCTTATAGGTATGAATGCAATCTTTATTTTGGGTACATAAGGTTGAACATTTTGTTCCCTTAGCAAATTTTCACAGTCCGAGTTCTTGCCAAAACTTGTCCATGGAGGAAGATCAAAAATAGGAAGTAGGACAACAATTTACATGTACATATGGTACATCAGCAATACGGTCACTTTTAGACAGCTTGGCAATTTGTTTGGGGTATCAAAATTATCTGCGTGGGTTGCTGTACCTCGCGTGACTTCTTGGCTCATTTCGATTGGACACGAGTTTGTTAAATGACCACAAAAAGCTGCTGCAGAGAAAACGAGCGAGGAAAAACAAAAAATTCCTAATGTGATTGGAGGTATTGACTGCACAAACATAACAATAAGAGCACCAAAAGTTGCAAAGGAAGATTATTTTGACAGGAAACAAAATTATAGTCTGGTTTTAAAGGGTGATTTTTTAAGAGCTTGATAACTTTTTTTTAAAAAAAAACGCATAAAATTTGCAAAATCTCATTGGTTCTTTATTTGAAACGTTAGATTGGTCCATGACATTTACTTTTTGAAGATAATTTCATTTAAATGTTGACCGCGGCTGCGTCTTAGGTGGTCCATTCGGAAAGTCCAATTTTGGGCAACTTTTTTGAGCATTTCGGCCGGAATAGCCCGAATTTCTTCGGAAATGTTGTCTTCCAAAGCTGGAATAGTTGCTGGCTTATTTCTGTAGACTTTAGACTTGACGTAGCCCCACAAAAAATAGTCTAAAGGCGTCAAATCGCATGATCTTGGTGGCCAACTTACCGGTCCATTTCTTGAGATTAATTGTTCTCCGAAGTTTTCCCTCAAAATGGCCATAGAATCGCGAGCTGTGTGGCATGTAGCGCCATCTTGTTGAAACCACATGTCAACCAAGTTCAGTTCTTCCATTTTTGGCAACAAAAAGTTGGCCATTTTGAGGGAAAACTTCGGAGAACAATTAATCTCAAGAAATGGACCGGTAAGTTGGCCACCAAGATCATGCGATTTGACGCCTTTAGACTATTTTTTGTGGGGCTACGTCAAGTCTAAAGTCTACAGAAATAAGCCAGCAACTATTCCAGCTTTGGAAGACAACATTTCCGAAGAAATTCGGGCTATTCCGGCCGAAATGCTCGAAAAAGTTGCCCAAAATTGGACTTTCCGAATGGACCACCTAAGACGCAGCCGCGGTCAACATTTAAATGAAATTATCTTCAAAAAGTAAATGTCATGGACCAATCTAACGTTTCAAATAAAGAACCGATGAGATTTTGCAAATTTTATGCGTTTTTTTTTAAAAAAAAGTTATCAATCTCTTAAAAAATCACCCTTTACAAGCAGTTGTTGATGCAAATAAACAGTTCATAGACATAACATGTGGCGAACCAGGGTCACTTCACGATGGCAGAGTTCTTCGCAGATCCGATCTTTACAGAAGAACGAAAAGTAATTATGATGAGCTATTCTATGGTGGAAAATTTATATTGGGTGATTATGAGGTGATTAGGGTGATTAAGATTATGGAAATCTTACGGAAAACAAAAAAAATTCAATTATATTCATTCGTCAAGAAGAATGGTCGTAGAAAATGCTTTTGGTTTGCTTAATGGACGTTTTCGAAGGCTCTTGAAGTTCACAGAGCAAACAGATTTGCGTACTCTGACGAATATTATAGTTAGCGCATGTATTTTGCATAACATATGTTTAGCACAAGATGATGTGTTCAATGAAACTATTGCAGATCCACTCTAAGAGATTATAAATAATGATTCTGCTCAAGAAATCATTGGGGAAGTCAATCGACGTGACTTACATTTCAATTACCTGCTAGAAAGAAATATTTTGTAACTTGCATCAGAGAACCCACACGCCTACTTGAAACCTATTTCAAGTACTTGCTTAAAAAACTAGTTCAAGCTGGCTTTAGCTTGATAATTTTCAATCAAGAATAACTTTTGCTTGAATATAAATAAGCCTACGACAGATTGCGGCTTGCAAGTCTGCTAGCTTACAATTTAAGGGCTCAGAAGTAGCTTAAGCGTATTTGGACTTTTAAAGGTTCTGTGGACTCCGTGGTTGGCAGCTTAAGGGGGTAGCTGATTTCGGAATTGCTGTTAAAATTTTAAATCAAGATGGTGTATAGGCTTGCCACCTCAATTATTTTATATTTTTGGAAATTTTCTTTTATTTTGAAATTCTGACAGCGGATTTGGGTTCGAATCTAATGTCACTGTTTTAAAATTCAAGATAGAGGAGAGGGCTGCCATCATAATTTTTACGATAGTATTGCCACCTAATAAAATGTATTTTTAAAAATATAAACACCATTTAACAGTGAAAGGGGGTCACTGATTTCGAATCTGATGTCAGAATTTTAAAATTTAAGAAGGTGATAGGGTTGCCACCTACAATTTTTTATTTTTACGAAATTCAGTGCTGGAGCGAACACTAGGTAGAAATGGGCCGCTGAATCCGAATTAGTTGTCAGAGTTTCAAAAATGATGTACTTGTTTTATAATAGAGCTGCCACCTACTAAAATGTTTTATTAAGAGTTTTAATGATGTTTTATGATGATGGCACTGTAAATGGTGCTTAAAACTCTTAATAATACATTTTAGTAAGTGGCTACCCTATTACAAAAAAATTACACAATTTTAAATTCTGACAACTCCATTTTTACCTAGTGTTCGCTCCAGCACCGAATTCGTAAAAATAAAAAATTGTAGGAGGCAACCCTATCACCATCTTAAATTTTAAAATTCTGACATCAGATTCGAAATCAGCGACCCCCTAACACTGTTAAATGATGTTTAAAATTCTTCAAAATACATTTTATTGGGTGGCAATACTATCGTAAAAATTAAGATGGCAGCCCTCTCCTCCAAATGATGTTTAAAATTCTTAAAAATACATTTTATTAGGTGGTATTACTGTCGTCAAAATTTAGCCCTCTCCTCCATTTTTATTTTTAAAACTGTGGCATGAGATTCGAAATCAAATCCGTTGCCAGAATTTCAAAATAACAAGAATTCGCAAAAATACAAAAAAATGTAGGTGGCAATCCTATCCACAATCTTGAATTTTAAATTTTAATATCAATTCCGAAATGAGCCACCCCTAAAATTGCCAACCATGGCATTCTCAAAACCCTTAAAAGGCCTAATATGCTAAAGCTTTTCCTACACAAGCTCATTGCATTTTTTGTATACTTGCTTTAATTGGATACTTCAATTAATTGGATAACTGCGAGTGTACAAGCTTTTGCCGATTGCTTCAAGCTTTTCAACTTTCGAACCCGGAAAAATAAGCCTCAACAAGCGAAACCAACGAGAAAGCAAATAACTTGTATTTGTTTGGAATTTTTGTATGCAGGCTAGAGTTTTTGAAGTATGGATAGTTCTTTTCAAGTACATGAAAAGGCTTACTCTTCAAGAAGACTTGTGCATTTCTCTGAATTGCATTGAGCAGCCTAAAGAATAACCGACACTTTTGAATAAATGTTTTATTAAAAAATACGAAAATTGGTTTTTTAAGATTTTTTATTTAAAATTTTTTCCAAGAGAGAAATTTTTTTATTTTCAGCATCTTTTAAGATTTCAGTTTCTTGGCGCCACTTTTCAGTAAATGAATTCTGCATAGTGCGATAAAACTTCGCACGTTGAGCCAACTTTTCTTGGGCAGCTTTTGTTTTAAGCTGTAGCTTAGCAGCATAGTAGCACTCACGAGGAGACTTTCTCTTAATGCTTCGAACAGCAGCGGACGTAGAAGGCAAGTCAGGATCTAATACTGGCGATGTTGGCACTTCTATTGTCTCAAACAGAAACTGTAGTTCTACGTCTTCTGAGTTGAGGCTTAAGTTTGAGTCTGAATGACCATTATAAAGACACGAAATGGGCCCTCTTCCCAGGTGTAGCGTATGGGCATTAGAAATGAACGGCTTGCTGCCAAATATTTCCTCTAATTCCTCAAAATAGGGGTGTTCGCATGGAGTAGCGCCCGTCTGCTTCGCATTATCTTTAGCACTTTTGTATGCGGTCAAGAGCGTCCGCATTTTACCTTCCAGTGCTGTGGCTGAAGTACTAGAGTCCTGAAATGTATGAAAATCTATTATAAGCACAGCATAATACAATAAACTTGTGATTGCTCACCGTAACTCCTTGGGATACCATGTCTTCAAGAATATTGCTATAAGAAAATTTTTTCTTTCTGGCGTGACTGAATTCTTCCTTTCTACTCAGATAGCATCTAAGGAGACCTAAAGTTTCTTCACGGCTCCACTTTTTGCGTTTATTGCTAAAGAATAAAAGACTTATGTTTTTTATGAATATATTGCAATGATAAAATAGCCATATAAGTTCCATATCTCACCATTCATTTTAGGCCATTTCTCTGCTCATAAAATTAAAATTAAATTTGAATTGATGTTTATCTTTATCTAATAAGAATTTTTTACCGATGTGACATAAACATAGATGTTTTCCAAAAAAGTGCTGCCAATAATAACGTAAAGTAGAATTTTTTTGATTTGGGAATAGTGCTTCTATCACCGACTACGAGCTGAGCGGATATAACTATCCTGTCTTAGGTAAGCAATTTTTTGTAAGAAAAATGTTGTTAAGCGGATATAGCGATGCCAAAAAAACGCACCTAATTAACGAAAATTGGATCTGGATTGAAAATGTTAAAACAACTAACATCTTGTTTTGTTTCAGCGAGTACAAAGCGACTTACCATGCAATAAGCGGTCGTTTTTCACAACTCCTTTAGAAAAAAACACAGCTATAAAAAGAAATAAATAATTTTTTCAGTTGATGCAAGGTACCCTCTGGAGCCATGGCTTATTACACCATTCCGTTCATCAGTACAAGGCAGTCCTGAGAGTGTTTTTTTCATACAAAAAACAGCACAACACGAAATATAATTGAGAGGACCATCGGTGTCTTAAAAAACAGATTTCGGTGTCTATTAGGTGCTCGTACACGGCATTATAATCCAAAAAAGGCTAAACAAATTTTAAATGTAGCTTGTGCGTTGCACAATATCTGCGTGCATTTCCGTATTGAAATTTGTTTACCTGAAAACTTACCTGGAGAGCTAACAAATGAAATTGAAGGTGTCGAAGAGATTTCTGAAACTATAATAATGTGGCTTTACAAATTACTTTAGTCTTATTCAAAGTCATTGGATACAAAAATCCTTACAGACTAATTTTAAGTAAAGTACACATTAAATCACAATTTTATGAATTACAATTAATAAAATAATCTTAATTTTATGATAAGAAAATGCTATTAACAAAGTTTTAAAAAATTTGTTTAGGAACAAAGAGATCGAATTCATGAGTTATATACAGCTCTTTAAATAAAGTCAAAGCCCTAGTAATTGGCTCATTCAAGGCGTAATTGGTTTTACAAAATTTTGTATAAAACAATTTTGATTTTTTTAAATATCTTAATGGAATATTAAAAGTTATAAGCTCTAAATACAAAAATTAATGTTGAAATTTTGCGTCTAGATTCAAGAGACTTCAGTCCCAAAAGCACTAACCGCGAATTATTAGGTGGTAATGAATCATGAAAGTTAAATGACCGTAAGGCATACCTGGTAAAATTTTTTTGAATTCTTTCCAATCTGAGAGATGTTGAGATATAAAATGGACTCCAAATAATGGAAGCATATTCCAATCTAGACCTCACAAAGGAATTATATAACATTTTCAGAGTAAATGGATCGGAAAACCGATACTGTTTCTCCGTATAAAGGCAAGTAATGAGTAGGCCTTAGGTATAAGGGCATTGACATGGTGGGTAAATGTAAATTTTTAATCGAAAATAACTCCAAGATCGCGGATTGTAAACGGTTTGAATTTTAAATTCTAAAAGAAAATAAGTGTTACATAAAGTCATTAAAGAGAGCTTAGAGAGGGTGATATGAAAACATTTTGAATAGGTTAAAGCAAGTCCATTCAATTTATTCCAATTTAAAACTATAGAAATGTCGGCTCGCAAATCAGCAACATCTGCAGAGCATAATACTTTCTTGAATAATTTTAGATCACTCGCATACAATAAAAAACGAGAGCTACAAATGTGCTTAGAAATATCGTTTATAAATAAAATGAAAAACAAAGGGCCTAGGATACTACCCTTAGGAACACCTGAGGTAGTAACGAATTCAAAAGACTTGATATTTTTTATACAAACAGAGCATGTTCAGCCCGACAAATAAGATGCAATCCAGTTTAAGAAACTTGAATGAAAGCCCATTTTTGATAGCTTACAAAGCAACAATTTATGCGAGACTCTGTCAAATGCTTTGAAAAAATCAGTATAGATCACGTCAACTTGATATCCAAGTTCAAACGATGATACACAGAACTCCGACAGTAGAGCTATGTTAGATTTGAAACCGTGGAGCGACCAGCAATAAAACCATGTTTTTCATATTACGTTTAGTTAAAAAACTTGATTTCGCTTTAATAATACTCTCAAAGAGTTCAGAAACATTTGACAGTTAAGAGATTGGGCGGTGGTTTTCCACATTGTTTTTAATTCCAGATTTTTCCAACACTTAAGAAAATTCCCTTCAGATAAATATTTTTTAAAGAATTCACGCATAGGAACAGCTAAGACATATACGCATTTCAGGAACATAATTGTAGGAAAACCATCAATATCTTCTTTGAATTATGTTTTCATATCCATTATGGATTCTATGACGTCGTCAACTGACATACACATAGACCCAATATCAGTAAAAGGTTCAATGGAATTCTCAATATTATTTACGGATGAATCATTGTCTAAAACGAAATTGGACTTGAAAAACTTAGCAAAAAGATTTACTGTATCAGCAATGCTAACTGAAGTGTTATCATTTAATTACATTGAAGTCGGAATCTGCGAATCACCTCTCTTAGACTGAACAAAATTCCAAAAAATGTAGGGTTGGATATTATGTTAGATTCACATCGCAAAATGTACTCTTTGTACAAAAACTTATTTAGAAATTAAATTCACGCATAAAATGTAAATAATTTGCCTTGTATGTAGGCTCAGTGGTAGCCTTAAATAGCTGTCAAAACTTATTTCGTAAGTTTTTAAGTTTTTTTAAACTTCTCGTATACCAGGGATGTTTATGATTAATTTTAGGAAGGCGTGGAATAAAAACATCGCAAATAGTTAAGAAATACGTTTTAAATAAACTATAACATGACTCCGCACTGTTACCACCAAATAATACGCCCCAATTTACATTATGCAGTACATTATTTAAGATGTTAAAATCACAGATATTAAAGTTATACTTCCTAATTTCTGGATGTGTGTCAAAAAAATCTATAAAATTCAATTACACCAACAAGTGGCTTATGATGCATACAAGCTATGGAAAGAGGATGTAGGCATTCACTAATATCATACTTAATATTTGAAGATATATAAATAAGGTCTAACAATTTATTTAAAACTTTAAAGATATGATTGATTTGATGTAAATAGATACTGCAAAGGCCATCGATAGTATTAACTTCGTGAGTCTGGTTAATATTTGTTGGAGTTAAGTCCGCTGAAATATATGTCTAAATAATTTTTGATAGATTAAAATCGCCCATTACGCAAATGTGAGAGTTGGCCTCCATAGATGAGTTAATATCTGTTATATTTTCAAGATGTGCCTCAAAGATTGCGTCATTGCTATTGGTGGAATATACGAAGCACAAATATAAAGGGATCCATTCGCAGTTAACACACGAACGCAAATTTAGTCAAGCAAAGTATCTGTATTATTAAGTGGTTGGAGAGAAAAGCACAGTACATGCTGAATAGCAATGAGTACACCGCCACCACGTAGAAGTCCAGTTTTCAACGCATCACGATCCTTCCGATATACAACAAAAATGCTGAGATCAAAAAATTCGGCATCACAAAATTCAGGATTAAGTCAGGTTTCTATTAGTATGTAAACATCTGAAACACAAATTACATCAAGAGAGGAATTTTCAAAAATATATTTAATACAGTCCATCTTAAAGTCATTTAGAATTCTTGCGTTGAAATGTGCAATTTTCGTTGCTTGCATAAGACTTCAATCATTGTCTTATGATTCTCGTCAATGCCGGGGTTAGTGTTATTCGCTACAAACATAGACATAGACACAGGCAAACAAAACTACAATAAGAATTAATTGAAGAAGAACAAAAGAATCGAAGAAAGTATAAAGTGGCAGGTATAGAAATGAGAAGAAGAGAAAGGGTAAACAGTTCATATGAGCAATGCAGAAATAGGAGAAAATTTTAAAAATAAAAATCATTACAGAGATACTTCTGCGTCGGCGACTCCACTTGCGTAGTTATGTAGCTCATCGATGTTGCAAACTTCGATTTTATCCCCTTCTTTGTGCAGTCTGATAAAAATAGCACCACGGAGAGAAAAGGCGTTGAAAATTTTTTTGTTGCGGTTGTAGGCACTGCAGCTTGTAATATTTTTCTCGCCTCGACAGCAAGGCTTTCGTGTATAAACACATTGTTGTCCGAGTCAAGACCAGCGTTACGGAGATTAACCGCTTGCTTCGAACGTCTGCGATATTCGCCGAAGTCTTTAAGAGCTCGGTTTCGGTCGTACGTGGTGTAGAACTTTACTACAACCAAAGGGTTCATGGCATACGTATTGCCCTTAACGCGAATGATATCTCTGAGCTGTGGCGAGAGGAAGTCAATAGAACGGCATATAATATTAAATATGCTTTTTAAGTTTTCTCCCTTTGTAAACGGCACTCCAAACAAAATAGCGTCAGAGTTGTGATCGATGGTGGTGTTGTTATTGTTGCTACAATTGGTTTTTTCAAAAAGATCAGCTAACTTGTCACAGCGAGTGGTGAGCGCACAAACTTCGTTTTGCGGAGCGAAAACTTTTTTATCGTATTCTATAAATTTGGCGCAGGTGTTAGCAACTTCACTCTATACTTTCTCGATGTTGTTGGCGAAGTCTGTAGAGAGGGAGTTAAAGATAATGTCCGAGTGTTGCCGGAGACGGTCTTCAGAAGTCTTAATTCGTGCCTTCAGTTTTTGTTGTTCCTCTAAGAGCGAGCTAGTCACGCTGTTGACGCGTTAGCATAGGAGAGGGCGACATCAGCACAAGATAAAGTCCAGACGAAGAGTAAAAATGGATGAGAACAGCAAAAATTGTTTGCAAAAGGACACACAAAGAGAGCGCGCACAACACAAAGACACCACAAAAGCTGCTGGCTGCTGCCAAATACTTCAGTATAGAGATCGCAGCGAATGAGTTACCAACGTTTGAATGACAAGTTTTTATTTAATTTTTATTTTTTTTTCTTTTGTTGCTTGTGTGTTCGTTCTATTAATTTTGTTTTGTTTCGATGCATTTCAGATTTACACTTTTCAGCACCCAAAATGTTTGTTTTTAATTTTTTTAATTTTTGTGCATTTAAAGCAGTGTTACATTTAAATTATTAGCGAGAACTAATCGCAAAGTTCTAATGCTTACGTTTTTAACAGAATATTATGCATAGAAATAAGCGTTTATTTAAGCAAATTTAGAGCACGATTAATAAGCGTCTTTGCCTTTATTTTTAAAATTTTAAAAAAATTTCGTTTTTTGTGTTGCACCATGTTGTATGGGAAAACAATTTCCAAAATCCAAAACGATAATTCGAATCGTTAAGAAATCAATTTTTTCAAATAGACTAGATAAGACTCCAAACTAGCCTAAAATTATCACTTAAAAAATCGGCCTCCCCTTACAAAATTTTGCACGTGAAAGGCTTAAGATAATAAAATACAACCGAATTTTTTAAAGTCATAATTACATGTTAGTTTATTTCAGTTGAGAACATACATATAAGTTTTGAAAAAAAAATTTATTTAAAACTGTGTGTAATGGCTAAAAATCAATAATGCGTTAGGTTGGTCGTGCGTTGATCGTACTTTGATCTGCGTTGTAAAAATTTTACAATAAAAGCTGTCAAAACGGACCACATCAAACTTTATAAAACTCAATGTTGCGTTAACAGATCGTTCTCATTTAGGTGATGCCAATAAAAGCAGCTATACAAAAAATCCCAGAAAACATCCCTTCAACCGAAGTCATGCAATTTATAGTTTTAATTGATCAATGAATAATTAAAGGATATTGTTATAAAATCATTAAATGACCTATTTTAGAAAAATAACATGTGTTTTTAAGTTTAATATAATCTGCAAAATAATGAGAAATGTCACATATTATATGTGAAAATTCGGATTAGAGGCTTCAAAATAAATAAACGCTTTCCAATTTAATGATAAAAAGTGAAACTAAATTAAAAGTTAAAATTTAATTTCTGGAAACACAATTTCAGTTTTAGTGGAACAAAATGTTTCTTTGATTCATCAATTATTTAATAAAGATGTATATATACATATATTTATTAAGGCGTAGTGAAATGTATGGGATGTGATTTTTACTATAAAGCAAGATCGAGAACCGCCAACTTTCTAGAAATAGCTTTTGATATGAATGTGTTTAAGAAATTTTGGTTCAAAAGTGTTTTTTGCTCATAAGCGGTGAACGATTCTTTTAGATCAGTGAAGGGCATTTTCGAATTTCTTAAGCACATGTGCATAGGCTGCTTTTCACTGCCGACGCAATGTTATCCCACTTATGCTATACGCAACTTCGTAAAACGAAACGAACAATGAACGAACACTGACATTCTGCCGCACAGTAAGATCAATTCTCTCAGTTCAAAGCATATCAGTTGACATAAGCATTCAAGAAGGCAAGACCTTGCTGTACAACTTTTTTACGAAACTGTTTTACGTACAAAAAAAAAATTGAAGCAGTGCTGCTGCGCTCTCTCGGACACACACACAAGTATCCATGTTTATGTGTTATTTTGCCCATCATTGTTCTAGATTAATGCTAGATAGGGATAAGAAGTTACAATTAGTCCCCCACTATGGCCCTACCCTACGATTTCTGAACGTATAATACTACTTTTTCGGCTCCGAAACATGAGTACAAATTAAGTGACGTCATTGCAAAGTATAATCAGTTTATAGATAATTTAAATACAAACATATTGATATATTAATCAATTGCCTGAGATACCTGGCTACTGAGCTATTTGTTTTAGAAAAAAAACGCAATTTTCCCCTTTTATTGTGAATATTAGAATTTAAAGTTCGATATAAGAGAAAAATCAAAACTCAATTTAAATTTCATTCACTCACTGAACTGAATTCATCGATCAACAAAAACCATTATCGATGTAGCGTTCAAGTTTTCAGTCAACACTTGATATAGCCTCATAAAATTTTGTCGTTCTCTTACGGGAGCGATTTCTTTGTGAATATAATTTTTAATAGACATTGCTTGTAAAATTGTTTGGTAAGTTTATTTTGTTTAAAGCTTAATGTTAGTTTTAAATGTTATTAATAAATTTTGAGTCGCAGTATGGTCTTGCTCACCACTTTTAAAATAACCTTCAAACGTTTAACCTTAAAAATACGCGCACGCAATTGCATCCTCTATTCTACTCAGAAGCTTAACTTTGATGGGTTGCTGTTAAGCGGATATTTAGTCTTTACAAAAACAATATGCCTTTTTGTTTGACTTAAAGTAATTGCTGTTAGATTGCAATAACAATTACACAATAATAGAGTGCAACAAACATAGGTTTTGGCTAGCAAAGTGGACAGTGAAGCCATTGTGGTGAAATTTAATTTTTAACTTCATTATGGTGTGTTGGGGCACCTTTATGCATGCGACCCACTTCCCATCTGTTAATCTGTGTTATTATGTCTTTGTAATCAGCAGCAATGCAAGAATCATTTTTCACCTTCTACTTTAGCATCTATACTTACTACCTCACAAACAGAAGACGCCGAAAGCAATGCCTGTGGGTCTCATGTTGTATAAAGTCTACATTATAAATTTGGTTATACAGCATATTTAAATGTGGAGTATTTACCAACATGGAGATATTCTATGTTATTATTTTTTTTTATTTGAAAACATAGTCAAAGAAAGAACACATACAGTCTACAAATGTTTCACTCCCTTGGTGCCTGGTTTTTATGTGTAGGTAAGATAAAGCCTGTCAGCAAGGACAGCATTGGGCGTCAAGCAACTTTTGTGTTGACATATATAAAATGTGATTACTTTATGTAATTATTTTTCTTGAATTTGTCAAAATTGCTTTTATTTATTACTTAGGCTATTAGCAGTTTAACCGTATATTAACAAAGCGAATTTATAGCATTTGTTATTTTTAAAACTGTGAGCATCTCGGTATGTGACAGTCGTATGTTTGCTGTAAGTTTTATTTATTTATTCCAAAACAAAATTTGAAGTTAAAAAAACAAAATTTTTGTGAATGAAATTGTCAATATACGAAAAGCAGCATCCGATAAGCATATACGAAAAGCATATACGAAAAGCATCAAAATTTATTATTATAAATACAAATACGTATACAAACTGTGAACAGGCTAATTAGTATTACTGTTATGTTTTATTAAAAAATTTACCCAACTTGGTAATTGTTGGAGAAATGATTTAAGCTCAAAATGGCTTTTTTTTATTTCCTTTTATGTGGCACTACATCTATAGTAAATTTGCCAATATCTAATGTCAGCTTGTAAGTTCTTAATTTATTAGTCGAAGAAAAGCAACTTGATAAAAATTTTTACAAACATGGACTTCGAAGCCATGAAAGACATATGGACTTAGCTTTATTTGGCCTTATTGTATATGCCGCCTATGAAAACTATAAGGAGATCGGATTGGAGTCTGTTAAAAAGCAATGGATTCGGGAACTCAATTTGAGCAGGGTCGCAGAAGGTTTTTATGACCTACATTTTGAAAGAATGCAGATAAAGGATCCGCAACATTTATTTTTACAGTTATTTTTAAAATAACTAGGATGACTCCGAATACCTTTAAGTTGATTCGTGCTCTAATTGGGCCATCGTTAGAAAAATCGTCTGGGAGGGAGCCAATTACGCCATCTTGCAGGCTGTTTTTGGTTCTTTTTAGTACGGTTATTAGTACGGTCAAAGTTGTTAATTTTTTTTATTAAGCTATTTTTCGCAAGGAGTTCCGAAGCAAGTTCTGCCATGGATATTCCGTATAGGATATACGATGGTTGCACATATAATTTACGAAACCTGTGACACTTTTTGGAACATTCTGATGCCCCTATATATGCAACCGCTGTTGGAAGAGAATTGGGGGCCAAATGCAATAGATTTCGAGAATATTTGGAATCTACCTAACTGCGCTTCCGCAATAGACGGAAATCATATAAACATTCGTTGTCCTCCAAACGCAGGTTTGGAGTATTACAATTATAAGGGTCATCACTCCATTGTTCTACTGGCTGCATGTGATATTTGGGATATTTGTGGCAGTCGACATCGGTGCATATGGGAGCCATATCGATGGTGGGATTTTTTCTGAATCCTCGTTTGGCAGAAATTCAATACGTGGCAATTTGAATTTTCCTCCGCAATCACGCTTGACGAACACATATATTGATTTAAGTTTTATTTAGTTGGGGATGCGGCTTTTCCATTAAAGACATATTTCATGAGGCCATATTTAGGAAGGCTTCTGAACGTTGAGAAAACCAATTTAAATAAACGTTTGTCATGTGCTCGCAGAGTCATAAAAAATGCTTTTGGGATTGAGGAGGAGAGTTCTAGAAAAAACATTGAACATGCAACCATCAAACGCAGTCAAAATTGTGAAGACAACAGCTGTTTTACATAGTTTTGTGAAACTAAATGAGGCAGCTGATTGTTCGAAGAATTATGTAGACATCTGCGACATAAATGATATCATATTTCAACGAGGACAATGCAGAAACGAAATAACTCCTCTAACCCGAGCAAGGATGAGGTCCAACTTTCTTCACAAGAAGCTTACGCAATGAGAGATATATGGAAAGATTATTTGTATGCAAATCCCACTTGAATAATAATTACTACCTAATTTAGCGCTACTAAATTTCGATAAAATGTCTTAGTCTTAACAATTCCATAATAGTTCATTACATTTTATTTAATTTTTAATGAAAAAAACAAACGAAATGGCCATTTCAGCCCTTGAAAGGACTTTGACCGAGCTTTTTCATTTTTAATGACGCATAAAAAATTAACATATTCAGAGGCGGACCTAGCGAAATATTGCTCGGAGAAGTAACAATTTTTGTTCAAAATTGAAATCACTTATATTATAATAAAAATTATAACTTTTAAGGTGGCCATGGAACTAAATTTGTTTCTAATATAATTTGTGTGATCATTTAAGAAAATAAGAATCTATAAAATTTATCGTAAAACCATGAAAAAAGTTTTATTGGCGTTTAGAAATTTATTTATCGATAATTTTTCTATTTACACAATTCCTAAATTTACACAATTTTACCCCTTAAAATAATTCAAAAAAATTTTGTTCCAAATCCGCCCTTTTAAGTGTTTTCTAATGTTGAAAAAAGGTTGTTTCTTCTGCGAGCAATATTTCGCTAGGTCCGCCCCTGCTTGTAATGTTTTCACTTGAATTTTATACACAAAAAGATTTTATTCACCAAAGCGCAGCAATATAAAAAAAAAAATCTTAAAACAATTTAGCTTTGTAAGTTGAAAACTTTTAATCTGAGCACCCGGGTGAAAATTAAATTTTTACGAAAATCATCTTATGGAAGAATTTTAATTTTTTTCGCTATCATCTTCATGCTCTAAGAGCATTTTTGAAAGGTCGCCAAAAAATTCCATTATAGGAGGATAACCTGGCCTTGACCTTTTTGCAGGCTGTCTTTGAATGGGCTCAGAAGTACTGCACGTGTTGAAATTAAAAGAGTTCTCATCTGTTGAAGACAACTGCGCTGCCTCAAAAGGACTCTCAGTGAAAGGCTGATAGTTTCTAACATGCCTGCAAATGAATTTGTTAATAATTTTAATTTAATAACAAATGAAATGTGGTATTACTTCCTGGGATTTACGGCTTCATTGAGGAATTGTAGTGAATCGTAGTACTCCTAGCCCTGGATTTCAGTAGCTCCGCTGCCAGAGGGTTGCCCAATTTTTTTCCCCCTACGAAGCGGTCGCGAAGGCTCCTCCAACTTTGCCTGCATTCATCAACTTCAAGCATGTTTATAATTATTTTCTGATGATTGTTGTTAACCAAATGTTAACCAAAAATGAAACTAACCTGGTTTATTCAACTGCTCAGCTATTTTTAGCCATGTGGAGTCCCGCTTCAGCACATTTTTGTAGCTGCGTGATTTTGTGCTGTACAAGTAATCATACTCACTCACGAGCAGTATCAGCTTCTCCTCAAAGCTTTCCATGTTCTTTTATTAAATAAATGTTGGATGGAAAGTATATCCTTTGCAACGATCATTTCGTTACAAGCCTCAAAGATATGAAAATACCAATTTTTATAAAAAAGGTTAAAACAAAATAAATCATTATTAGAAGATTTAAATATATATAAAAAATATAGCAAATTGCTTGAAATATTGAAAAAGAAAAAAAAATATTATTTGCTGTTGGCCCGGCGGGGATTTGATGCCGTCCCCAATCTGGGCACTAAGCCTGTTGCATGGCGCTTAATGTAAGTGATCGCAAGAAGCGACGTTAGCGCTCAAAGTCAGCAAATGCAGCAAAGTGTGCGATCACGCGTTGCATTGAGCCACCAGCGAATGCGTGTACTTCGAATGTTTACATATTTACATATGAACAAATAGTAAGAGAAAAGTTTGACCACAATCAGTCGTTTAGCAGGTAAACGACTTTCTGGTGATTCTAAAAATTTGAATAATTTTAGAAAAAAAAATATTAAATAGGCAGTCTTTGTGGCAAGACCTAGCCACTTAATCACCAACAAAGGAAATTCAAGCATCGGCTTCTGCCAAACTCAAGCTTCGACTTTTCGGCTTTTGCCAAAACTCAAGCTTCGGCTTTTCGGCTCCGAGCAACCTTATTTTAAGTATCCGTATTGTAAGGCCTTCTGCCACCGGCACTCTGCTGCCTGATTAAATCGGCCCTCAGCCACAGTGAGCACTTTGACCCTTCATCCGCCTGTAAAATTATATATATGATTAACCGTAGGAACTTATTGTTAAGCTAATATTTTTAAATATAAAAAAATAATAATAAAAAAAAAATACTAAGAAATATTATGAATAAAAATAAATAGATTTTGTGAGCGCTCCGAACTAAAACCTTCGGGCTTAGTGATAGGGCTTGTTTGCCTTCGGGCGTGACAAATTTTGCGATTCACAAACTATTTATTGTTTTTTTCTTGAGACATACCTCAGGCTAAGAAAAAAAACTTCGTAACACCATTATTATATTATTATTTCTTAAATTTTATTTCTTCTCTCGCTGCAGCAAACTATACACGATGAAAAATGACGATGAAATTCAAAAAGGTGCCACTGAAATATTTTCGAACATCAACCAAACCAATTTATCTGTTCATTCAGAGTGCAGGACAGAGCGCATATAATATAATTAAGGAATAAAATAAAATTTTTTTGAAATATGCGCAATTTGTAAACATTTTCCTTTCTAACTACCCAACAGGCGTTCTAGCTCAAAATGAGCTCAATATGAACTATTTTCGATTTGCAAATTTTTCGTATAAAGTCCTAAATAGTTATTTATGAGACGCGTATGAGCTAATAGAGAGTTCATTGGCGCAAGTTTTTGAACTAAGTATGAGTTCAATATGAGGTAAGTCGATAACTCAACATGTTCTCATAATTTACTCATAATGAGCTGACATAAGAAAATATTTGTCCACGGCCTATACTGGAAACGAGAGTGTGTGATCTATGAATAATGATGACTATACAAAAACTAAAGTGCATGAGAACATGAGCGAAATAAAAAGCGGATGCTAGTTCGATGAGTCCAATTACAATAAGAGCTTTATTAATTGTGTTTTTTCCGATTTATACAAAAAGTTGAGTACTAAAAATTATTCAGCACAGGCTGAATTAGCGGATTAGCAAAAAAAATTGAAAGAGAGATAGCAATAAGAGTTCATTTTAAGCACAAGAAAAAATATAAGTACATTCAAGGAAAATTTTGAGAAGTGAGTTGCATAAGAAAACGAATTGATATGATTCTATATAAACTACAAGAAATGAAAAATAAATTGTGGCATTTTTAATTTATATTTAGTTTTAAGCAATTCTTAAAAAAATTTATTTTCAAGAATTACATTTGAGCTTTATGCCAAGTAATTTCATGAAGCAACAGGTTGCCACAACAACAATGTTCTTTACAGAACAACCACCAGCAGACTAGACAGCTGTTTCGTTGGTCGCTACACCAACTCATCAGTAATCTTCTGTGGGTTATGCAGTCCATTAACTTTGAAAATCTTATAAGCACACCTTCTGCTAAAACCAAAGCGGAATTGCAGTTGTGTGCTTTCCAATTTAAAAAGCAATGTTTTTCTACTTCTTAGCACAAAGCAAAGGTTCAAAAAATTGACTACATTAATTCTGCAAAGACTTGTTGTTGCGCTCTTTGTTTACTTCTTTTCACGATTCCATTCTTTGCCACCAACAATTCGTTGATATTAAACCATAGAAGGCGTGAGAAGTTTTTTTGAAAAAAAGATGACTCATCTTATTTTCTAAGGTCGGGCTCGTACCAGTTTTTACATGAAAGATTACAATCTGTTTTTACAAGACAGAAGATTACTGATGAGTTGGTGTAGCGACCAACGAAACATCTGTCTAGTCTGCTGGTGGTTGTTCTGTAAAGAACATTGTTGTTGTGGCAACCTGTTGCTTCATGAAATTACTTGGCATAAAGCTCAAATGTAATTCTTGAAAATTAATTTTTTTAAGAATTGCTAAAAACTAAATACAATAAATGAATTTAAACGTATGTGCTCGAACATCCCGGTGAGGTTGAAAGAACCATCTTTCAAGATTTCAACAGTAAGGCTAGCTTGTCGAACAGGGCGGTCTGAAGAATTTATGCGTTCTGGAGGCAAATCAGCCATGATTTGCTTAAGCAAAGTAAGGCGAAAGCGGATGCAACGCACACACGAACGTACCACCTTGCGTGCAATAGTTCGTGCATTGGCGAACAAGAACATCTGACGCGTGAAAGCGATCAATGTTTTTGGGCCTGAGTGGTAATTTGCTTCGTGCAGGTGCCTGACTAAAACTAAGGAAAAATTGCATCTGCAAGGCAGCAGAAACGCATGCTTTCGATCTCTCGGAATATCAGCATTTTTTAGTCGACCTCCAACTCGAAGCAGAGGGAACGATTCCACCTCTTCAATAAAAAGGCTAAGAGATTTTGATGAATTGTATTAATATAACGAGTGTTGAAGCTCATCAGGTTTCAGTGTTTGGTTTTTGTTGAATGCGGACTTTTTCGCATGTGGAGTCAATCAGAATAGCCAACTAACGATGCGCAGAAGTTTTGTGTAGGAGCTTGTGCGTTCAACAAGATCTAGAATCGCATCATTTTCGACAGTGTACTTGAACGTTGTTTTTCTTATTGCGCAATTTGCCTCTTCGCAGTTCAAATCAATTGAGCTTGTACGTGGCCACTTTTCTCGATTTTGTTGTCGAAAAGCTGGACCAGTGAACCAGATGGAATCTATTAGATCGGCTATCGACGTACCTCGAGTGATGATATCGGCAGGATTACTGGCAGTTGGAACGTGTCGCCAATTGCAATTCGTGGTGGATTGCTGCATTTCAGAAATGCGATTGCCGACAAATGTCGTTAATGTCGACGAGTGTAGCTGAAGCCACCGTAGAACGACGGTTGCATCTGTACATAGAATAACGTCGGGATTGAAATCGATGAAGAGTGGTGCAATTTTCTTGTAAAGATGTGAGAGTAAATGTGCGCCGGCGAGCTCCAGTTCTGGAAGCGTCCTCTTTTTTACTGGCGCAACTCGGCACTTTCTCGGGGAACAGGGGGCGAACCTTCACATGGCAACGTGTCTGACCGCCTCAACCTGGCGAGGCCAGCATTATCCATGTCGAAATCGTCTCAAGTCGACTCAAACCTCCAAGTGGTGTTCCCTGGGCAACGGCAAACTGGCATCCGTCAGTTTGACGGCTAATTTGAGCGGCGGGTCGATCCATAGACCTTAAACATGGAATGTGCGCAGGGTTTGGGTCCCGCCACATTACTACTGCCCAATGAAAACTAAACCAGCCTCGGATAAGAACCCCAATTACGTTGACGACCACCGCAAACGAAAAACGGACAATGATTTACGGATATGCACCTGGAATGTCCGGACCCTTTATAGGGAAGGTGCCATTATCCAACTGGCGGAAGCCCTCAAAACAATACAATCTGACATCACCGCCATCCAGGAAATGCGATGGAAAGGGCAAGGCTGCTCTAAGCAAGCACACTGCGATATCTACTACAGCTGCCATGCGGAGAAGCGCGAATTCGGATGTGGATTCGTCGTTAGCCGGAAACTACGCCACCTTGTTTCCCGGTTCACACCTGTGAACGAAAGATTGGCCACGATCCGCATCAAGGCAAAATTTTTCTACATAAGCCTTATTTGCGCGCACGCCCCGACGGAGGAAAAGGACGAAGCCGTCAAGGACGCTTTCTACGCTAGTCTTGAGGACGTATATGACCACCTTCCGGTCCATGACGTGAAAATAGTCCTCGGCGATTTTAATGCGAAAGTCGGAAGGGAAGGCATCTTTGGCCCCACTGTCGGTCAGTTCAGTCTTCACGAGACCTCCACAAACAACGGTCTAAGACTGATCGACTTCGCCGCGGCACGAAACATGGTAGTTAGTAGCACCAGATTTAAGCACCTCGACATCCACAAGGCCACCTGGCTGTCCCCGGATCAAAAAACGCGAAACCAAATTGATCATGTTGTAATCGACGGAAGGCATGCCTCTAGTGTTCTAGATGTGCGTACATTTCGGGGGGTCAACATTGACTCCGACCATTATCTTGTTGCAGCCAAGATCCGCATGCGATTATGCAATGCCAAGAACATACGCACAGGAATGCAACGAAAGCTAGATGTCGCTAAGCTGCAATTACAACGGACTGCCGAAGCCTACTCCGCTCAACTCTCGGTTAAGCTCAACCAACCAACCTCTGGACTCGACGACGCCGGCGGACTTTGGGCGCATATATCCCACTCCATGCGCGCTGCCGCTGAAGAAGTCATTGGTTTCCGGCGCCCGCAACCTCGGAACCAATGGTATGATCAGGAGTGTCGCATTGCGACTGCAGTAAAAAACGCCGCTTATAGAAAAACGCTGCAGTCAGCTGCAACGCGAGCCGTGCGAGAAAACTACCGCGAAAAGAGGAAGGAAGAGAGGCGCCTTTTCAGACGCAAGAAAAGAGAGCAGGAAAAGCGTGAGCGTGAGAAACTAGAGGTATACCAGGGCAAGAAGGATGCACGAAAATTCTATCAACAGGTTAAGCGTCTAACCCAAGGTTTCAAGCCCGGAGCATCCACTTGTAGAGACGAAAATGGAGATCTGAATACGGATACACAGTGTGTGCTTAGATTGTGGAGACAGCACTTCTCCAATTTACTTAATGGCGACGATTCCACCAATGCCGCCCATCGAGAGCACAGTGCACCACCACCAATCGACGATGACGGAGTGGAAGTATCACCACCTAGCCATGAAGAGGTTCGAGTTGCTATCCAACGACTCAAAAACAATAAAGCAGCGGGTGCTGACGGCCTGTCAGCTGAATTGTTTAAAACCGGCGGCGATGAATTGATAAGGCGCATGCATCAGCTCATCAGCAAAATATGGCTAGCAGAAAGCATGCCCGACGATTGGAACCTCAGTGTACTGTGCCCTATACTTAAGAAAGGAGACCCTACAATCTGCGCAAGTTATAGAGGTATCAGTCTTATTTCCATCGCATATAAGGTTCTCTCAAGCGTACTGTGTGAAAGATTAAAGCCAATTACAAAAACACTGATTGGACCTTATCAGTGTGGCTTTCGACCTGGTAAGTCCACCATAGACCAGATTTTCACGCTACGACAAATCCTGGAGAAAACCCACGAAAATCAAATTGACACACACCATCTCTTTGTCGACTTTAAAGCTGCGTTCGATAGCCCGAGAAGGGATTGCCTATACGCAACAATGTCTGAGTTCGGTATACCTGCAAAGTTGATTAGGCTTTGCAGAATGACGTTGAGCAACACACGCAGCTCCGTCAAGGTAGGAAATGACCTCTCCGAAACCTTCAATACCGAAAGAGGTTTCAGGCAAGGCGATCCACTGTCTTGCGATCTCTTCAACATCATCATGGAGGGGATCGTACGAAAGGCCGGTGTGCATCGTAATGGCACCATTTTCTATAAAGGTGTCCAGCTCCTTGCTTACGCTGATGATATTGATATTGTTGGCAGAACCAAGAGAGATGTTACCGCTGCTTTCGCCGCTATCGAAAAGGAATCAGCCAAAGTGGGTTTGACGATAAATGAGGGTAAAACAAAGTATATGCTGTCTACAAACAAGGGAGCTCGGCGTTTAGACTCCCACGTTTCATCCGGCAGCTATAACTTTGAAGTAGTCAAGGAGTTTGTATACCTTGGCACCGCCATTAATACTAACAACGAAATCAGCCTGGAGATAAAGCGAAGAACAATAATTGCTAATAGGTGCTACTACGGGCTCAGTAAGCAACTAAGTTCCAGAGCCCTCTCTCGATCGACAAAACTAACACTCTACAAGACGCTCGTTCTACCTGTGCTGCTTTATGGCGCTGAGGCATGGGTAGTTTCGCAAACTGACGCAGCCGCTCTGGGGGTGTTTGAGAGAAAAGTTCTTCGCAAAATCTTCGGTCCTGTTCGAGTCGGCGATGACTATCGCATCCGAATGAACCACGAGCTGTATGAGCTCTACGGAGACATTGACGTAGTTCGGCGTATAACTGTGCAGCGACTACGCTGGCTGGGTCATGTCCATCGTATGGACGACGAAGCTCCAGCGAAAAAGGTGCTCGAAGCGAGGGTCGCTGGTCAACGACGACGAGGGAGACCATGCCTCCGATGGATGGACCAGGCTGAGGAAGCCCTAACCGCACTTGGTGTATCCGATTGGAGAAGGCGCGCGCAAAGCAGAGGCGCCTGGCGAGAGCTGAAGAGGTCGGTCGAAATCCGGACACGGGTTGTCACGGCCACCTAAGTAAGTAAGTAAGTAACTCGGCACTTTGCAGTGAACAAATTAACTGAAATGTTTCCATTATTATCGCACACTCGCACATATACGCAACAACCACATGCGCGAATTGATGCGTCGCTAAAACCATGAAGCTCTATACTGGTAAAAGGTGCGACTAAAACATGGCGAGCTAGTTTTATCATGTGCAGATTTTCGAGATCGTTTATGAAGTTTTTAAAATCGTCTTTTGCTATTTGCGCAACCTCTGTGTCCCAATCGATTTTCATTATCCATAGATTTTGCAATAAGACTCTTGGTTTTATTATAAGAGGTGCCAGCAACCCCATAGGATCGTAGATTGATGATGAAAGTGACAAAATTGAACGTTTCGTATACGTTTCATATTGTTTTTTCGGTTGAAACGAAAATAAAAATAAATCTTGTTGTGAATCCCATGAAATGCCGAGAGCATTCATGGATGAGCCTCAAGCACATCTTGAGGCTCATCAAAACTCATATTGATGATTTCCTTCGATTTGTTTTGAAACTTTGGGTGATTCGATTGAATTTTGGCCAATTCAAAGCCGCCTTTATGCAGTAATTATGTAGTTTCTTTTTTGATAACATTTAGCTGTTCGATCTCGTCGGCGCCTGTCAACAAGTCGTCGACATAAAAATGATTTCGTAAAACATTCGCACCTACTCTAAAAGAGTCTTCCCATTTGTTTACTATGAATTTTAGGCTGCGAATGGCTAAAAATGGCGAAGCCGACATGCCATACGTGACAGTATTTAATTTGTATATTTGAATCGGCTGTTGTTCATTTTCGCGCCAAAGAATGAGCTGAAATTTTCGATGTGAAGGGTGTACTGACACCATGTTATACATTTTTACTATATCGCCTGTGAGTGTATACTTATATAAACGAAAACGAAGAATATGCAGATATATTTCTGCCTGTAAAGTCGGCCGACCAGCAAAACATCATTGAGCGATTTTTGTGACAGCTTCGCTGACGCATCGAACACGACCCGCAACATTGTGCTCGTGCTGTTAAGTTTAAGTACGCATTGGTGGGGTATGAAGTAATGTGGCTGTCTCAAATCTATATCTATAGCAATCGACATATGGCCTAGTTCCTCATATTCTTTCATGAATTGTACGTAAAGCGATTTGATACTGGGGTCATGAGCTAAGCGTCTTTCTAGCAAGTGAAATCGCTTCAACGATAGGCTATGAGAGGAACCAATAATGGCTGGATCTTCCTTGAACAGAAGCTTCACACTACATGACCATCTGATTGCATTTCTGTATTGTATTGTATTGTAACATCTTCTAATGCCCATAAATATTCTAGTTGCTGATTTAAATTTTCATCGTCGCTTGTAGAAAGGTAGCATTGTTCTACGCATGCCTTACGAAGTGATTTGAATCGGCCTGATACCACCCATCCAAATGTGGTCTCTTGTAATGTTGGCAGATTTAGTGCTAATTTTATTTGGCCGTTACGCAGAAAAAAAACTATTTGCTCCGATGAGAAGATCTATTGGTTGAGATTGATAAAAATATTCGTCAGCAAAATCGATTTTTGAAGGCAATTTCCATGTGATTATGTCCAAATCAGACTCGGGCTGATATCCAACAATCGATTTATAACTAGTAAATTTGCATCTATTTCAAAATTGTTGTAACGAGCGCGTATTGTTATATGAATTTGGTATTTTATTTTCGATGATAAACCACCAACGCCAAAAATGTTTACTGATGTTTTTATTTTAGGCAAATTAAGAATATTGGCAAATCGTTCAGTGACTAAATTTACCTGCGAGCACGAATCTAAGAGAACACGGCCAAACTGGTATTCGCCCATAGAATTACGAATCAAAACAACTGCCGTGGCAAGAATCACGGTATCTAGAGACGTTTCCATATGCACATTCACTGATGCCGACGATGTTGATACAATGGACTCATTTCCGTGCGCATCAGTTATTGTTTGACGATGCAGTAAGGTGTGATGTGACTTGTTCAATATTCTGCACTTGTATTTAGATGTACATTTGGCAACACCATGACCATCTGATAAACAATTTAGGCATATGCCCAATTTTTTTTACTATGTCGTATATACTTGTCACGTCCATTGCTTTGAAATGAGTGCAGCTATTAATCCAATGGTCTTTGCATTTACAATGAGAGCATGACAGTTGGTGCGCACGAAAAGATGTATGATTCTTTTCTGAAGATTTGCGTTTTTTTTTATTTGCATGCGCAGAATCCGACTGAAATGAGCCGGGTTCTGTTGACTCGAGAAGCTGGCATCTACGCTCAAGTTGCTTCGAAAATACTTCCCATGTAGGCAACGACGTAAAATCTAATATTTCCTTCCATTTTAATTGGGATTCGGAATCTAACTTTTGTGTTATAAGATGATCATCATTGCGTTGCAAATATCAGTCTCATTACCAAGGGATTTTAATGAATTAAATATTGCTGATGCGCTATCGACAAGACTACGTAGGTGAACAGCTGATGGCTTTGGAATTTCTGGCAATTCGTATAGATGTGCAATATGTTCCAAAAATATAAGCGTTTTATTGTCGTAACGCTCTTCTAATCTCTTTTATATAATTGTCAGTCGTGACTTGAAAGCCTTTGATTGTGTCTAATGCTTGACCAGATAAACAATGCAAGAGATGATTAAATTTCTCTATTGCCGAAAGAGCGGAATCACTATCGACGAGCTGGTTGAAAGATGATATAAAATTTCTATATTGCGAATACTTTCCTTTAAATTAGAGCAAATGTAAATGAGGCAATTTACTGGGCGCAGAGAAAGGAATCGCAAGAGATGTTTCATGATGAGAGCGTTTGTAGTTGTCACCCAATAGTTCTATTATTTTTGATTTTGTTACAATACACAACTCTTCAATTTCTGGGCGATTCGTATCTTTATCATTTAGCATCTCGATGTCCGTCTGAATTGACAGTAATTGCTTAAAATATGCCTCTATCAAACCTAATAGACACTCGAGTTCAGCTACAGACATAGAATCAGAGAGCATATTTTTTATGCGTGTAATGCTAGCTTTTGCTGCTGAGCGTTGTTTTTATAGAGCTACTAAGTCTGCCACAATAATTCAATGCAGCAATGCAATGCAAGAAAAATGCTCTTCCGACGTCGACGTTTTCAAAAAGTCAAACTCGTGACAAAAAAATCACAGTGAGTCGGCTGCGCAATAATGGTGAGTTCGATACGGTATCAAGAACTATTAGAGAATGACTGCTGAATTTGAACAACAAACTGTGAGCGATGATTATAAAAAAAACTGCACGTTGATTAGAAGGGGAAAGAATGCGATTTATTGCAGTGAGGTGAATATGAATTGAGTGAAATCGAATTGCAACGTTTGTCTCTGTAGGGCCTTCACGTATTTAATAAATGCAAAAAACGACGGCGAATTTTTACCATAGCTGGCGACTGTGCTTTTTATGATGTTGTTGTTGCGGTTGCCATATAATGTTCGAAAATTATTTTAATATTACTTTTTTCTATAAACATGTGATGCCTCAATTTGCAATTTTTCGCAATTTTGTAAACAGCACATTCGTTTTATAATGTATGCATAAATATCTGTTGCGAATGCGTTTATTTCTTACTCCCTTTGAGTTGGTTTTAAAAACTGGCAATAAATTTTGCTAGCTGACGTTATTCCTCCCACGATGTAGCTGCACACTGAAATCTCGTTCCACTACTAATTGCAGTAGATTATGCTATCAAATTTGTTTCTGCTTGTGTTAAACAATTACTCTGTTGTAAATTTTTTAATGCGAAAGCTTTTTATTCTTTTATACAAAGATTAGGCTCGTGCCCCACGTTGGGCGCCAAAAAAATGTGTGATCTATGAATAATGATACTATACAAAAACTAAAGTGCATGAGAACACGAGCGAAATAAAAAGCAGATGCAATTGCAATAGCAATAAGAGTTAATTTTAAGTACAAGAAAAAATATAAGTACATTCAAGGAAAATTTTGAGAAGTGAGTTGAATAAGAAAACGAATTGATATGATTCTATATAAACTACAATAAATGAATTTAAACGTATGTGCTCGAACAGAGAGAAACTTCAAAATAAAAAAAAAATGGCCTTGAGAGCAAGAAGTTCTGAAAATTTGAATTTTTTCTTTATTAACTTCTTTATTCTTTTTTTTGTATTTTATTTTGACAAGTATTACATTAATATTAATTTTATTTAAATTCTCATTTAAAAATTCGTTGATTTCGCTGTTTTCATCTAACAAACTGGAATCAGAACTTCTAGCAGAAGCATTAATGGCTTTGGAAGTTGCGATTGCTATTTCTAAATATTTGTGCTTATCTCTGGTAAACGATCCACTTCTTTTGTATTTCCTTAACACTGCTTTATCCAATATAGTCCGGTGCTAAAAATGTAAACAGCAAAATTTAAAAAAAACTTACATTTATATGCAGCACCATTTTTCTTTTAATTTTTCTATTGTCTTTTTTCATTGTATTCATAATTGAATCTTCAATATATCTCATAATTAGCTCATAACAACCAATCAAGAGAACATTCAATCTCAGTTTCTTTTTCATTTTTTTTATGTCACGGTCTTCATATATTTTTGAAAACTAATTTTTTTTTATGCGTAGTTTTCAAAAATATATGAAGCCCATGAAGATTTTTTGCTTCCATACATTTCGTTCCACTCTAGTATACAAAGGAAAAAAATTCCTATAATTTGAATAAATTAAATTAATAAGTTAAACACCCTTTACTTAAAGAAAATGAGATCTTTAAAAGTATTACTTTTTGACAAACAGTATATTTTCTACCATTTCCAATTAAAGTCTATTATTCTTATCTTTTTTAGTAAGAAATAATTAAAGCAAAGAGAATATATTATATATATTATAATATATTGAATTTGTTTCTTAATTACTAAATTACTTAGTTAATTAATTACTTGATTACCCAATTTAATCACAGTGGAAAAACGTGTAACGTTCGACACGTAACGTCCGAACAGACGAATTTAAAATTTTTGAATGAACCAAGAAACTTATAATCCTCATTAAATCTACTTTAATATCCTCAAATATTCCTCTTTATTTTACGTTATTGTGGTTTTTTGATAATTATAAACATATGACTAAAAATTATGAAAACACACGTTGACCTCCGAAACGACTTCCGTTTTTGATGATGTCCGAACTTTCAGTATGAAAATTTCTTTTCCCCAAATACGGTTAAGTCAATAATTAAATGTCATTTGAAAGTACTCTACAAATCACTATTTTCAATGAAGTTTGCATAAAAATATATCATTCAGAACGCCAACAAAAGCAAAAAATATGCGTACAATTATAACGTCCGCAACGCAGGATTTACCCATATTGTCTTCGAAAAAGTTCAAAATTAGCTGCAAGTTGCTTCAGAGTCCACATGTGCAAGACAAAGTTCATTAAAAATGTCGTGGAATGCGAAGGTTCTCCCTGCAATTGCAGTATTGCTTGAGATGAAGAAGCCAGAAGACGAAAAAACATGTTTCCAATGTTGCTTCAAATTGAACATCTGCATGCCACCAATCAACAGTAGCATCAGCTTCAGCGACGATGTGGGCAGGCGGTGGATGAAAAACTGTAGAAACATCGAGTGTTAGGTCTAGCTTAAAGCGTGGAACAGAATGCGATGTAGTTGTAGCGATTCCATGTGGTAACCTCATCACCTGTTCAGTGTGTGACACGCCAAAAATTATGTCCAGAATGACGTGAGCGCTTCAGAGAACACTTGCTTATAAATTTTTACGATTTTACAAATATTGTAAATTTCGAACACTTATTTCGGTACCGACAACGTTTGCAGTATTGATTCCCGATCCTTAAAAAAAGCATCATTAATACAACTTTCAGAGCAGTGTATTAATCAAAAGTTAAAGTTAATTCAACTTTCGCTACAACTACAGCTTCCAGCCACAGACGTACTACGCATTCTGTGCGATTCCGTGCATTTAGTACATTTCATCTTTTGTACTACGTACTACAACATTTTAGGTGACGTGCTCATTTTTATAGTGCATTGTTTAATTAATGAAATATTGAAGCGATTCTTCTTTAGTGAAAAAATTTGAGTGATTTTGCCTATGAGTGATGAGAGCTAGGGCCTATTTTTGAAAGATTTAATTTTTGTAAAAATAATTAAAACTATGAATGCTGAGCAATTGACTTGTGTTATTGAGTCTGCAGTGTCAACAGCACTGCGCAAACAGAAAAAATAATTTGAATTACAAATAGACAATTTAGGAAAGCAAATTTCACAAATAAATGCTGGTGGAGACTTATACTCGAATACTTATACTTAGGCTCGAATCATTACAGGCTGAAAATGCGAAGATTGTCTAAATCACCTGTCTAAAGCACCTTACAACAATCCTGTTTGGGTTGTTGATAAAAAACTATTGATGATAAATACCCCATTCCTAACGTTATGGTGATATCAGCAAATATGGGTAAGGCCCAATATTTCACAACCCTCGATCTTAAATCAGGGTTTTATCGAATAGAATTGAAAAAAAAAGTGACATAGAAAATACCGCATTTGCGGTAAATAATGGCAAATATGTATTTTGTCAGTTGCCATTTGGGCTCAAAAATGCATCAAGCATTTTTCAACGAGCCATTGACGACGTACTTAGAGAAAAAAAATTGGCAAAACCTGCCAAGTCTACGTGGATGACGTCATGATTTTCTTCAAAACGAAAGAACAACACGTTCATGATATCCAATCTGTTCTACAAGCTCTTTGTGACGCACATATGAAGGTTTCTATGGAAAAGTCCAAGTTTTTTAAAGAAGAAGTTGAGTATTTAGGTATTTTGGTATCAAGAGGTGGTATTAGAACTATCATTAACCCACAACATTTTTTGCACTCAGGTCATTTCTTGGACTAGCTAGTTATTACAGATGTTTTATTAATGATTTCGTTAGTATAGCAAGACATTTAACAAATTTACTTAAGGGAGAAAATGGTAAAACACAATCAAAGCAAATTAAGGTTAGGTTAGGTTAGGTTAAAGTGGTTAAGTCGATAGCCGACTCGACACCTAGGTCAGTGCATGCCCGTTGTGATACCACATAATCTCCTTTGAACCCTAGATATTACCCTCCTCAAACCAGTTCGTGCGGGTAATGCATTTTAAGATATGCCTAATTTCCAGGCATGAGCCTTCAGCAAGTCCGCTTAGAAAAGGATGAACCAGAGTTGCCATCCTCCTTTTAGCAAGGGCTGGACATTCGCAGAGGTGCTGAACATTTTCTACTTCCTCCTCACATCTGCAGCTTCTGCAAAAATCATTTCCTTTAAGTCCTAACCGAAGAGCATGCGTTCCGATTAGGCAGTGACCCGTGAGGATTCCTATTATTTTGGACAGGTTTACCCCGCTTAATTTAAGCAGTGAGTTGGTGCATTTTAAGTCGTAGGAAGGCCACGTCAGCACAGCAGTCCTACAAGTATCAAGGTGCTCCTAGCGTTCTTGTGCAAGACTTAAGGTTTTGTTCCTGCACTGGAGTTTGTAGGAGGATATGGGTATACCAATAAGGTCCTCATTTAAGAGAGTGTTAGAGGTCGTACCCTCGTCTGCCAAGTTATTGCTCTTGATATCCAGGTTAAGAGATCTGCGGCATTCAGTGAGAGTTTTAGAGTTATCAGTATGTGAGTTCAGTGCCTTGAGCGCTGCTTGGCTTTCTGAGAAGATGAAAATACTTTTTGCTTCAAAGTCTTTTTGACCCAGAATCTTAGCAGTTTCGTAAATTGCAACCATCTCCGCTTGGTAGACACTACAATAATTTGGGAGTCTAAAGAAAACTTCGATTTCAAGTTCCTGGGAGTAAATACCAGTAAACTGTTTAAAACCGGCGGCGATGAATTGATAAGGCGCATGCATCAGCTCATCAGCAATATATGGCTAGCAGAAAGCATGCCCGACGATTGGAACCTCAGCGTACTGTGCCCTATACTTAAGAAAGGAGACCCAACAATCTGCGCAAGTTATATAGTCTTATTTCCATCGCATATAAGGTTCTCTCAAGCGTACTGTGTGAAAGATTAAAGTCGAATACAAAAACACTGATTGGACCTTCTCAGTGTAGCTTCGACCTGGAAAGTCCACCATAGATAGGCTTCCCATAATTTTTAAGGTCCAATTCCTGACGCTGGTCAAAATATCAAATTATCTCTTAAAACTCAGAATAAAAAATGGTGAAGTACCAAAATCAATACATTTATATAACAAACAAAAAATTAAAAAGTGCAAATATATATCGTCGGTATAGAAGAACAATGACGTTAATGCAAATTTTGTCAAATACGGTTTATTGGGTTATTGATATTCCCAATATCACTGCTAGGTGGGAGAAAAACAACAGAACTGTAGTTTGCTCAGAGCCGCCACAGTGCAGTTGTGCCGTTATTGAAATATCAGCTTATTGACGACTTGTTTCAAAAGAACAACGACGCAAAAGTCAGTTGTGCATTGAACTCGGACAGAGAGACAGCAATTTCAGTGCAATAACGACGTAAGTGTACTTTGTGTCAATGTTCATAGAATTTTCCGTTAATTTGTCACCATAAGTGTATTTTCACCGCTATTGAACATATAATTTTTGTTATTTAGGTTACAATATAACTTAAAGGTATGCATAATATATACATAGGTTATGTTTTTCCACGAAATGTGACATGTCAAGTGTAATTTTTTTTATTCATTGTTATTGCAGTGTCGAAATGAGTGATAGTACAAAAGAAAGTATGCGTCTTACTGCAAAAATGCAGACCGAGAATATGAATATTGCTGAAACTCAGCCCTTCACTTTACGACAAAACTTTGATCAAGCAACACATCAGGTAAGTAGTAATTGGAAGGCTGAACTTTTAAGTACCACAAAGATGACACTTCGAAAAATAAAACCCTGTGTTCTTCCTGCTGACTTTGGTTCAGATTCTGATAGTGAGGATGTGCTAACTGATTTTTCACCTGATACAAGTTTGAATTATGAACCTCAAAGTGGCGATGACTCTGACTATTCAATCGCTGATGATGCAAATACATTGACTCCGAATAATTATAATTTGGTGATTCAAACCAGTAAGATAGAGTAACCCAACAAAATGGTGAGGAACACGTCAACCAAAGCGATGAAGCAGGCAAAAAAAGTAAAAAAAGAAGCCGTAATGTAAACGCTTGGCAGAAGTAAAAGCTAAAGCATTGAAAAATTCGGGTCAGTCTTATAAGTCTCGACCTGGAAAAACCATTGAGGCTCGAAAGATGGGCGCCCCATGCAAAGATAAGTGTGTTTTATCTTGTTCAGCAAAATTGTCAGAAGAATTGAGAACTGAGATGTTTTCAAAGTACTGGAAGTTGGGTACTTGGCAATGGCAAAGGGATTTTCTTAGTGCTTGCATTTTTAAGTTTAATGTCAAATATCGTCGAATATCTGGAAGAGTTCCCAGGAATCCTAACTGCGCTTTCTTCGTTATGAATGATAAACAGAAAGTTCGAGTTTGCAAAACTTTTTTAATTCAGACTTTGGGAATAACCGAAAGAACGATTCGTACAGTAATTGCAGCCAAATTAACAGGAACAGGAATGAACACTGCAGACAAAAGAAGAAAGCATGATAATTGAAAGAATATAGGAGAAGAAATTTTGAATTCAGTTAGAGCTCATATTAATTCCCTACCTCGTACAGAAAGCCATTACGTTCGAAAGTATACTTCAAAAGAATACATTGACGGTGGTTTGACTGTAGCAGAGATGCATAGAAACTATTCTTCTATAAGAGCTTTAGAAAATAAGCCTGCTGCAACTTATAAAACATATTTAGACGTATTTAACACACAGTTTAATATATCATTTTTTGTCACCAAAAAAGGATCAATGCGATGAATGTGAAGCATTTAAAAATGCACCGATTGAAGAAAAGCCCAAACTTGAACAAAAATATACAGAACATCTGGAAGAAAAAGAACTAAGTAGAATAGAGAAAGAAATGGACAATGAATTGAGCAAATAAGGGGGAATACATTTAGCAGCTTATGATTTACAAGCAGTACTTCCCGTACCAATGGGGAATTCATCATCATTTTTTTATAAATCAAAGCTAAACTGCTTCAATTTTACCATAACACAAATAATACAAAAAGAGGATTTAAAAAGCTTTTGTTTTTTTTGGCATGAAGGACTTGGAGGCAGAGGGGTTAATGAAATAGCCACTGGAGTATACAAATACCTGTTGGAATTATCAAACAATAGTATTCCGGGGGGAAAAGTTGTATTTTGCTCAGATAACTGTGGAGGTCAACAGAAAAACAGGTTCATAATCTCAATGTATTTATATGCAGTTCACAATCTGCCTTACATTCAATTTATCACACATAAGTACTTAATCCGTGGTCACACACAAAATGAAGGAGATACCATTCATAGTATCATCGAGAGATCGTTAAAGAGAGCAAAGCGTTCAGGGGCCATTTATGTACCAGACCAATACACTTCAGTAATCAGAAATGCAAAAAAAGAAGGGAGAACCCTTCCATCTCAGAGAAATGGGTTACTCAGACTTTATTGATTTTAAGGTACTCCATGCTAATATGGCTCCAAATATTACATAGGACACCAGTGGAAATGTGTTCAAAATTAATAACGTATAACATTTACGATTTGAAAATAGCGAAGTGTTTTTTTATAAGAATAGCTACAAACAGGCAAAATGGAGTGAAGTTGCTTTTAAGAAAAGAACAACACGAACTTCAGAGCCGATAGATGCAAACCAATGTACGCTGAAACCTGCCTACACCAGGAAATTGACCATTTCTGAAAATAAATTCCACAATATTATAAAGGTTTTTACGAAACTCTAAACTGATTATTTAAATTAAACTTTAATTCAGCTTATTCCACTTTCCATTATTTGCATTCATAAAATTCATTAATTTTCTATCATTTATTCAACCATTTTCTTTTGTTTGTATTCATACAATATTATTCACTCGTTTTCCATTCATCGCTTCACTCTTTTAAGTTAATAATTCAATATTCATATTTACTTACATTTCTTTCATTTATGCAATCGCTTTGTTTTCATTTATAATTCATTTTTTAATATTTATGTTCCTTTATTCATGTAACTGCTTTCTATTAATTGCATTTATAATTCAGTATTAATTTTTATTCATATACAATCTTTAATTGTTTGTATTTAGAATTGAATATTAAAAATTCATTCATATTTTTAATAAAAAACCAGTTTTTCTAAATCAACGCTTCTAATTTTCTACATTTTTTTCCTTCAGGACAATGGAATGATTTGAGGGAAACAATGACGTAATTGCGTATGAGGTGAAATTAAAGGGGAAAATTAAGGCAATCAAATCCGAACTACCTGGGTCAAAACTATAAGTAAAAGTTCTACCAATATCCATCGTGCAATTATTCTCGGTCAAATACTCTGTTTTTAATAAAAGTTTTACTTAATTTAAATTGGTTTTTTGTCTCTCCTGCACATAAACGATTTTTGCAGTTGCGTCATTGTTCTTCTATACCGACGATATATATTTATGATGGTCCAACGAATGTAAATTAAAAAAAAAACATTATTAATATTTTATGAAATCGTACTCCACCTTCAGCTTCTCGGGAAAAACACACTTTCTTTATGCTATTGTTATATTTGAGTGCTAAATTAAAATTTAAAAAATTATCTGGTATTTATAAAAAATACTAAAAAGATGTGAAAACTTACGTACTTTTAAATTCACAGAATTTTTAGGAACAAAAATAAATTTCACGAAAATGCTATGCAAGCGCTCCAGTCGCTGAATCAGTTGTTTATGATCAGCTGATTTATGAAATGATGGCACCAAATAAAACAGAGATTTTTGAAAAATCATTAAGCATCGAAACTAGGTTGCTGTATCCACTATACAAACACAGCTAATTTTAAATAAGGTCATGTACAGACTGACATATGCAGCAGTAAAAAGTAAATTTCATTATTATTTTTTAAATGCCTGACAAAATAAGATGCCGGATAAAATTCCTGACATGATGTCTAATGCCTGACTATCAGGCCTAATTCCTGACGTATGGCAAGCCTAACCATAGACCAGATTTTCGCGCTACGACAAGTCCTGGAGAAAACCCACGAAAATCAAATTGACACACAGCATTTCTTTATCGATTTTAAAGCTGCGTTCGATAGCCCGAGAAGGGATTGCCTATACGCAACAATGCCTGAGTTCGGTATACCTGCAAAGCTAATTAGACTATGCAGAATGACGTTGAGCAACACACGCAGCTCCGTCAAGGTAGGAAATGACCTCTCTGAAAAATGTAATACCGAAAGAGGTTTCAGGCAAGGCGATCAACTGTCTTGCGATCTCTTCACTATCATCATGGAGGGGATCGTACGAAAGGCCGGTGTGCATGGTAATGGCACCATTTTCTATACAGGTGTCCAGCTTCTTGCGTACGCTGATGATATTGATATTGTCGGCAAAACCAAGAGAGATGTTACCGCTGCTTTCGCCGCTATCGAAAAGGAATCAGCCAAAGGGGGTTTGACGATAAATGAGGGTAAAACAAAGTATATGATGTCATCCGGCTTCATCCGGCAGCTATAATTTTGAAGTAGTCAATTAGTTCGTATACCTTGGCACCGCCATTAATACCAACAACGAAATCAGCCTGGAGATAAAGCGAAGAACAATAATTGCTACTACGGGCTCAGTAAGCAACTAAGTTCCAGAGCCCTCTCTCGATCGACAAAACTAACACTCTACAAGACGCTCGTTCTACCTGTGCTGCTTTATGGCGCTAAGGCATGGGTAGTTTCGCAAACTGACGCAGCTGCTCTGGGGGTGTTCGAGAGAAAAGTTCTTCGCAAAATCTTCGGTCCTGTTCGAGTCGGCGATGACTATCGCATCCGAATGAACCACGAGCTGTATGAGCTTTACGAAGACATTGTCGTAGTTCGAAGTATAACTGTGCAGCGACTACGCTGGCTGGGTCATGTCAATCGTATGGACGACGAAGCTCCAGCGAAAAAGGTGCTCGAGGCGAGGGTGGCTGGTCAACGACGACGAGACCATTCCTCCGATGGATGGACCAAGCTGAGGAAGCAATAACCGCACTTGGTGTATCCGATTGGAGAAGGCGCGCGCAAAGCAGAGGCGCCTGGCAAGAGCTGATGATGTCCGCAGAAACCCGGACACGGGTGAATGCTAAGCACATATAGCTTTATAGTAATTAATATTAGACAAAACAAATGCAATTAAATTATGTACAATTAAATTTTTATAAAATGTAAAATTGTCAGGCTTTCAGGTATATACAGGGGTGAAATCGGCTAAGGTGATAGTTGACAGTCGCTGTTTTGATTGTCGTTTGAAAACGACACCTAAATACCTATCGCATGAAATCAATAGGAAAAAAGTGATTGTCAATTTGATAATCACCTTACATGAAGCAAAAGCGACGATTGTGATTGTCAATTATCAATTATCAGTTTAGCCGATACCACCCCAGTTGCAATCCGGTTAGCTTCTTAGTAGTAAATAGAATGATTGATTAGAGCGGTGCTCCCATACGCCAGGCTAGACGGACGAGGTCGAGCTCATACATGTGCTAGGCAAGACAGACGAGGTCTTGCTCTGGATAATCGAAATATATCTATAGCGTGTATATCTTTATAAATATGAATTAGAGCACAGCTAACACATGCATAGCTTGTCGTACGGCGTCAAACCGGCATATGCCAGGCGAGACGAACGTGGTCTCGCTCTGGATAATCATATTAAAGTACACAGCTAGATTGTATAAGTTGTTACCAAACATCACTGGAAAATATTAAGTATCCTTGGAAGCATGATCCAGAATATTGGCGATACAGTAGATAATCTAAAATATTAAAGTTAATTGAGTAAACGGATTCTTTTAAAGAAATTGCATCTGAAACAAAATCTCCACAAGCGCTTCTGAGTGGTTAATTTTGCAAGGTCGGAGAGGGATATTAGAGTAAATTTTGTCTTTATATCCATGTAAAAGTTTGAAAATCCAAGTAGCAAATAGCGTAAATTTCCAATTATTTAAACTAGGAAAATTTAAAAGTTGCAGACGATATTCATAAGGTGGTAGGTGATAAATAAAATTGCAGTAAAGATGTCTTAAGCAGAACAAAAGAAACTTTTCTGAACTGATTCTATGTCGTCAATGTAAGAACTATATCGAGGGCACCAAACAATTGAAGCATATTCTAAAATAGGTCTCAATAGAGAGGTGAATAAGGTTTTTGTTATATAGGGATCATTAAACTCTTTTGCCCTAAAGTACTATTTGCTCGATTTATAATTTTATTAATATGAATATGAACGCGAAGTTTAGTATCCATAGTTACTCCAAGATCATGAAAGACATCTAAAGACTCTAATGTATGGTCACAAATTTTACAAATACATGTGACAGGAGATTTTCGAGTGAAGGTCATGTGCTTGCATTTCTTCATGTTAAGATTCATACGATTCACGTTGCACCAGCTATAAAGATGGTCTATGTCAGCTTGCAAGAGAACGTCATCATATACATGCATCATATTCATTTTTGAAAGGAAGAAATAGTTTCACGTCGTCTCCGTACATTAAAATACTCGAATGCTGTATGACAGATGGCAAATCATTTATAAGTGTTGTGGGAAATCCAGCAAGAGATAGCTTTAAGACAAAGAGTTTATGATTAACAATATCAAAAGCTTTACTAAAATCTGTGTATATAACTCTCAATGGTTTTGGAAGTAAATTCAAGTAGGTTTGTAACCGTAGATTTTCCAGAAACGAATCCATGTTGGAGTGGAGACAATAAAGATTTAAAACTATGTGATAATTGTGAAGTAATGATTGCCTCGAAAGCAATTCCACGATAGTTATCGATTAAAGACCTGTTACCAGACTTGTGCAACGGAATAATAAAAGACGACTTCCAGGCAAATGGAAAATATCAAGACTTTAATGAAGAAGAAAAAAGCAAAGTGATTGGAGTTACTAATTCATAACAGCAATATTTTAATATACATGACGGTATATTGTCGGGACCACTTTTATATGAAGTTTTAAGAGCTTTTAAGTATGATAAAACCGTGTTAGTATCAATTATCGGGAGACAAATATTCCCAGATTGAACGCTAAATGGATATCTTAGATTATCATAGGTTGAAGATGAATAGGTTGCTTTGAAAAAGTCAGCGAAAAAATTACAAGTGCTATTCTAGCTATCCGATTCAACAGTTTAATATTTCATAAAAGAAGGATAGGAATCAATCTTGCGTTTTGTGTTGACAAAGTTCCAGAATGATTTAGCATCAAATTTGATGTTTAATTTTACTCTTACTTGCATAATTGATGATACTTGTATTTAATAGAGGTATAAGAACCAAAATCTGTAATGCTATGATTTTTTTGAAATTTTTTATAATGCATGGATTGTAAGTTTCTTAATTTTCTCAGTTCTTCAGTAAACCATACAGGACCAGATGCTAAACAGGCTTTTCTCTGGGGTACTGATGATAGAAAACAATCATTGTCAAAATATAAAAGATCTAACAAACGGCTATTCTTGTTAAAGTGGCTGTTTAATTGAAAAAGTCCCTGACTTGAAAAATGAATTAACAGATGAGCATTCAGACGAAGGCACTAATATTGCAGGGTTTTTGGTACATCAGTTCCAAGCGACACTTGGAAGATTAAAGTCACCCGTTATTAGAATGTGATCATGAGGCTGAAGTTTTAAACACACTTTATTTATCGAAACCAAAAGTTTCATATATTTCAAACGTTGGAAACAGGAGGAATATATGAACATGTTACATAAAGATTTAACGCACGCTTTAAAAGAACACAACAAAATTCAATATCGGATGCCTCAGGAATTATTATTTCTTGTGAGAAAGGCAAATATTTAAATTATTAGATAGAATTTCAGTATTTAGGGTGTTAGGCTTAAGCCAAGTTTCATTAAAAATAATTATGTCAAAAAGTAGGTCGTGGCTTAAAATATGTAAATATTGTAACTGTGAATTCAATCTTCGAACATTTTGGTATAAGATAAGGAATGCAAGGCAACAATCTAGTTTTTTTGCTTAGTACTACGAACAGGTAAAGTAGCCTGTGTAGTTTTAGGTTGTGATCTAGGAATATATTCGTGGATCAACCTATTTTCAGGCCAAAAACCTTGATCTAATACCGTATTAAAGAGATCCCCAGGCAAATTTATTTTAAAAGAAGATACAGTAAGCTCATATGAAAACTTAAATTTGTAAACCGAAATATTCTTGTTAACAAGATTCAATTTAGAATTTATATGATGTAAAACGTCTTCTTCGGATGTATCAAGAGCAAAACGAGACACAAATATAGATCTAGAAGGCTGGACAACCACAAGTTCTTTACAAGACGGCGGATTAATGCTTTTTTTCAATATTTGTTTTGGTATAGCACCAGTTAAAACCGAGCTCATAACGGAAGTTGAAGGAATAGTATTAGTAGCAGTACAGGCTTCAGCATAAGTTTTTGTCCAACGTTTGTTGAACAAGTTGAGAACGTGTCGAGAACTTGTTGCGTGCAAGTTGCTTAATCTGAAGGTTCTGGTATAAATACACAGGCTAGCAACTTGAGTTGGAGTTACGTTGACCAAGTGTGGAAAAGGCCTTAGCAGTGTAGTTATCATCATAATAGTTAGCGTGCTTGTTTTAATATTTTTGTCTGAAAAGGAGGTAAAAATGGTAGTAAATAAAGCATTAGGAAGGACCGAGGACGGCCTTAACTTGGCAGGGAAGGAGTTATCGCTGGACGCGTCCGTTGAATGCTTACAGTAAATCGACAGCAACATTTATGCTGATGTTGCAAATTGAACATCTGCATGCCAGCGATCCACAGCAGCATCAGCTTCAGCAACGATGCGGGCAGACTGTGGCTGGAAAACTGTAGCAACAGCGAGAGTTAAGGTTAGCTTTAAGTTATTTATGATATCTTAGATTAGTCTAGTTAAGAGTTTGAGTAAATAAAGTACAATAAAATTAATTTATACATTGTCTTCGAAAAAGGTCGAAATTAGCTGCAAGATGCTGCAAATGCAACGTGTTGCCATTTTTCATTTGATTGACATCAATTGACCATTGAAATTGACATAGTGAAAACCAAGGTTTAGTAAAAACGTTTGGATGTATTTAGTTTTTCGAACTTAAACTTGCACGTGTGGGAGCGAGGTTTCCAACATGAAAAAGCCGACGATCGAGTTTTATTATCAACTTTCACTTGCGACTTTTGAAACAAAAATATTGGCTGTACATCTTTATTCGTTCCAGACGTTCAGAATCACTTTTTCTGTTTCTGTATTCAGTTTGATTATCCGGAATATTGTTTTTGTATTTCTGATTCATACAGAATATTCCGAACACGTTATTTTTCTACAAAATACCAAAATAGTTTTAAGAATATTCCATATGTTTTAAGTTATGCTCTACTTCATGCTGTCAAAATGGCAAATAAACAAAAATGCATATATTCTATTGCCTGAAGTAAAATGGCCCTAAATGAAAATGATAGAATTTTTCTAGCTTAAATGCATTATTTCGAGATTAAATCGTGATTCAGCTCTTTGAGGAAATTAATTCGCTAATCTCTTTGATTTTTGCTAGATTAGCAATACAAAAGTTAATTTCTTCGGAACGGGAATAGAAATTAATCCTCTTCGTAATTTCCTCAAAAAAGATTTGCAACCGTGCAAATATCGATAATTACTTTAAAAATACAACTCTGTAATGAAGTGATAAAATGAAACGGCAAATAATTGCTTACAAGTTGCTAAAGCGTTAAACTTTTATAATAATATGTATATAAAACAAAGTGGGAAAAGCGTTTGTTTCTCTATGCTGACCGTAATTTTCAACCAATTTTTTTAAAGTTGATTTTTTGAAATGAAGATAATTATGATGCGAAGGTTACGAGTTCGGTGGGCGAACAATACTTATAAATCGGCCACTGAATCCGAATCCGTTATCAGAATTTCAAAACGATGCAATTTTTTTACCATATGGCTTGTCACATAGATTTTTTTTAAATTTTACTAATTTGGTGCTGGCGAACACTAGGTAAAAATTAATCGCTGAATCCGAGTCCGTTATTTGAGTTTAAAAACGATCTAGTTCCTTACCCAGCGTCTACACCAGACAATTTGTCTTAACAATCCCAATACACTCACACATTTATTACTAACACACTTACATTATCTCAGTCGGCAGCTCAATTGTCTCAATTGTCAGGCAGACAATTGAGCTGACAACGATTTGACGTATGCTGACAATTTTTGACGTTTCCTTGGAAAAAATGCTGAGAAATGTTAAAAAACTAGAAAAAAGCACTTCGGAACAGAAACGCAGTGAGAAAGTTAAGTTTTCCGCATAAAATTTAATTTTTTCGTTGGCCAACGATCTCCCGGTGCATTAGTTAAATTTTTCTTATACATTTTTGTTAACATTTTCCAAGTGCCACCACAGCAAACCCGGAAAAGCAACGCAAATTTCTTGCTCCTTTCGCAGGCCAACGTCCTCCAAGTGCTACCACTAGCAACACAGCAAGTGCAACGTTAATTTTTGTTAACATCCTCGAAGTGCCACCACCAGCAACAGAAGCAAGTGCAACGCAAATTTCTTGCTTCTTTCGCTGGCCTACGTCCTCCAAGTAAGTTATGCGAATAAGTGTTTGATTAAATAACAATTTAATAAGTGTTTAACAATTTAATAGTGCAGTGTAATTTTTGTTAACATCCTCGAAGTGTAAACACCAGGAACAGAAGCAAGTGCAACAAAAGCAGCAAGAAAAATGAGTTGCACATTCTGTGTTGTCGGTGGTGGCACTTGGAGGATGTTAACAAAAATTAACGTTGCACTTGCTGTGTTGCTAGTGGTGGCACTTGGAGGACGTTGGCCATCGAAAAAAAATTAAATTTTGTACGTAAAACCATACTTTTTGATCTCACAACTTTTACATTGAAAAACATATATGCAAACCAAAAACAGCGATATATTCTTTTTCTTTCTTCTATTCGCTTTCAAAAGAAACGTCCAATAACGAAACAAATGTAATTTTTTGTCTTGCAGTTGCCTTGCCCACCTACGTCATAATCAGACAATATCCTTGCAGCTGACAATAATTTGACAACTAATACAGATTATGAAATATTTATGACAATTGTCTGGTGTAGACGCAGCGTTAACCATATGAATGCCAGCTAAATTTTTTTAATTTTATGATTATGATTTCGGTGTTGTGACACCTTGTAAAACACTATGTAAAAATGGGTCTGTATTTTTTTATTTTTACGAATTCACTGGTGAAAGATAAAACTCCAAAATTCTCTGCAATTTTTAAAAAAGCTCTACCGCTATAGCTAATATAGACAGACTCAAGACAGATTTTCTGAATACAGAAACTTCAAAGACACTTACCTAGCTACATAAATGTAAGCCTGTTAAAATAGCGCCTGGCGAAGTGGGCGGGGATTCGGCTAGTTAAATTACATAAAATTTTCAAATGTTGTTATACAAGGTGTCCCGCAATTGAGCGCAACTATTTACGGAGGTGAAAGGTTATGTTAGCTTAGCAAAAAATCGTATAAAGTCTACTTTCACATTATTAGGAGCTACTGGGTTAATTAATATTTCACGACTTTGATTCACGTTATTGTTTCTAGCAGAAAAACAGAAAACTTATTTTGATAGCTCAATGAAATCCCCTTTTCAATAGTATATCAACAAACCCCACCGACTTAACGGTTACCAAGCTGTGCTCGTGTGAAGATGAAATCAATCGGTTGAATGTACCGAATTTCAACTTTGAGTGCAAATTTCGCAGAATTTGGCGTAATAAATAATTTTTTTATGATCAATTTTGTAATTTATTTATATTTTTTTCCATTGACACCAAGAATATAAACATCTATAAAAATAAAAAAGTTGGCAGTACTAAAAAAATTATACGTATTAGAAAACCATGATATCATCTACTTCATGACTAATTTTAATGTCGTTACTTATAATTATTTTCTAATAAGTATAATTTTTTTAGTACAGCCAACTTTTTTGTTCTTAGAGATATGTTTATGTTTTTGGTATCATTGAAAAAAGAATTAAATATATTACAAAAATTTATTGTAAAAACAAAATTGCATTTACTACGAAATTCTGAGAAATTTGAGCTCAAAGTTAAAATTTGGTAGTTTGAACCGATTGATTTCATTTCACACTTCGCATTTAATCGAGCAAAAAACAATATGTTACATGAACACAACTGTTGAGTGCTTTAATTCTTAACTAGTACACCTCAAAAAATGGAGTTACAAGTTTATGCTTTTTTCAAAGAACGCCTTAAATAATAACACAATTGATCAATGCGAAATGATATACACGCCTGACTGCTTGAAATGTACTGAGCGTTAGAGAATAAATGATAAAATAATGAGAGCTATACAGTGTGTTCTTTTTTTTAGCATGGTCTCACAGCTCAAGTGTACCAGTTAAGTGGGAGTATGACCTGTCAAACGTTAAAATATACTAAATGCAGGGAAAAGAAAAGCATGTTTTGTGGAATTTATGTAATTCCGATTACAAAAATGTAAAAAAGAAAGCTCAAGCATGGAAATTGATTTCGGAAGAATGTGGAGCACCAAGTAAGTAAAATTGTATTATAGTTTCTTTGGCGGCGATTTTATGCTGTATTTTCAGTGAAGACATGCAAAAAGAAATGGAAAGGCCTGCGAGACTCTTATTCCAGAGAAATTAATAGGAAGAAAACCTCTGGACAAGGTGCGGACGAGCCGGCGCAATGTTGGAAATTTCGAGAAAATATGGAATTCCTCAAGGAACAGTTGCAACCAAGAAAGTAATTTTGGGAGTTTTTTTGTTATAAAAATGTCAAAATATACGTTATCTTATCCTAACAGAACCGTTAGCAACAATATACTTACGGAGAATATTACCAACAGTGCCTGCGAAAGTTTTCCAGAAACGCCAAACAACGCCGATAAAGAAAACAACTTCAACTTTAGCCCATCCACACCAGATCTTAATGATTCCTTCGATGCACCGTCTTCTTCTCATGGTCTTCTTCTCATAAGTCAACCGCAAAACGTGACGTTCACGTCAAACGTGTAATCTTTGTAAATGCAAAATTATTAACTTTACGAAAAAAGCATGGAACAATTTCCTCTTAGCTGAATATCCTTTATTATTTTTTTTTTCTTTCAAGAAGTGTATTTGAAGCAAAAACTCAATGGTGGAAAGATTTCAGGCCGCTCTCGTGTAGTTTAGAATTTATATTTTGTTATAGTTGGTAAAATGGGCCTAAAAACTTGTGCTGTATTTTTTAGTTTTCATATAAAAGTAATAGTTGAGGATAACAAAAGAAAGGTTATGCAATTACATATTCAACGAGCCATTTACCATAAAAATCCATTAATTACTTTTGAAGATATAACTGGTTTTGTACTCAGAACATTTCAGCTATTTGGGCCTATTCGGCACAATCTGTAATGAAAAATTTTGTTATTCTGTTATGATTTCCCATACAAATTTTTGAGCTGTAAGAAAATCTGTTACGAGACCAAAATTCGTATTCTGTACGACAATCTTTTTTGAAATCTGTTATGAATCATAGCAGATTTTTCGAACTGTCAAAAAATCTTTTACAAAATCTTAAATTGGTATTCGGCAGGGCAAAATCTGCTATGAAATCTGTTATGAATGACAACAGAATAACAGATACATTTTTCTGTCTTTTATCGTTACAAATTTTTAGAAAGTAAACATTTTGGTGTGAAAAATGGATGTTTATTTAAGAATTTCTTTAAGAATGGCTCAAAAAAGAGGCAAATGTAAGATTACACATTCAATAAATATGTGTGTGTGTTTTAAGGCGCCTGTTCCGGGTTGAGACGTATTTTTAAAGGCGAATTTTAAAGGCTGATTAAAAAAACTACTGCAGATATTTATAAAAACGTTTTTATTATTTTAATCAAGTTTTTAAGAACACAAAAAAAAATTTTTGAAAATTCATGTACAATTAAGCCCACAGGTGGCGTTGCAAATTGGCGTCGAAAAATTCCGGTGGGACAAATAAATCCATATCGGGTCATCTGAAAAAAAAGTTTGTGGTTAATTTAAAGGCCTAACTCTTGGGATCACCGTGGCCCGATTTTGATTTTTTCATTCACAAGGAAAAAAATCTATGATTTTGACCATAATAAGGGTATTCACTTCACTGCTGAAATTTCAGGAATCGGAAATTTCCGACGAGTTGAAGTGAGCGACTGTTTTTAATGTTTCGTTTTTTTCACATGCATCTGTCAATCTTAAAATCGCCATCGCTTCATTTCGTTAGTCATGCGATGCATGTCATCAGACAAAGATTCTCCTTGTCGCATGTACATATACCATTTATGTACTTCATACTTTAATAATTTTTATAAGTGACCATCAAAACTATAAATCAATTAGAAGAAACTAATGGAATTTCAATTTCGTTTTAAATTGCAGACATTTCATTAGCATGTAGGCAAGATTTAACCGAATTCCTCTTTTTCTTATAGAAATCATATTCACAATGACTCACACTCATTAAACAGATGCGCTTATGCTTACTGAACACATCTTTTCTTCGCAAATTTCCGACGATTATTTTTCATCAACTCAATAGATGATTAAATTTAAGCAAACTTCGGAAAACCAAAACAACAACAATTGAACTGAAGTTTTCGTAAATTTCAGCACTTCTGAAATTTCAGCGTTGAAGTGAATACCCTTAATATGTCATAAATTTTTGAGCTTTCAACTTTAAACTCAACAAATTTTTTTTTAAATGAAAAATTTAAAAATCGGACCACGGCGATCCCAAGAGTTTGGTCTTTAAATTAACCACAATTCTTTTTTTTTTAGATGATTCAGTATGGACTTATTTGTCCCACCGAAATTGTAATTTTTTTTTTACATCATTTTGAAACGCCTCCTGTGGGCTTACTTGTACATGAATTTAAAAAAAATATTTTTTTTGTATTCTTGAATACTATATTAAAATAATAAAAAAGTTTTTATAAATATCTGCCGTAGTCTTTTTTTAAATTAGCCTTTAAAAACACGCCTCAACCCGGAACAGCCGCCTTAAAGACAACTTTAAAAAGAAGAAACCATCGAGCCACTTTGATGGAGTTACGTCTAAATAGCAAACCGAACTCGCCTTTCTCCGAGCGCAGTTTATCAAAATTATCCTGAAATTAAATCATTCATAAGCAAATATGTACTCACAATATAAACAACTGCCTTACCGTTTTCCACTTGTCGCATGATAGTACACACCACCAGTTGAGTTAAGGCTACCAGCCAACTCTTGCCACAGCCCTTGCACTGATGGGTCGCAGTGTTTCCTCCTCGCCAGCACTGGGGTTTCTTCTAAATAAGACAAAAAAACTCTATTTAGACTTTTTCTCGCGTTATCCTATAAAAAAAAGTTAATTGATAAAATACAATTGATAATTTAAATGATTAACTTACTTTTTTCGCTCTGCATTGTGATTTATGTTTTTTTCTTAGTTATTTGCACTTTAAGAATAATTATTGACAGCAATCAGCTGTTTCATAACAGAAGTTAACGGAATTGTAATAGATTTTTGTTTTCGAAGATTGATAACAGGATGCCATAAAAGTTCGAAATCCTGAATATCAATTTTAACAGATCTTTTATGGCCGACATCTTTTATGAATGATAACAGAAAATGCGTAACAGAATAACAGGTTTCGCCGAATAGGCCCAATTACCAATTTTGTAGGTCCCTTTAAATTTTTGCTGTTCCTTTTGAAATGTAAAAAAATCTCGCAATTTTTTTTAAATTTGTCATGTTTTGGTTATTTCGTAAAAGGGTAAACTATCGAATGTGAATATATGTAAAGTGTTATATCTTCGAAAGTAATGCATGGAAATTTATAGTTAATAGCTTATTGAATAGGAAATAGCTAAACTTTCTTTTATTACCCATTTTGCTTAGTTTTATATACAAATAAAAAAAAAAACAACTTTTTCGAGCCTTTTCTTTCAACTGCAGACCTCTTTAACTTCTTAACCAAATGAGAGCAGCCATTAACTTTTCCAGATTTGGAATGAGAAGCCTTCAATTCATATATATGTTCCATGGAAAAAAGTTTAAAAAAATTAATTTTAGCTAACCTTATTTTGATTGAAATCGACATCTATGTTTATTGTTTGTTGTTTTTTTCGGCCTTCAGGTCAAAGCTAACACTAAATTATTCCAAAAGCATGGTGGGCCACGTACCTGACCAAATGTGAATTAATTCTAATTTTACTTTAAAAAACAAATGAATGAATTCTTACTGTTAATGATTATTTTATTTTTAATATAATCTAATTATATTTGTTTTCATATTTTACATAAGAAGTGAATAAATATTGGTGTTAATTTTAAATATCTTTTGGACCTTTTTTACTTTATTATAACATACACCTGAAGTGGTCAAGGTACATACTAACAAGAGCTGTAAAAGAATTCAATCATTTGTGATCAATCAAACTGATTACAATCAATTACATATTTTCAAAAAATAAATGAACAAATTATTGCAATCACCAAATACAAAATTGAATGATGACACAGTCTGTACTTTTTTAAGTCATGGCAAAATAGCCATATACGGACACCACTACGTCATACAAGACCAAAAAAAAAAGACCCCTGTCTCCCAATTTTGCCCAAAGTCCTCCAGGTTTTTTTTTATGGGCCCCCAAAGAATTGGGGCCTCGGTGTAATTTTTGGAAAAAGTGATAATTTTCTCAAGCACATATCTTGCAAACCGTTCGAAATTTTGATTTACTCTCTGAGGCAAAGTTGTAGCTCTTGTCAAAAAAACAAAAATTGTTAACATATAAAATCAAAAAAAAAAGAAGATGAACTTCAAGGTCAAAATCGCAAAAACTTTAAAAAATTAATTTTTTGTTTACCTTTCTTCCCCTGTTCAGGTCCATAGGTAGCAAACCGTTCAAAATTCAAGGAAACAATCAATTACAAAAATTAACCTAAAATTTCAATAAACAACTTTCTAGAACATATAAACTGCCAAGGAATGATTTTAAAACCGTTTTGGTAGCCGCAAAAGTGAAAAATTTCCCGAAAATTTTTTTAATTTCATTTGTTTTTTCTTTACTTCAACATTGAGATACTATAAAGCCTTCTCCCGTAAGTGAAAAGGCATGTTGCAGGTTTTATTATTATACTATTACTGATTTTATTAATCTTAGTTCTTAGGTGGTATGGGTTGACATTTAGAGTTAGGGTTGTAACAAAGAGTAGTAGCATAGATATTTAGTAATAATGATTCAGTGTTGTAGGGATTAGTAGTCTCAGCAGGGATGACACTACAATACTATGCTATCTATTTCAAAAATTATAAAAAAGAATATTCGTATTATGCTTATAATGTTGATGGCCCTGGACTTGCAAATCGCACTCTCTTAAGTTGTGGATCCAAATCGTCGTCCGAATCTGACTCTGATTCAGAACTTATGGTGTCCACAGGCATGTTACTTCCAGACTGCCCTCCATCATCAGCTTTTTCTTCTTCAGATACTTCATTAACATCATACAGGGTGATCTTTTGACTCCACCAACATACCTGAAATGAATTAGAAAAGAAATCAAAAAAGGAATGCAAAACAATGCATCAATAAAATTGATATTACCTCTGCAGCAATGCGTCGAGTTTTTTGCTTTTGTACCGTTTTTCCATGGGCATTGTGGTTTGGTGAAACCGTTCTCCTTGCTCATCGTATTCGGTCGTATTCGGTAGGGAGTTATTTGATAAAATCGTCAAAAAGGAAAATGAAGAAAATGCAGCTTTAATGTCATCGATGTGCCGATTTTCTCAAAATAATACAGCATTTGTTTCACCTATTCTCTTACTTCCGGTTCCGCGTCTCGATTCCCTCCCAAGACTCTGGTGCATACACGCTGAATGTAAATCCATGCCATTGAATGATTATAATCATGAAGCGATGATTCAAAGTTGCTCTTGAATAGCTTTCTAATGTCAGGGCCATTAAGTACGCCTGTTAAATGAAGACAAAAAATAAAGACAGAAAAGAAAACATTAACAAAGTGAGAATAGTACAATGAGGAAAAAAAATTCGTTTTAAATTTACTACAATACCTTTTTTAATTTTGTCATCGCTACGCTTTGGGAAAACGCCTTTAAAAATAGTCGAATGCGTTTGGACAATTTACAACGGCCACTTCGATAAATTTTTTAACAATTCCCAATTGTATGTGGAGCGGTGGCAGCAAGATGTCTTGAGTATTGTATATTAAAGGTGCATTCCTCAGTTTATGTTGTTTCATTTGTTCCTCCACACTTCCTCTTGGTCTCAACGAATTACATTGGTATTGATTCAGAGGTGAGCGCGAATCCCAATTACAAAGAAAACAAAAGAATTTTGGAAAGCTGCCCTTGTCGATGATCCCTTGCAAAATGTTGATGACCTTCCAATCACAGCACATCTTCCATTTATTTTCGTAGTATTTGATTTTTTTCCATTATATCTTTCAATGGTTCATAGCTTTCTTTCATGTTAATACCCATTGCTAGCGGAATGGAAGGTTTTCGGTTCGACACATGCAACAACACTGCTTTCAAGCTTGAAACAGAACCATCAAAAAATAATCTCCCTTCACTTGCGATGTAGTTCATTCCCATTTTTACCACCAAAGCTTTTACATCGTTGCAGTAAGCGAACGAATTGCCATCATTTAGAGTGTAGAGGCTCTGAAATTCAGCTTGCCGTTTGCGGTACGCCGTAGAGTTCACATTACCATGTGTGAGTTTTCTTTGCTTTAGAAACGCTGTCAAAAATATGGCAAGTCGCTGCGATAGTCCCAATATGGCCACAATGAAATCCATTTCCATTTCTGTTATTAGTTGTGGTCCATCTCTTCCCTGTTGGGGCTCATAATCGGTATCAAATGGATCTTCATAAGTCACACCACTTGCTCTAGTCATTCCTGTACATTCTGTACTACGATCTGGAGTTGGAGGCCTTGGTGATACACAATTTTCAGGTGCAAGCAGTGGTAGTGTGGCTGTTACAGTTGCTTTATAAGTTTTGTTAATCTCAGCATATCGATTTAGACCACATGTGTAATTAACGCATGCATAGCAACTGGTTTCATCATGATCACCTGGGAGATTAATCCAGTTTACCGCCTTACAATACTTCATACTATGTTTGCCTCCACTCAACCATGCCATGAGATAGTTATAACATTGGCGACACACTGTATTAGGTGTGTAATTTTCACCGGTCAAGTCTTCTTCGTCGAAAAACAACTTATATGCTCTCTTGAATTCACTAATTAAAAGATTCTTTTCCTTTTGAAATTTTGTAGAACTTTTTTTTCTGATTTGATGACCGCAAACGTAGCAAAATAAATCAATATTTTCACACTGCATATTGAAATTGTCAGTAGCCAATGTTGTGTGCGAATTATGCTGTAGCACTTTCACTTTTTTTACTTTCACTTTCACTTTTTCACTTTCACCGCTGAGCACTCGTTGACGTCGCGCTGTGTAATGCCTCGATGTGAGCGTCGTGTCACTTTTATATTGTGTGCTGCGTCCCTTGTTGCGTGTGCTGAGCTTACTGCATTGCTTATGCTGCTGCGGTCGGTGCGTGATCGCGTGATACCTAAGCGCTACCTAAACGGTGTAAACGCTTGGACAAACACATGGTTCTGGCCAGGCATATTTCATTTTTGAGCGTTAATTAAACATACAAGACATTAAACATGACAAGAGCTACAATGTTCACAATTTCATCTTTATGACAAGAGCTACAATGTGTTTCCAGGTATTTTTTTTATATTTTGGGTTGTTCTTATGTGAATTCAATGCAGATGTTTGCTTCCAGGTAGTTGTTTGATATTTTGGGCGCGGGATCTCACCCACCAGCTTGAGAATTTTTTTTAGAATGCACTTACTATCAGTGAAGGTACAGTGCACTCATACACTCGGCCTCCTGACTGACAATTATTTACGTTTAAAGGTTTGAAATCAACATTTTTTTAAGAAATCGCTTATTTTCTTACACTTCAATTGTTTTTAAGCGAAATTTTGGCCGCCAGAAAGTACTTTTGTTAGAAAAACCTCACTATCTCCTGTCTTAGAAGGGTTAATGCGGAGTATTATACCTTAAAAAAAAGCTGGAAGTGTTGTCTTTTACTGAGTCTAGGAAGAAATAAGTTTACTAGGGCTGTTTTTTGAACAAACCAGATTTTTATTAAAAAAGTGAGGCTAAAAAATCTTTTTTTTTTTTTTAATTTGCCTCAATGAGTTAATAAAAATTTACATATTTATATACAGATTTATAGCGTTTTCAAAGGTCTTCTCAATGATACCCCTCTCAACGGATATGAAATGGGTGAGATATAAGCGAGGCCTATATCTCAAGAAGTTGGATCGGCCTCCTTAAAAAAACTTTGGGGTTTTAATCAGCACTGTAAGCCCTACCAGGCCAAAGCAAATTGGCGCATTTTTCATAAAGTAAATTTGTTCGTAAGAGCGGGAAATAAAAAAAACGCTTTTTGGGCCATTTTTCGCTCATTTTTTAAAGTTTTTTGCGATTTTGACCTTGAAGACGAAGTTCTTTGCAGGGTGCGAATAACGTTTGAAATATGATTGTTCTCAATTATCGTTCTCTTTACATAAAATTGTGATTGAATATTTTTCCCAACGAATGAAGAACGCTCTGCTGGCGTTGTTGAATTTTTCACTGATAAATTTGTCAGCTTTGTATTTTTTCAAACGAATTTTTCACACAACAACAAAAAGCAACAAAAGTTCGTTTGTGAGCGTTCATTAAAAATGAGCGTTTGAAGAAAAAATTCAGGAACGTTCGTTTGTACGTGGAGTTGTTAGACAAAATATAAGTTTTTTTGTTTTATGTAACGCTGAAAAAAATTAAGAAGAAACAAAACGACATGTGGACTGGATTTTTATGTGTTATGTTTTAGAAAAATTATGTTTCAATGCTTTTAATTAACTTAAATAAACTTGATGCCCACTCAAATTAAAAAGGATGGTTTGTTAGATTGGTGTTTTATGATGTGATGGTATGATATGTACGGTGCAATGGATTATATTATGGATATGATACGATCTGGTATAATAGCATGCAGTGGCGTGGAGAGCTTTTGGTTCTGGGGGATCCGTAAAAAAGTAATTACCTTAAAAATATTTTCTACATGAACCCTAAGCTAATCTATAACAATATTGATAAAATGGGAATGATTTTTCATACCTTTTTATGTGAATCAAAAACCTTTACCGTCTATTTATATCATTGCATAACTTGAACGAAATATCAACATAAAAGGTTCCTGACACCCCATTATTCTTACTGAAAGACTCGATTCTAAATACTTTAAACTATCCCCGCTCTAATAAGCCCAAATAGAAAGTAATCTTAATCTTATTAAAGAAAAATACAATGATTATTATAATGCAGAACATACATGTATCGCACAAATCAAATTACGAAAATAGTACGATTATTATAATGGAAAAACATGCATGTATCACATAAATATATTACGAAAATAGTATGGTTATTATAATGTAGAACACAAATGTATCGCATAGATCATATTACGATAATAGTATGATTATAAAAATGTAGAGCATACATATATCGCATAGATTTTATTACGAAAAAATAGTACGATTATTATAATGTAGAACGTCCATGTATCGCAAAGATTATATTACGAAAGTAGTACGATTATCAACCCTTGGACAAAATATTTTGAAAACACGATTATCAAGCCTTGGCGTAAAAATTTATTTCGAAAACACGATTATTAAAACTAGGAAAAATATTTACCTGTCTGAATGCATTAACAGAGCTACGAAATCCGGGTTTTTTTTTTTTTGGAAATAAACCATTAAAAGCCAAAAACTTGAAATGTTCTATAAACTGCTGCTTTAAAGAATCTCCTCCACGAGACAGTGGCATCATTATATGACATGAATGATGCCTTATGCCGCGTTTCCATGTGATCTTTCAGTATCTTATCTTATCCCATATCACAAAACACATGGTATAAAGAGCGAGATGCATATATGTACTTTTTCCTATAAAAATTTGACATTTGCAAAATATGTAAACAAATCATAAATTTATCAATTTCTACAAGTTTAGTGATTGCAAGACGTGCTTATTGAAATAACTTCTTGTCTACGTACCCTAAATTGTTTTATATAATTATTATTGTGCAGACAGCATCAGGTGTTACAGGTAATCCAATTCGTGTGCCACAACTACAGCAGCATCAGTGAAATACACACGAAAAAAATATAAAAAAAAAGTTTTAAAAAATTAGTTTTGGTGAATCTACCAAGCACCAAATTCCATAAATGCGCTTAGGAACTCTCTGGCCAACTCTAGATTGCATACTCCCGAGTCGGGAAATCATCTGCATTAATTGCTTAGCCACGCGATGGTTAGAAAAACCCAGAATGTTTATTTATTTTGAATCATACCCCTTGACCTGATTTGATTTTCTTTATTTTCCAATTTGTATTCGTAATTCTGTACTATTTCAAAACAATTAATATTGGCGCAAATAAAAGTGACAGCTTGACAGCACAAAAACAACAACTATAAAATTGAATGTCATATTTATAGCATGTGATCAACTTTTATAGCAAAAGTTCAAGAAGTTGAACTTTTTCGATCTCCTAGCATCACAGGGGATATCACATGCTATAAAAATGAAAAAGGTATACCTGTTTCACACTCACATTCATCAGTGCCATAAAGAAGGGCTCACATGCTTTTTCTTTCTTACAAAAAATGTGATACTAGAAGATAATAGAAGATCACATGGAAACGCGGCATTAACAGAATATTCCTTAATGCATTCTCAATTCATTACAAAGTCTGTCAACCAGCATATAATTTCCCATATAATTATAGCCAAAGATCACAACACTAAACCCTAACGCGTAAAAGACTATTATGAGTCGGAAACTATCCTATTATATGGCCTTCAATCTTTCATCAAATCTTATCGTATGAAAACCCCCTAAAAAATTAACTGAAAGATTATTGTAATTCAGGGCATAAATCTTATACTTATCTAACCCACCTATGTGACATTACCTAAAAACCTTCCGGATGGCCTCAGTCACCGTCAAAATAATGTCGTCAGTGTTGTGCATGACTATGACCGGAAATCCTACTGACTCCCTCCGCTATAAGACATGGAAAGGAACCAATAACATCACCCAGACATATCAACATAATGTTATTGTTGTAGACGTACGTACCGTAATCCGTATAATCATCAGTACTGTTGAGACACCTATTATATAATTAATCCCACCGCCCCTATACTGATGCTTTTGAATTCAGAATTTCAAAATTACAAGAATTCGCAAAAATAAAAAAAAGTCTAGATGACAATCTTTCTTAAATTCGCCCTCTTGAATTTTAAATTTTGACATCAATTCCACTTCCATAATTCTACTTTCTTAAAAATGCCAACCACGGAGTCTAGAACCCTTAAAAGTCCTAATACGCTTAAGCTTTTCCTTCACAAGCTCATTGAATTTTTTGGATACTTGCTTTAAATTCAATTACATAATTGGATACTTGCGAGCGTACAAGCTTTTGCCGATCGTTTCAAGCTTTTCAATTTTCGGAATATTTTTTTCAACGTGTATACACAAATACAAAAAAAACTTAAATTTTGTCTTACAATTCCACATACAAACGAACGTTCCTGAATTTTTTTTCAAACGCTCATTTTTAATGAACGTAAAAAATGAACGCAAAGATCTTACTTTAATCAATTGCAAACGAATTTTTCCGCACCCTGGTTTTTTGATTTGATATGTTTACAATATGTTCTTTATGACAAGAGCTACAACTTTGCCTCAGAGAAAGAAATCAAAATTCCGAACTGTTTGCAAGATATGAGCTTGAGAAAATGATCACATTTAACCAAAAATGACACCGAGGCCCCATTCTTTGGGGGCCCATAAAAAAAAAACCTGGAGGACTTTGGACAAAACTGCGACACAGGTGTCTTTTTTTTTGGTCTTTTATCACGTAGTGGTGTCCGTATATGGCTATTTTTTTTTCGTGTTGCACTGTGTTTTAATGCTGCGTTCGATAGCCCGAGAAGGAATTGACTATACGCAACAATGTCTGAGTTCGGTATACCTGCAAATTTTATTAGACTTGCAGAATGACGTTGAGCAACACACGCAGCTCCGTCAAGGTAGGAAATGACCCCTCCGAAACCTTCAATACCGAAAGAGGTTTCAGGCAAGGCGATCCACTGTCTTGCGATCTCTTTAACATCATCATGGAGCGGATCGTACGAAAGGCCGGTGTGCATCGTAATGGCACCATTTTCTATAAAGGTGTCCAGCTCCTTGTGTACGCTGATGATATTGATATAAGGAATCAGCAAAAGTGGGTTTGACGATAATTGAGGGTAAAACAAAGCATATGCTGTCTACAAACAAGGGAGCGCGGCGTCTAGACTCCCACGTTTCATGCGGCAGCTATAACTTTGAAGTAGTCAAGGAGTTTGTATACCTTGGCACCGCCATTAATAACAACAACGAAATCAGCCTGGAGATAAAACGAAGAACAATAATTGCTAATAGGTGCTACTACGAGCTCAGTAAGCAACTAAGTTCCAGAGCCCTCTCTCGATCGACAAAACTAACACTTTTCGAATTTTTTGCGAATTTTTTGGTATGCTGCTCCGGATGGTTTTTTGACATTCATGTATATATCGCACACTAAATACAAAACAGTCACAACTCAAAATTCACAAATTTTAACTTCTTAATGTAAGACTATTCGTAGTGATCATATACTTTGACTAACACATCAAATACATTTTGAACACATCTTCCTTCTCTATGTTATGAATTCAGCACAAACGAAACACAAAAAACCAAGGCATACTTGTAGGCACTACCTTTTGTGCCATACAACAACCTTGAACTTCTGAATTCAAGGCCAATGCCAAGTCTAAGTGCAACTGAATAAAAATGCAGTATCAGCATTTATGCACAAACCGTTAAAGCTATGACGCGTGCCATAACTTAAATGGTAACAAGCGAGCAGCTTAAATAACAAGCAATACAGCCAGCTTGTTGTTGTTGCCATTGTCGTGAGAAATAAACTGACACCATTGTGCCTTCTGCACCGGGAACAAAATGCATTGGCAGCATTTTAAATTAATAATATTTTATCATTGTAATTATTGCTGCAATTAATAATTGGACAATATTTGGGACAAGAGAATTCCGCCTTTCGAAATAAGCAAAAGAATGTATGGCAAACAAAATGCAATACGAGCATTTGTACATATGTTAATCTCAAGAATGTTTCCGGGTAATTTTAATCTCGGTCAGAAAATAAGGAAATGTAATTGTGAAACCTTTGTAAATATTTTGAGCAGACTTAAGTATGTAAGAAAATTACGAAGAAGAAACAAGCCCAGATAGGTTAGACCAGCAGATTAGACAGCGTTTTCGTTGGTCGCTACACCATTTCATCAGTATTCTTTTGTGGCTCATGCAGTCCATTAACTTATTAGCACAGATCTAGAAAATCTTATTAGCACACCTTCTGCTAAAACCAAAGCGGAATTGCAGTTGTGTGCTTTCCAATTTAAAAAGCAATGTTTTTCTACTTCTCAGCACAATGCAAAGGTTCAAAAAATTGACTACATTAATTCTGCAAAGACTTGTTGTTGCGCTCTTTGTTTACTTCTTTTCACGATTCAATTCTTTGGCACCAACAATTCGTTGATATTAAACCATAAAAGGCGTGAGAAGTTTTTTTGAAAAAAAGATGACTCATCTTATTTTCTGAGGTCGGGCTCGTACCAGTTTATACATAAAAAATTAAATGTGGCATTTTTTAATTTCTATTTTGTTTGTAGCAATTCTTAAAAAAATTAATTTTTCAGGATTACATATGTGACCTTTATGCCAAGTAATTCCATGAAGCAACAGGTTGTCACAACACAATGTTTTTTACAGAACAACCACCAGCAGATTAGACAGCTGTTTCGTTGGTTGCTACACCAACTCATCAGTAATCTTCTGTGGCTCATGCAGTCCATTTACTTAGAAAATCTTATAAGCACACCTTCTGCTAAGACCAAAGCGGAATTGCAGTTGAATGGAATACCCATTCAGAGATAATGGGGGGAAGAATTTCGGTAGGGAGCAAAGACCGGTAATGCAATGCAAATGGTGTAACAGAATAGAACACACGGAAGGGGATTGTTACGCAAAATGAAATCAGGGTTACAGACACGGACACTTCCAAGGGCCCAGCAAAGGCCATTAACCTGGGAACCCCGAGATAAGAGAGTAAGACGGCTGCTAAAGGCAGTGACAAAGAACTCGACGTCTAAAAAGATTGTGAATATCTGTACAGCTAAGCCAATAGAGGGTGGGCGAATGTTCTGTCGTCTCCAAAGTGAATGATGTGTTTGTAGAAATTCCTTGCAAGAATGCTAAAAATGGACGACTCATTCTACTTGTAGATTCCGGAGCAGACACCAGTTTGGTTAAACAAAGTGCGTTAGAAACAATTGAAAATTGAGGAAAAGAAATAAAAAATTTAAGTGGAGTGTTCGGAGGCTTCATCAAGACATCGGGTGCGTTAAAAATTTCATATAGCGGAGTTAAGAATCTAAGTGTTAAGTTACATGTGGTGGCACTTGAACAAGGATTACCTGCAGATGGAATACTAGGAAGAGATAATTTGTGGAATAGAAGTATAATAAACACAAGGGAAAAAGTGGCCACAATGTATGACAACATGGGAAAAATAATTACATTGCTACAGTTGAGACAAGAAAAAGAGTTGAGAGAAGACAAACACTTAATTAATTACAATAAAGACATAATAATTAAAGCAAGAACGACACAAATAGTAAAAATGAAAATAGAAACGAAGATTCCAACAGTAGTGGTACATAAGCAAGAAATTGAACCGAAAATTTATTTAGGAGAAAGTTAAACCAACATAGTTAACGATATAGCATACGTATCAGTTTTGAATGCGACGGAAAGGGATACGACAATACCGAGAAATTATAAACTAGAATTTTCGAATTTTAATATGTATAAAACAGATAATCACACGATTTGCAGCGTAAGGAAACATAAAATAAGAGAAAGAATTAAAAAATTAACAGAAACATTTAAATTGGACACAAATTTAAATACAGAGGATATTATAGGAATTTTCTTCAATAGAAAATTTAATAACTTCTTACCATGATATTTTTCTGATATAAGGAGATAAATTATCACATACTCCTGTTTTTAAACATGAAATTCAGGTCCAAGCAGATCAGCCGCCATTAAATCAGAAACAGTACAGATTACCTGAGGCCAGGCCCGTAGCCTGGATTTACCTTAGGGGGGGAAGGGGGGGTGTAATTATGTATGATATTACATACATAATCTATATGTAGATACCAGTAATAACTGAAAGAAAGGATATGAAAATTTTTAAGCAAATCCGTTCTTTTAAGACTATTTGTGAATATGCCTGTTTTTAAATGACCATAAGATAGATTTTACAAATCAATTTTGAGTACTAACTGTTTTGATTTTCGCCTATAATTTGTTGTTGAAAAATGGTCCAAACTGAGAATTTTTAATTTCTTTTAAAAAATATTATTCCGAAAATTAGCACAAGCAGTAAAAATGTCTGTGACAAAATTTTACTAATTCAACAATATTAATGTGAACAGTAAAAATAGGTTAGATTCCTTGCAGTTTATTAAAATCAAAATTAAAATCAGCTATGAAAAATGCAAACATTTTTTAATAAGTTCAGCTGGTGAAGCTGTATTCACAACTTTTATGGACATTCCATATAAACGGGAGAAAAAAAATTGTAGTCTTTATATTTGGTTTCTTTTTGGCTATCTTACGCTTCTGTTGATCCCCAGCTTGTGTACAACTATTTGAACCTGTGTGAACCCTAGTTCGAGTTATCATTAAGGGCTAAAATATTACTGTTCCCAAAAATGATTTTGACAATTTAAATAAATTCAAAAGAAAATATTTGAAGATCTTTAAAAATTTAACAGTTTTATTTTCTCATGATTCAATTCCAATAACAATTACTATATATATTTTTTTTATTAAAATTTTTTGATTAGAGGAATCCGATAGTGTCACATTTAAATTTAGTAGTAGTAGTAGTTAGTAGTTCGAATACTGGTTTTTGCACAGCACCAGTATCTTATACCCAATTTATTATATAAGACATCACATGAAAATAAATTCATGTTAATATTAAAATAATTACTCTGCTACAAGGTTGATTTATAAGGTTGTCGCAAGGGAGAGAGCGAGTACCCATAATTGTCAAATCGCAGTTGACAGCTCATAGAAAATCTGCAAGTGCTCTCTATTATCATCCGTTCTTCTTTCGTAGTCATTCGCAAAATTGGCTGGTTTTGACAATTATGGGTACTGAGAAGAGAGTGCGATCAGCCCTGCGACAACCTTATAAATCAACCTTGCTCTGCTAGACAAATTTTTATAAAAAGAAACAGTAAATTTTTTTAATATTTCAGAATTTAATCGGTTGTGGTGTTATATTTAAATTATTTGAATATTAAAAACACTAAAATTTTTTGAACTTCTAAATTGTTTTTTAATTTTTTAATATAATAAAAATAAACATTTTTGGAATGCTGAAGCTTAAAAAAATGTAAATGTTAATTTTTTTTATGAAAATTTGGTAACATGATTAAGAAATCATCAAATCAGTATAAAATTGGACTGTATAAAATGTTTTACAAAAATGTTTTCATATTTAGATTAAAGGAAAAGGCAATCACAATCTTTCCGATTTCGGAATCCGATTTTGTTACGAAATCGTAAAGAATATCGTATGAAGCGGTTGACACGATTTCGTAACTAGTCCTAACGAAAATTTTACGATAAAGTTACGATTTCGTTCAGACTGTTCAAAAGAAAGGAAATTTTACTCTGTTAGCATTTTAATATGTCGTACAAGCTGTCGCATAACAAAATTTTATATAAATTCGTATAAAAAGTGATACTGTTCCGATATTCGCGTAACGAAATTGTAATGATTTCTTTAAGACAGCTCAAAATAGTGACGAATTAGTCGGAATTTCGACATAGTCGTCAACTATGGTTTGCTGGGTAGTATGACATTAAAAATGTCAAGCAAATTTTCTTCTATTTACAAAATTATATTCGTTCTAGGTATAACTTTCATATATATATTTTACTGGATATCAGGGACTTTTTGAGTATTGAAACTGATTTTTAATATACCAACTTCTTGGAGATGAATTCCAATATAATGATTCTGACTCTTATAAGCAAAATTAATCTTTCACTTGGCCAAAAAAATTTTTCAATAATTAAGTGAAGTTTTCAAGAAAATTAACATCATTATCACAGTTTATCTAAACAAAAAATTACAAAATTGAGAGCTTTTGAGAGATGACATAATTAGGCCATGCAAGTCACCTTGGAACTCGCCATTACTAAAAAAAAAGTGGTGGCTAGTCATAGATTTTAGAAAGGTAAATAACGCCACCATCAAACAAGTTTTTCCAATTCCAAGAATTGATGAAATATTAGATCAATTAGGACACTGTAGATATTTTTCAACTCTAGATTTGGCAAGTGGGTACCATCAAGTCCTCGTAAACAAAAGTGATAGAGAAAACACAGCATTAAGTACGGCATTTGGGCACGATGAATTCAATAGAATGCCATTTGGACTCACCGGAGCTCCAGCAACTTTCCAAAGGTTGATGAATTATATACTGACGGGATTACAGAGAATGGATTGTTTTGTATGTTTAGATGACGTAGTAATTTATGGCAAAAAATTGCAGCAACATGAGAAAAGACTAGCACAAGTATTTCAGAGACTAAGGGAAAATTGTTAAAAGAAAAATACGGAAAAGTGTCAATTTCTTCGTAGAGAGACCTATGACACAAATGTTAGGAGCTAGGGGCCTTACCAGACCCACAAAAGTTAGAATGTGTAAAAAATATTCCAATGCCAAGGAATAGAAAGGAAGTTCAAGCGTTTTTAGGGTTAGCAAAGTATTACAGGAAATTCATAAAAAATGTCACAATTGGCATACCCCCTAAACAATTTATTGAAGAAAGACACAAAGATTCAATGGTCAGAAAAATATCAAGAAGCATTTGAAAAGATAAAAGAAGCTATAACTTCATCGCCCGTGCTAGCCTATCCCGATTTTGAGAAACCATTTTTACTAACGACTGACGCAAGTGGGAAAGCGATAGGAGCAGTTTTGTCACAGGGTGAAGTAGGAGAAGACAGACCAATTGCCTTCGCAAGTAGATCATTAAATAGCGCAGAAAAAAGGTATTCGACAATTGAAAAGGAATTTTTAGCAATAGTATGGGCAACAAAAAATTTTGAAGCATAATTATTAGGTAGGCCATTCAAAATTTACACAGATCACCAACCATTGAGAGGCATAGCAAATCTGAAAGATCAGACATCAATATTAGCAAGATTTAGACACAAGATATCTGAGTATGACTTTGAAATAATATAAAAACCAGGAAAAAGAAATTTAAATGCAGACGCGTTAAGTAGGATAACACAACAAAAGCAGGGTATAAGATTAGTGCAAACGAGATCGAGGACCAGAGCAAACGAGCAAGAGGATAAATCAGAGAATATCTCAAAAATTTAAAGTACGCAGAAAGAAGAAATATTAAATAGAGAACAAAAAGGGAAAATTATAACAGACCCAAAAGAGATAGAAACAATTCTGAAAGATTTTCACGATTCACCATTAGGAGGACTTCAAGGAGCCTTAAAAACACTGTTTAGAATAAGAACAGAATACAGGTGGAAAGGTATACAGAAACAAATAAAAAAATATTTTAAAAAATTGCAAGAAATGTCAAGTAGACAAAAGTTCTATGTTAACTAAAATGCCGATTGTCTTGACGGATATACCAGCACGACCTTTCGATAAAGTTTTTATGGACATGGTGGGTATTCTACCAGAGACAATATCTGGTAATAAATATATTTTAACATTCCAAGACGATTTTTTTTAAATACATGGTTTGTGTTGAAATACCAGATGCGGAGGCAAGCACCGTGGCAAAAGCATTTTTAAAGAGATTGTGACTCATCACAATGTGCCAAGAGTGTTAATAGCCGACAATGGGCAAACTTTATTTCACGTCTTTTCTCGGACGTATGTAAAATGTTAGGTATAAAGAAATTGCACATTACACCATACCATCCGCAAGCAAATGGTTCACTAAAAAGGAGCCATAGACCTTTAACGGAATATTTGCGGAGTTTCGCGAAAGCAGATGGGTCAAACTGGGATCAATGGTTGGCAAGTGCGATGCATGTACATAACAACACAGTATCAACAATGTATCAACAAATCAGACGCCTTTTCGAACATTGTACGGGTTTGATTTGACCAATTCGAAACGCAAATGTGGGCCGGTATATAATGTCGAGGATCTTTCAAAGGTATTAAAGTACCAGATCCAAAGAGCGCTTGAGCTGGTAAGACAGAATCAACAACGTGCGAAAGAGGCATCTAAAATACAATGATAATGATATGATAATACCTTAAATCCAGTAAACTTTAAAATCGGGGATAAAGTACTAATGAAGAATCAGAGTAGGGAAAACAAATTTTCACCAATAAGGGCCATTCGAGGTGGTAGTAATTAGAAATGCAGTCACAACCGAAATTTTAATCAGAAATAAAACGAAGAAAATCCATAACAATTTACTCAAATTGTTTCATAGCAATTAAGAATGATTATCGAAGATAAATAAAATACAGATGAAATGGAAACTAATAAGAAGTAAAAACTAAAAATAAAATAAAAGGAAAAGAATAAGTAAAAGAAAGAATAATAATGAAATAAATTTGAAGGAAGAGACTTCTGATAAAAGAATAGGTAAGGAAATAAAGTTTAGCGAGGAGAATAATTGTGAAAAAGAATAAGTAAAAGAGAGAATAATGATGAAATGAAGACAAATAAGGGGAAAATTAATGAGGAAATAGAATTCAAGGAAAGAAAGTTTCAGGAAATAAATATACCCAAGGAAGGTAATTGAATAAGTATAAGTGAAACAGGGCCCAAGATAAAGGGCGAGAAACACAAAAGGGAACATAATGGAAATTTAGAGAAAATTGCAGAAATTTTAGGAAAACAAAACAACCAAACGGTAATGCATAACGAACAAGAACATATCGGGAAATTAGAAAATTATATAGGTAACAAATGTCGGATATATAATATTTCCAACAAATGGAAAATGCAGAATAATTTAATAAATAACAAAAAGAGAAAAAATATAATTTCCTAAAATTAGGAAAAAATTAATTTCAAACCCAATTTTTTAAATTGTGCTTACAAAGCAAAAACAAACTAATTTTTTTCAAGAAAATTAGGAATAAGAATAGAAATAGAGTAAATGAAATAGTTCATTCAGAGGAAAAAGAAAATATAGGGGTAAATAGGAAGTGTTAATGAAATTAAAATAATTAAAAGAAAAGCAAATAATTCAATGAAATTCAATTGGAAAGGGTATTAAAAAAAAAGAGAAATTTTTGATTTTCAAAGTAAAAGTAAAACAAATTACTCAGTTATTTTAATGATTCATGAATTAAGTTCCGGAAAACTTAAATTAAAAGAAAAAAGATAGGAATGAATATAAGCTGATAAAAAATTAATATCAGAATAAGCAATAATAAATAAATAACGTTACGATTTCAACAAATTAGAATCAAAAGTGCTCTTAAAGTAAGACACGACGTCCATATCTAAGTCGTTTCATTTTGAAAAACTAAAAAGTTTTTTACGTAATAAAACCCGCAAAATGGTAGACATAAGAACCAGCATTGAACAGTGAACAATGTTTGTTCTTTTCCTACGAATCAAACACACACACACACACAGTATCATAATTTTAAAATTTAAAAAAGAAAATATTAAAAATAAAGTGAAACGAAAATTCTCATATAAAACATAATTACATTGAAATAGAGTCAAAGAAAGAAACAAAAAAAAAAACAAAATGGCCATCTCAGCCCTTGAAAGGACTTTGACCGAGCTTCTTATGATCAATTGTGTTGTGTGTGATGTGAAATGTTTGCACACAAATGATCGAGAACTGGACCTACATGTTTTACGCCGACTCCGAACGGCTTATGTTCTCAAGAAGCTTTTCATGGCAGTTTTTACTCTCTGAGGTTTGCCATTGTCTGCAGAGAGAAAGAAAGACAAATGATTTCTATTAAATTTTTAGAAAAATAAGAATTCTAGAAACTTTTTTTGAGTTTTTATTACAGATAATTAACAGAAAATAAAATGCGCTTACGCATAAAAATATTGAATTTACAAATGGAAAAATGCAATGTAGCATTAAAATGTAAAAAGAAAATAAGTTTCTGAATAATTTAAAATCGAATTTAAAAATTTAAAAGAAAAATTAAATTAATAAAGTAAATCAAATAGCAAAAAGAACTGCAAGCCTATAAGAGATTTAAAGAAAAATTAAACTAAAATATGTAGAAAAATTTAAGCAAAGAATTTGATTTTTTGTAAAAAAATCAAATAATTAAGACCAAAGATTCTAAGCTCCAAGAAGCGAAAGAAAACAAAAAAATACTAACAGAGAAAATGTCATATAAAGCAAAATTTTAAAATATGTATTTTTAAAGAAAAACAGATAAAGTTATAATGTATTAAATATTAATTTTTATTTAGAGAAAATAATGAAATAAAAAAAAGAAAATTGATTAGATTAAACTAAATTAAGGCATATCAGACACGAGGAAGAGCGAGGGCGCAGCCAGAGATAACGCCGTTGGTCTCAAAAAATGAGTGATAAGGCATAAAAAACACAACAATTTAGCTGAAAAAAATGTGTGATATTAAGGCGGCAGCATCCGCATAAAAAACTGCAAGAAGAGGGCAGCATCCGCAAAAACAACTATGACAGGCAATCCGTGTACAAAACTGCGAGAAGAAGACGGCAGTATCTGAGGGCAAATCTACAGGCAAGCAGCAACAACCACTAAAACAACTTTGACGGGAGGCAGCACGTTGGTGCAATACAACGATGAAAAGCGATGACAAACATTCAGAAAGTGTCAGAGAGTCAAGGCTGTACAGTCCGGATAAGCAACTGACAAAGAAAAACAAAAATACACGGACCAAACAAAAGAGATAGACATTCTTCCACAATAAAATAAAACAACAAGTGTCAGAAACTACCATAAAAGGAACAACGCCGACAAAATAATTCAACGAAAGGAATTAAAACCCTTTCTAAAACAACTAAAACAAAATACTTAAACAAATAAAAACCACCTTCCTAAAATAAACCTACCGAAGGTATGAAAAGTTTACAAAATAAACCTAGCTAACCAAAAGTGTCAAAACTTTAATAACAAGAATAAAACCTGGAAGATAATGTAATGAAATGAGCCAAGCCCTTTCTAAAGAACAATAAAGCAAAATTATAAAATAAATTAAATTAAATCTAAACAACCATTTAATGTCAACGAAAATTAAACAACGAAAAACTATTTAAAAGCATTGATTAATGAAACTAATCAAGAATTGATGAACCGTCAAAGAAGAAGACAACATAAGTAAAGCTCAAGACTCAAAGCATCCACGTATCACCACAACACACACACTTCAACAAAATAAACCACAATTACAACAAGGAAAAAACGTTGTAGTATTTCCCCCGGAGCACCGATGGACAACGCGAAAAAGAGAGAGAAGTGCGACATTCAAATTGCAGTGAACAACCACCGTGCCAAACCCGCCCCCTCCTCCAAAAACCAACAAAAGTTAGGTTTAAAGTTAGGTAACAAATAGGTTATATTAATAGGAAATAAATATGAGATACAACGAGAGAAAGAAAAATTGTTGTAACAATATAAATAGAATGCGAATGTTTAAATGAATAGTGAATTTGATATTTAATTAAGTAAATGATATAATCATGTAAAGAAATAGTGTATGAATGGATTACAGTAATAAGAATAAATAGAATTCAATACAATAAATAAAGTAAGATGAAATACAAATAATGTAAAGACATAATGAATTTAGGATTAAAAAAAAAATAAATAAATAAGACAAGAAAATATTAGAACCTGTATAGAAATTATGAAAAAAGTTTAAGTACTAAATAGCAAAGAATAAGCGAAGAAACACAGCTAAACACGAAAAAATTATTGTTAAGTTTTTGACAATAATTTTTTTCATTTTCGAAGGGCGGAGGAATGTTGTGAATTAATCACAAACGAAACCAAGAAAGCCAAGGCATACTTGTAGCCACTACCTTTTGTGCCATACAAGCTTGAACTTCTGAATTCAAGGCCAATGCCAAGTCCAAGTGCAACTGAAGCACAAACCGTTTAAGCAATGACGCATGCCATAACTTAAATGGTAACAAGCGAGCAGCTTAAATAACAAGCAATATCGCCAGCTTGTTGTTGTTGTCATTGTCGTGAGAAATAAACTGAAACCATTGTGCCTTCTGTACCGGGAACAAAATGCATTGACAGCATTTTAAATTAATAATATTTTATTATTGTAATTGCATGCATATATAGTATTTTTTTTGCTGCAATTAATAATTGGACAATATTTGGGACAAGAGAATTCCGCCTTTCGAAACAAGCAAAAGAATGTATGGCAAACAAAATGCAATACGAGCATTTGTACATATGTTAATCTCAAGAATGTTTCCGGGTAATTTTAATCTCGGCCAGAAAATAAGGAAATGTAATTGTTAAACCTTTGTAAATATGTTGAGCTAGACTTAAGTATGTAAGAAAACTAAGAAGAAGCAAGCCCAGATAGGTTATAAATATCTGGTCCTTGCTAAATAAAGTTAGTGATTGATTGGTAATTAATCAGTGAGTTATCCAAAATTGTGAGTGTTTTATTTTAGTTTGGAACGACGACGCCTAAGAAGCCATTATAGAGTAATTTGGTGAGTATGAAAGCTGGAACCCGTTAAATCCATACAACAAAATAACAACGTTTGGCAACTGGTGTCATGTGCCAGGTGCCAATTAGAAACTCGGCCCAGGTGTATCGCCTGTAGCCACTCGTCATAACCGGATACGGTCAGAAACCGTATCCATCCAAGTTAGAAAGCTTAGGCCATGACAAAGGACCTACGGGTATCCTCACAAGGAGGATCCCAACATCTATAATTTAAGAAAAAAGGTTTGTCCCATTACTTTGTATGGAGTTCTTTCAAAAGAAAAATGGTTTTTTACTTTACATAGAAGTTTAAAAATTTTGAGTTGTCTGTTTTGTATTTAGTGTGCGATATGATGAAATTATAGTTCATTTAACTACAAAACAGCCGCCAAAACAAATGATATTTTGATTTCTCATATTAAATTTCAAAGTCAAATAAATAAAGGTTGCATAGCAATAAGAGTTGCTATTTATCACGTTTTATTTGTTCTTTTATGCATTTCTTACTAAAAACGCACTATTTTGATACTAAAAAACAAATATGAACATTTTCACAACGCACTACTGTTTTTACCCAGTAGTTTGGTATCGACAGCACGGTTGCCACTTTGGTACAATTGTTCTAAAATTGCCAAATTTTATTGGGAGAAACTGAGATATATAAAGAATGAATTAGGAAAAATTTATTTTGAGGAATTGGCACACATGGTTAATAACCGTGATTGACAGCCGAATCATTTGGTGACTGTGGTGGTCAAAGAGCACGCTTTCGATTTTTCCCTCAATTTTTCACTTTGTATTGAAACAAAAGTTGGTGAGCGTGCCGTGCCTATGGCCACCACCATTAAGCTGCAAACATAGTGAACGCCGGTTCAGAGAAATCAGATCATAAAACACATTAGAACAAAATGGTTTCTTTATTGCTCCAATGTGAAAATATGATCTGTTCTGACTTCCTGTCTGAACCATCGTTCACTATGCTTGCAACCTAACATAGCTCTAAAAAAAGCAAGAGTAATATTAGCAAACACCTTTGTGCCAAATCTGAAGACTTTTTTTTGTAATTTTTTCATTCCTTTCGCGCCCTCAATCTCCTGTTTAATGCACAAATTCACACCAAGACAAAAAAAATCCCTGACTACCATATTTGTTTTTATAGCCTGGCATATGTGAGCACCGCTCCAATCAATCATTCTATTTACTACTAAGAAGCTAACCGGATTACAACTGTATTTACCTAAAAGCCTGACAGTTTTACATTTTTAAAAAAATTTAATTGTGCATAAATAATTTGTATTAATTTTGTCTAATATTAATTGCTATAAAGCCATAAGTGCTTAGCATTCAAATAAATAATAATCATAATAATAATAAAGAAGTATCCACTTGCACGCAGGAGTAGATAATATATAGTTTCCTACTCTGACTCTAACATAATTTACAAATTCGTTATCTATATATAAAACAAATTTAGTTGACTTTTTTAAATGTAGATAATTATGATGCGAAGGTTATAGGCTAAAAAAATTAGAGTTGCCACCTACATTTCTTATTTTTACTAATCCGGTGGTCTATTAATTAATTATGATCAATTGCGTTGTGTTTGTTGTGAAAATGTTTGAACACAAATGATCGAGAACTGGACCAAAATGTTTTATACCGACTCCGAACGGCTTATGTTCTCAAGAAGCATTTCATGGCAGTATTTGCTCTCTGAGGTTTGCCATTGTCTGCAAAGAGGTGACGACTGAACAGAAAATTAATTTAATTGAAAAAGCTTTCTGTGTCAGGTGAGATTCGAACCCGGGTTCTTTGGCGCATGAGCCACACACTCTACCCACTTGGTGGCCACTGTCACCACACGAACATTGTGGACTAACAATTGGTAAAATCAGTCACTGAATCCGAATATGTTATCCGAATTTCAAAAATTATGTCATTTCTTTACCATAGGACTGCCACCTAAATTTTAAAATTTTTACGAGTTTTACGAGCGACGAACACTAGCTAAAAATGGCTCACTGAATCCGAATCCGTATTCATAATTTTACCATAGGCTTGTTACCTAAATTTTTAAATATTTACGAATTCTGCGGTGAGTGAACATAAGCTAAAAATCCATTCGGTTTATTCGAGTCCGTCGTCAGAATTTTTTCCATAGAGTTGCCATCTAGAACTATTTTCGTTTAACAAATTCAGTGCTAGGCGAACTGTAGGTAAAAAGGACCACTAAATCCGAATCCGTTATCAGAATTTCAAAGTTATGCAATTTTCTTACCACAGGGCTTGTCACCTAAATTTTTTTATTTTTACTAATTTGGTGCTGGAGATAAAAATTAATCGTTGAGTCCGAGCCCGTTATTTGAGCTTACAAACGATGTAGTTCTCTTAACATAGGTATGTCAGCTAAATTTTTTTTACTTTTATGAATTAGATGCTGGGGCGAACACTACGTAAAAATGTGACTGTTAATTTTGTCAAAGAGTTGCCATTAGTTTTTTTTTATTTTTATGAATTCGCTGGTGAAGGATAAAACACCAAAATTGTCTACAATTTTAAAAAAACTCTGCCGCTACAGCTCATAAAGACTGACTTAAGCCAACTTTTCTGAATGCAGAAACTTCACAGACACTTACCTAGCTACATTAATGTAAGCCTGTGAAAAAAAGCATGTTTGAACCTGTCTATATAAACTGTGGCGGTAGTGTTTTTTTTAAATTGTAAAGAATTTTGGTGTCTTGCCTTTCAGCAGCTAGTTCGTAAAAATAAAAAAAAAAAAGTGTGCGTGTCAGCTCCGACGCGCGACTGGAGCTTACTCCTCTAGATCGATTACCTTGGAATTTGAGATGTACATTAAAGTTAAAGGGGTGAATAAAAGCATCTCTTATATTAGTAAAAGGATTGTATCCTTTTTAAATCTTAAAATATATTTATTACATAAATTCATTATGAGATAAATTGATGAATTCATTAATAGTAACATCATTATTAAATACTGTAATATTAGGTTCATGGTAATCGTGAAAACATAGTTGTACCATATCTAGTCGTTGCCATTGTTCTTCCAGAAACTAAATCTAAATTAACTTCTTCTTTCAAAAATTGTATCAAGCGCAATCCTTCATCTGTATGATGAAAAATTTAAGGAAATTTAAGGAAATTTTTCATCATACAAATAAAGGATTGCGCTTGATACAATTTTTGAAAGAAGAAGTTAATTTTTACTATTTAATATTTTTCTATTTAAGATCAATTTGTGGACATATTCTGTATTAAATGTCCCGTTATGTTTGTCCCAGCAAGTTTTTTTTAATTGAAGTCGGTTGAAAATCCGTCGACTTATTCAATTTGAAGTATTTCTACTTCACTACAAAATCACTAAAATAACTATGTTTTGCTTGATCTTATATGCGAAAAGCTCAGTTTAGGTAAAGCAGCATGAAAGACAACGATTTTGTGCTGTTTTCAAAAGATTAATCCTTAAAATTTCAATAACTCGATGAATTTTTAACTAATCTTCACAATTGGATACAGACCTCCACCTCTAAAGAGTGTGTTTGGAGTAAGAAGTAATGCGCGCAACGCAAGAAGCACTCCAATTGTCGTTAAGTTCTCCAGCTCGTATGAAAGAGATTCTGTTCTTCGATCTGCAGCCACTTATCGAAGAAACAATGGAAAAAACCTCTCGCTGATCGACTTGGGACTCAACTCTAACTCAAGCATATATTTAAACGAAAGCTTGACTAAGCGTAGCCGTCAACTTCTACAGAGTGCAATAAAACTAAAGCATCGCAAACAGCTGTTTTCTGTTTGGTTTTAACAATTATTGCAGTGGCGCGAATGAAAATTGCAAGGTCTTGTTAAATGTTTTGTGTAGCCGATATTCTGGTCTTAAAATTGTACATTTTAATGCCAGAAGCCTTAATGCTTATAAGTTAGACTATTTGAAGTATGTGGCTGAGGAATCGTCCTTAGATGTTATATGTGTTTCAGAGACTTGGTTTTGTTCTGATGTTAATGACAGTGTTTTCGATATAAAAAATTTTAACTTATTTAGGCATGACAGAACTGATAAGAGAGGGGGTGGGGTAGAAAAAACTTAAATGTTGCAATCATTAATAAATCCGCTGGTGGTAGCGTTGAATTTCTAAATCTTTGTATATGTGATAATGCTACAAAAATCCTTCTGTCTAGCGTTTATAACCCTAATAAATGTCATAGTCTGAATACTTTCTTCTCAGGACTCTCTGATCTGGCAATTGACTATAATTATTTTGTTGTGTGTGGGGATTTTAATATAAATCTGTTATGTCATGATAACGTCACTAAATCTATGTATGAAAATGTTTCGTCCGTCGGTCTGTCGATTGTGAATAATACTATGCCCACACGATTCTCGCAGAATAACGTCCCTAGTCTTCTAGACTATTTTATTGTCTCTGATTTATCACATGTTCTTTTGTTTGATCAGATTTACTTTATTTCTGATCATGATTTGATCTTTTGCACCTTAGACATAAACTTATCTCGTTCATGTTCTCCAGAAACAGCATCATATCCAGACTTTAAAGCTATTAATTTTCCTGCACTATATAATGATGCGTTTATAGTTCCCTGGAATAATATATGGTTTCTGCCTAGTATTGACGAAAAAGTTGAATTTTTTTCTAATGTGCTCAATAATCTTTTTGTGAGGCATGTTCCCACTCGTACCACTGTTATCAAAAATGCTTCCTGCCCATGGTTTAACAGTAACGTAAAAACTCAATTAAGAAGCGAAATAAAATGCATAGTCGTTGGAAAAAGAATCCTTCAACGGAGAACTGGGAAAACTACAGACTTGCCAGAAATGCTTCAGTATTAGTTACGAAACAATCTAAAATCAACTACTGTTCTGCTAAGCTGAATACTTCACTTCCTGCTAAGGTGCTGTGGAGGAATTTAAAATCCCTTGGTATTGGGAAAAAATCTGCTGATGATTGTAACGTAGATCCTGACGTTCTGAACAATTTCTTTCTCTCTAGCAATGGCAATCTGGGAGTTAGAACAATTGTAGATGTAATAGTGGAATTTTCAGTTTTCTGCTGTTAATGAGAGTGATGTTGGCAAGTGCATAATGAAAATTAAATCTAATGCTACTGGTGAAGATGGTATTTCGTTTAAATTTATAAAACTTATTTTACCCCACGTACTTAGTTCGCTAGCACATATCATTAATTATTGTTTTACAACGTCTGTCTTCCCTCACTCATGGAAAACTGCAAAAGTATTATCTGTTGCCAAAAAAGCTTTAGCATCTGAAGCCTGTGATTTCAGGCCTATAAGTATTCTGTCCTCGTTGTCTAAGATATGCGAATCTATTATGGCAGATCAGATCTCAACATTTTTGAACAGTAATGCTGGTCATAGCTGCATAACTGCTACAATGAAGGTATTAGATGATATTAGAAAATCATACGATGATGGTCTGGTACTCTTCTATGCATGCTTGACTTTTCAAAAGCATTCGATACCGTAAATCACTTGTTGTTATGTCAAAAACTTAAATGTTGGTATGGTTTTTGTGATAGTGCTGTAAATCTTTTAGGAAGCTACTTGTCGAACAGATTTCAGAGAGTAAGAGTCGGAAATAAGTTTTCTCAATTCAAATTAGTACGAAGTGGAGTGCCCCAAGGCTCCATACTTGGTCCTTTGCTGTTCTCCGTTTTTATAAATGACAGTGTTTCAACATGTAAGTTTTCTTCCATTCATGCCTATGCGGATGATGTTCAATAATATCTCTCGCGTAGAACGGGACTCTTAGAAGACTTAAGCTATAGAATGAATGAAGATCTCTACAATATTAACCTATGGGCCTTTAGTAATGGTCTACAGCTAAATGCGCTGAAGTCTTTTGTGCTACCGATTTCAGCGTCTAAAATGTATTTTGAAAATATTCCACACTTGTTTATTGGCAACAAAAAGCTTGATTTTGTAACTAGTGTTGTAAGTCTTGGCTTTCACGTCAACTCAACACTAACATGCACTGATCATGTAAATAGCATTATACGCAAAATGTACTACATATTGCGAAATCTTAGAATGTCTGCTGATTTTTCCCCCGTTGAAACAAGACATAAGCTTGTGATACAACTAATTTTACCAATAATTACCTACTCGGAAAACGTATATAGTAAATAAGATTCGTGTTCTGAACATAAACTGCAAATAGCATTCAATCATGCAACAAGGTATGTCTACGGCATTCGAAGATTTGATCATTTATCTCAGTATAGGAATTCTATCCTTGGTTGTAACATTACTAACTACACTAACGCCAGAAACTGCATTTTCCTTCATAAGCTGATTCACTATAAAACTCCACTATACCTTTTTGAAAAACTACAATTCAGCCAGTCTAGTCGAAGTAACATGCTAATTGTACCTATCTTTAAATACCTTAACTCTACAAGACTTTTTTTCATTAACGCCATCAGACTATGGAACTCTTTACCTAATCACTTAAAATGCATTGTTGGTATTGGAAACTTTAAGCAAGCTATATTTTAATATATTTTAGTTAACTACTTTACAAATGGTAACCAGCTCTCTCTTTCTATCTCTCTCTTTCTTAAATTTATCTCTCCTTTTTTCTTCTTTAAATCTCCTAAATTAAAATTTTATAGTTCTTAAAAGGTCATTTTATTATATCTTTGCTTAGACATTATTTTTCTTCAAGTATATCAGCTATTTTAAGCTGTGTTCAGATTTATTTTGTAATATTTAATCCTTAAGTCATCACTTTGTATAGGAAAAGAACTTGTTCTTATTATACGAATTTTTTGAATAAATAATAATAATAATAATAATAATAATAATAAAAATAATAATAAGAATAATAATAATAATAATAATAATAATAATAATAATAATAATAATAATAATAATAATAATAATAATAATAATAATAATAATAATAATAATAATAATAATAATAATAATAATAATAATAATAATAATAATAATAATAATAATAATAATAATAATAATAATAATAATAATAATAATAATAATAATAATAATAATAATAATAATAATAATAATAATAATAATTTCAGTGATAAGACTTGTTGAACTTATAATTAACCAAGCTTTTATATTATTATCAATTATAATAAAAGCGCACTTTTATATAAACTACTCGTATAAGCAACGGCTACGTTGCAAATGCACACATATTCAAACACAGAATTTGTTTGTTGTACTGTGGATAGCTGAACATATGTTAAAAGAGAAGAGTAGAGAGCAACATCGAGTTTATTGAAACTCTCTCTGCTGTGAGTATGTATTTTGTTGGTATTTCTTCGTTGTTGGTATTTCTCTGCTGTGAGTATGTATTTGTCTGTATAACGCTGACTGCGTAGCGCTTGATTTTTTAGATAACGCTCGATTTCACTCGCCATAAAATTTTCATACCGCGGGCAATATATGAAATCGATTCTAAAGGAGTAAATTCCAAAAAATAGTTTGCAAGCAATGATAAAAAAATTACAGAGTTTTTAAATTCTGACAACGGATGCGGTTTCAGTGACCCATTTTTACCTAGTAGCCTTGACTTAAATATGTTATTGGCACCTCTGTAACCAAATATTCTTTCTTGCCCAAAGCTATTCTTATTATTGCTTACGCTGGTTCAGCAGCACAAGTTAATTTCGATGCAGCAATCGAAAGTAATCTTTAAAATATTTTTTTATTAGTAAAAATTTAAATTTCAACCACCACACTTTCTCATCGTTTTCAGATTTTGTATGAGCTGTTAACTTCGGTTTGACAATTATGTCTGCATAACCTTATCGTCGTTGCGCCAACAAAAACAGTTAAGTAATTTTGGCAATTTTTTTTATTTCATATCTTATTCACACTATCTATTGCCCATATATCCGCATTTACCAATTTTTTATATCTCTTTTGGTTTAGAAGTGATCAAAAACAGCTCTGTGCTCGCAGTACTAGAAATACTCTGAAAAGAAATAAGTTTTTTGCTCTCCTGAAAAGTTACTAAAAACCACATAACTGTTTTTGTTGTCGCATCGACGTTATAATGGTTGAATCATGGTTGTACCTGCTTAACGCAACCAGTCATTTCAGCTATTTTTGGCAGATGCGGGCAAAATTTCTGTGAGAGAGGTGAAAAAAACGCTTTCACCTTGTTTTCTTACACCATGATATTACCTAAGTGAGCGAAATTTTTCTCTGAATGTGTTGTTACTCTTAGCGTCAGAAAAGTTGTCAGAGCTTAGAGTCAAAGTTTAACACTTAAAGCGTGGAACAGAATGCGATGTAGTTGTAGCGATTCCATGTAGTAACCATATCAGCTGTTTAGTGTGTAGCATGCAACGCCAAAAAATGTGTCCACAATGGCGTAGCTCGCTTATGCCAAAGCGATATTAGTGACGATGAATTTTTTTTATTTTGGTACTTGATACTTTTGACGAAATACCCAATACTTTATCTATATTCTCCAAAGATTTATATTTCGTTATGAGAGCATCATTTGGCAACTAAATAGAGTGTTTCTGTTCAAAAATTTATACGATTTTACTAACGTTATTATTGCCAAACACTTATTTCGGTATCAACTACCTTTGAAGTATCGAGTTAAAATACTCCATCCTAACAAAAACCACCACTAATATTTTTTCGAATTGTTAATGTACACTTGCCGCAGAATTGTCTTCAAAATTAACAAAAACATGAAAAAATGGATGAACAGGACGAAGAAAATGATATTGCTTTTGTGACGATGGTAATTGAATTTTGCTTTAATTCATCTAAACTACTAAAAAGATGTAGATGGTGGGTACGTCCTTTGAACCAAGAACGAAGAACCGCAGGTTTATTTGAAAAAAGCTTTAAAGTTAAGAAGGCGAAGGATCTAAAATAATCAACGCGCATGTCAAAGTTGCAGTATGAATCATTGGTGAACCTGGCAAAAAACTATCTAACAAGAACATCAATCCGAAGGCCTATAGAACCAGAATGCAGAATGGTCGTAACACTGATGTAAGTTCTTGAAGTGCTATATATACAGCAGTGTACAGTAACATTTTGTTTTATTGAAGGTATTTGTCCCAAGGAGTTTCACCACACTTTTTGGCGTGGTCTTTTCGCATGGGTGTATCCACTGTAAGGGAAATAGTTTTGGAAGTTTGCGATGTGTTTTGGAAATTATTGTCCCCAGTTTATATGCCTATATTGAACACTGCCGATTGGGAAAGCATTAGCAAAGCGTATGAAAATCGTTGGAATAGTGAGGCATATTCCGCGTTGGAAGTATAGTCGGAAAGCACATCGAAATCAAGTGTCCGCCGCATTCTGGCTCGAAATATATAAACTACAAAGTATTCTTCAGCATTGTGTTGATGGCGATTTGTGATTCAAATTACACATTTACAGCTGTTGATGTTGGTGCATACGGCACTCAGAGTGATGGAGGTATTTTTCGCAACTGCTCCATTGGCAAAGCAATTATTGATGGCGTGATGGATCTACCTCAACCAAAAAAACTCCCAAATTCCGATAAGGTTATGCCCTATTACTTCGCCGGTGATTGTGCCTTCCCTTTGCGATATAATCTACTGCGACCTTACCCTGGAATTTTGTTGGATAAGCCGGAAGAAGTCTTTAACTATAGACTATTAAGGGCTTGCCTGGTCATTGAAAACTCTTTCGGAATATGAACTGCTTTCTAGCGGATTTTAGGAAAATGTAATGATTTCTATCGTTCATAACTTCGTCAAAATAACCGATACTCTGTATAACAGCAATTTTTATTGCCCTGAAAACTTTTGTGATAGTTTTGCCGACAACGGTGAACAAGTTAATGGTATATGGCGTGATGAGACTACAAGCTTGCTCAGTATTAATTTAGGGCAATTTTTATTTCCTTGAAAACTTTTGTGATAGTTTTGCCGACAACGGTGAACAAGTTAATGGTATATGGCGTGATGAGACTACAAGCTTGCTCAGTATTAGAAGATGTGGATCAAATAACAGATCATCACAAGTTTTTGATTAACGAAAATCTTAGACTATTTTCTTAACGAAGGAAAAGTGCCATTTCAACCGCATTGATACTTAAAGCAAACAATTTCACAACTTTTTCGTGCCACATGAACATTGAGCTAATACTGTTTTAGCTTTCTTCCCTCGTTATGAAACTAAATTTTTTTTTAGTTGGCCTCAGATGTTTTGTGATTTTGGACTTTGTGTTTTTACGACTTTAATCCTGTTTTTATGCTCTGAAATCCAAAACACTTAACGCAGAGCAAAAACAAAATAAAATTTCTAGCTTGTTTATTTTTCTATAAGATCGTTTTATTTTCTCTTTTATAAAAGTCGTAAAAACGCAAAGTCCAAAATCACAAAACATCTGAGGCCAACTAAAAAAAAATTAGTTTCATAACGAGGGAAAAAGCTTCAAAAGTAATAGCTATCAAAATTCGTGTGGCACAACCACTGTTGACCAGTGTTATCAATTAAATATTAAAAACAAATAAAATATTCTATTTAAAAATATTAATAATGAAAATTTTTACTATTGAACTATACTATTGAGCTATTTTTATATTATTGAAATAGAAACGGACTAGGGAAAGAAAAATGATTTTTTCGCGAAATGGCGACTGTTGTAAAAAAATCGTTTTTTGGCCTATTTCCAAGTTTTGAATTTTTTAAAAATATTGGAAAACAATATTTTTACATAATTCTATTGCAGTCCATAGAGGAAATTTAAACTAGTCAGTCCGTTAGAACTTGAGATATGTCAAACTTCGAAAATATGAAAAAAATTTCGATTTGTTCAAAAATTTTAATTGTAATCTTAAATAGTGTAATAAAAATACTCTAGAATACTGCCTTAAAGAAAAACAATATAGGGATGCTACAGTCCATATGAAAATATTTTTACAATCACACAGTGCAACACCACTACGTGATAAAAGACCAAAAAAAGACCCCTGCTTGCAGTTTTGCCCAAAGTCCACCAGGTTTTTTTTTATGGGCCCCCAAAGAAGTGGGGCCTCGGTGTCATTTTTGGAATAAAGGGATAATTTCTCAAGCTCATATCTTGCAAACCGTTCGGAATTTTGATTTACTTTCCGAGGCAAAGTTGTAGCTCTTGCCATAAAGAACAAAAATTGTTAACATATAAAATAACAAAAACTTCATCTTCAAGGTCATAATCGCAAAAAACTTTAAAAAATGAGCGAAAAATGGCCCAAAAAACGTTTTTTTTATTTTCCGCTTTTACGAAAAAATTTACTTTATGAAAAATGCGCCAATTTCTTTGGCCTGGTAGGGCTTACAGCGCTGATTAAAACCCCAAAGTTTTTTTAAGGAGGCCGATCCAACTTCTTGAGATGTAGACCTTTATAGCTTGAGTATATAATCGCTTATATCTCACCCATTTCTCATCCGATCTGGTTGAGATGGGTATCATTGAGAAGACCTTTGAAAACGCTATAAATCTGTATATAAATATGTAAATTTTTATAAAATCATTGGGGCAAATTAAAAAAAAAAATTTTTAGCCTCACTTTTTTTAATAAAAATCTGGTTTGTTCAAAAAACAGCCCTAGTAAACTTATTTCTTCCTAGACTCAGTAAAACACTTCAAGCTTTTTTTAAAGGTATAATACTCCGCATTAACCATCTTAGACCGGAGATAGTGAGGTTTTTCTAACAAAAGTTCTTTCTGGGAGCCAAAATTTCGCTTAAAAACAATTGAAGTGTAAGAAAATAACCGATTTTTTTAAAAAAAATGTTGATTTCAAACTTTTGAACGGAAATAATTGTCAGTCAGGAGGTCGAGTGTGTGAGTGCACTGTACCTTCACTGATAGTAAGTGCATTCTAATAAAAATTCTCAAGCTGGTGGGTGAGTTCCCGTGCCCAAACTAACAAACAACTATCTGGAAGCAAACATCTGCATTGAATTCACATAAAAACAACCCAAAATATAAAAAAAAAAACTTGGAAACACATTGTAGCTCTTGTCATAAAGATGAAATTGTGAACATATAAAATCAAAAAAACTTGTATCAAAACCTCAGCAGCATAAGCAATGCAGTAAGCTCAGCACACGAAACAAGGACGCAGCACACAATATAAAAGTGACACGACGCTCACATCGAGGCATTACACAGCGCGACGTCAACGAGAGCTCAGCGGTGAAAGTGAAAGTGAAAGTAAAAAAAGTGAAAGAAAAGAACTGACAATTTCAATATGCAGTGTGAAAAAATTGATTTATTTTTCTACGTTTGCGGTCATCAAATCAGAAAAAAAAGTTCTACAAAATTTCAAAAGGAAAAGAATCTTTTAACTAGTGAATTCAAAAGAGTATGTTAGTTGTTTTTCGACGATTTGTCTTCGCGTTTTTTGATCCGGGGACAGCCAGGTAGCCTTGTGGATGTCGAGGTGCTTAAATCTGGTGCTACTAACTACCATGTTTCGCGCCGTGGCGAAGTCGATCAGTCTTAGACCGTTGTTCGTAGAGGTCTCATGAAGACTGAACTGACCGACAGTGGGGCCAAAGATGTCTACCCTTCCAACTTTCACATTAAAATCGCCGAGGACTATTTTCACGTCATGGACCGGAAGGTGGTCGTATACGTCCTCAAGACTTGCGTAGAAAGCGTCCTTGACGGCTTCGTCCTTTTCCTCCGCCGGGGCGTGCGCGCAAATAAAGCTGATGGAGAAAATTTTGCCTTGATGCGGATCGTGGCCAATCTTTCGTTCACAGGTGTGAACCGGGAAACAAGGTGGCGTAGTTTCCGGCTAACGACGAATCCACATCCAAATTAACGCCTCTCCGCATGGCAGGCAGCTGTAGTAGATATCACAGTGTGCTTGTTTAGAGCAGCCTTGCCCTGTCCATCGCATTTCCTGGATGTCGGTGATGTCAGCTTTTATTGTTTTGAGGGCTTCCGCCAGTTGTATAATGGTACCTTCCCTATAAAGGGTCCAGACGTTCCAGGTGCATATCCGTAAATCATTGTCCGTTTTTCGTTTGCGGTGGTCGTCATCACGTGGAGGTTTGAGTCGACTTGAGACGATTTCGACATGAATAATACTGGGCTCGCCAGGTTGAGGCGGTCAGACACGTTGCCATGTGAAGGTTCGCCCCCTGTTCCCCTATACAACAGGTCACCAGCGCTAGTGACAAAGCGAGAGGCGCTAAGTAATAAAAATGCTGACGTTGCAATATCCAGTTAACATTGGTTGCACGCTTGCCTGCGTGTTGGTTAGCTAAGCCAAAACTCAGGCAGCTAGAGCTGAGAAAATAAAACCAATGCTTGTTGTTGTACAATAAACGCCGTCTGCTCAACGCTATACTATTCGCCATAGCATAGTTCAGAGTCGGAGGGACGATCGCAAGTATCACGTATGAGTTGACCGGACGGAACGTTGCAGTGTCACCGTGCCAGCATGTGTGGCTTCAAATAAACATATCTAGTGATCGTTTAGTCACTTAAAGAATTTTCTTAACTTGCCATTTGTGTGCTAAACTAAGTTGCTAGCAACAAAGAGCGAATATTTACGTTAAATTTATTTGTGGTTTAAAGTTGCAACAAAAGTGTTGCAAACTGCTTGAAGAGCAAAGTACAGGAGCGGATCAGAACTGAAGGTTCCACCACAGATTCATACAAATGCACAGGCTACGAAAAGCAATTGTTAAAGAAAATGAAATCGCAGAGAAAAAAAAAATTCCCATCAACTTTTGAAACTCGTAGATGTGGAAGACCTATACAATATTGTAGTGGGGAAGATCATTTAAAAAAAAAAAATTTTAAGCCATGATTGAAGTTGGTACGGCTGTCATTGCACAAAGATTTGAAGCGTTTTTGAAACAGCGAAATATTTTCGTTGCTGTTTAAGACTGAACTTATAGAAAAACCTTGCAGCAAACTGGAAGAAGCATTAAGTCAAAATGGCCACTCCGATATTGATGTGATGAACTGTGAAATGAACTTTGGATTGTTTGGAAGAATGTTGCCAGGTAAGTGCATCAATCACATCATCGATGTCCTCAACAAGATCACACAGAAGGATCTTTAAAATATACTTTCAAATAAAATGATTGCATACCGAATTTTATTGACAACTCCTGTAAGTGTTGCTACAGGTGACAGATCTTTCTCTAAACTTAAGCTGATTAAGACATATTTGAGAAACAGAACGGGTCAAGATCGATTAAGTGATTCAGCAACGAACGCCGGATTGTAATGATGTTATAACTGATTTCGCTAATTTAAAAGACAATTTGGCAAAATGTGAACTTTTCTTGTTATTTATAATAAAAATATTTGATTTATTTTCAACATTTGAGTTAGTTATTTTAAGAGGCTTAAGTCAGATTTTGTACAACTTAGTCGAAAAAAGTCACTGAAGGTAGTAAATAATCCTGTTAACTCTAGGAAAAATTTTTTATGAGTTAAAAAATTAAATTTTGAAGTATTATTAATAAGTTACAATTATTCATATTTTTTTTTTCATTTTATAATGTCAAAAAAGGTAGAATCATTCAATGTAAATAATTAAAGTAAATTAAATTTATACATTCTCAAATGGAAAACTATCAAACTATCAAAATAAATTGATCTAATATTACTACTTACTTAGATGGCGCCTACAACCGTAAGTTGGTTTCCGCCTGTCGTAAGAAACTAATATTACGATGATATTAATAAGAACTTATCTGATAACAATAATAACAACGAAGCATGGAGTAGTTATAAAAATAGAGATAACAATACTAATTATAGCTATAGAAATAATAATAAAAATATGAATAATAACAGAAGATACATTCAAGAAAAGCTATTAGTGTTAACTTACTCATTATAATACCACAGTGTATTGCACCCCAGTAGATGTAATTAAATTTTTAAGTCTCACCTCAATAGGAATCTACTTCTTTAAAGATTCTAATACGGAAGAAAATGTATCGTTGTGACGGAACATCAACCTTTAGTCTCATTATGTAGTCACAAAAACACATCATCAAAAATGACGAGAATAAGTCTAGATTTTAGATTATGATTTTAAAATCAAATTTAAGCTAGGAAAGATCAACACCAATGCCGACGCGCTATTACGAATTCAAATAAATTCTGAAATTTTAATAAAAATTATATTGTCAGAAGAGAACAAAACAAAAAATAAAGTATTGGTTATAAGAACGGGAATCAGTGGCTCGTTCATGTAACTCATACCGATCGTAGTTACCAGCTCATATTACCGATTTGACGTCACGCTCACCTGCAATATTTCTGTACGAATCTGAATCGATTTCTGTTCAATTCGTACGTTTCAAATCTGTCCTATGTTCCGATTTTACTTCAATAGAACCTTTTTAAAAAGTGTTTCTGTACGAAAAGTGAATCGATAAAAATGTGTCACTTTTCTCACTGGCTGAGAATTCTACTGATTTATCTAATGTCAGTAATACTGTGTATAATAAAGTTATTTCAATTATTTAAATTTATAAATGTTGATTGTTTCCGGAAACATTTATTAAAATAATTATATAGCTACGTACATTAATGTAACTAGCTACATTATGTAACTAATAAAATTGTTTTCAATAGCAAATTAACCTCAAATATCTCAAAATCTTGACATGATCATTGATCAGGCAATTCTGAGCACGGATTTACCTCACGAAATTACCACTTCTGCAGATCTTTGTCACTTGCACATATAGATATTTCTAATAGTGGACAAAAGGTTTGGTGCAAGTTTTGTAGAAAACGGTAAATTTTGGGAACAAAAGAACAGCAAATTCTTAGTGCACCTTTTAATTAGATTACAACCAATTTTTCTGCATGCTTACATTTTACCGTTACCGAAACCTAAACTGTTGTACGCATGCTAGCTTTAATGCACATATAGCTTCTTCGCTAACTGTGCAAGCAAAGGCGAACAAAACGCAATCAAATGCTCTTGAACGTTTAGTAGGTACGTTTGAAACCTACAATGGAAGTATGCAGAGCTTAAGGTCGGCGATACATTTAGAGGAGAATAAAAAAAGAGTGATATTGACGTGATGGTTTTTATTAGAAGAACTTCGTCTAGTTTTAAAATTAAATATAAATTTGTTTAAAAAAAATATTTTTTTAAAAAACAAAGATGGCGCTGGCTACAACGATTACTGCAAAAGACCTCTTATCGCACTGCGAGCATTCTGCTGGCTCCTAGGTTGAGCCGAAAAATTTTAAAACGTAGTGAAAATATCTTCTATATAAAAAATTTTTTAAAACTTTATACGAACTTGAAAAAAGAAATGGCATTTTAATGTATTTTTTGTTTTAAATTTTGAATAAAAAATTTTAAAATGCTGTTGTAAAAATCAGTTTCATTCAAATAGAAGATATTTTCATTACGTTTTAAAATTAAAAAAACAATTTTTATCGGGTCAACCTAGGAGCCAGCAGAATGCCGGCAGTGCGAAAAGAGTTAATTTGGCAGCAATCGTTGCAGACAGCGCCATCTTTATTTTTGAAAAAAATATTTGTTTTAAACAAATGTTTTTATCAAATTTGAAAATTTTGAAACTCTAAACAAATTTCTTCTTATAAAACCATCACCTAAATATCACTCTTTTTTACTCTCTAAATGTATCGCGGGCCTTAATGGAGTATGTTACTGCGATGAGCCATGTAGGTAAAGTTGGCTGTATCGATAAATATTATACTTATTTTCAATAATTTTTCTTTTTTAATTCTGTTTTCGATATTATTATTTGAACTTTTATATTATTAATTTTATATTTTTCTTTAAACATTTTAATGCCAGTAGTTATTATAAGCTGTCTTCCTTTCTTATATGAACTCTTACTTTGTCCTTTTTCTTTAAATATTATTATTAAATTAAATGAAATTTACAGATTTTTATTAAAATTTCTTAAGGTTGTAATCAAATCTTTTTCGAATAAACAAATTTATCAATAAAATTCCGTGTGGTATGAGTAATTTTAATGTAGTATTTATTTCGAAATAAAACTTTTGTTCATACACCTATTTTAAATGAACGATGCTGAAATAAGGCGTTCTTGATAAGGCTATAGCTGAAGACTGAAGATTTTCTTCGGTTTCTTGTAGAAGTTGAATCTGCGAGGCATTACTATTTGTTTGATGTGCGTTTTCTGGTTCCTCTGATGTGATTGCATTTAAGCGAATTTTATGCAAAGCAGCGAGTGCATTTACAACCCTCCTTGCAAAACCAGGCTCGTAGATAAGAACCCTTTGTTGAGATAGACGCAGTTCCTAAACTTGAAAAGGGCTTCATTATATTGAAATTTGGGCGAATCGACAGGATGGTTTGGGAGAGGAGTCATAAGCCAAGGTTCTAGAGGGTAACCAGAATCCCCTGCAAAACAATTATTTAAAAAAACTCTATACTTAAAACCTATTAGGAAAGTTTAATGATCCCCATTTCCAAATGATCGTTTCATTACATCGCCTAATAGCAGAATATCTCCAAATATATGTGTCATGCCGGGCGCCAGGATATCTTGTATTAACGTTTAAAATTTTCAAAATTGGGTCACAAATCTGAAATAAATAAGTAATAAATTTTAAATTTCTAAAAAATGCTTGCTTCTGTATCTTACCATTTGGACGTTTATGGAATGATATCCATGGTGATTGATATAAGCCTCTTCATGGCGTTTTGGGCCAACTATTGCCACATGAGAGCAGTCAATTGCACCTATGACACCGTCAAAAGGTTCTTGGGCATTACGAAAAACATTGCGTGCTGCTTCTCGCTCTAATTGCGTCAAAGGGAATCTCACATTTGGTCGAAAAAGTTTTGAATTTGTTGCGTCCGTAATTCGACGCATAAAATCGCAATGCTGCAAAACCTACACAAAACGAAAAGGTTTAATATGTCTATGAATCATAAAACAATATTTCACTTGATTTTCTGCAGATAGACCAGTGATTCTATTTCGCTGCATACGGTCGTCTAATAAGTCTATGAGCTCATGCGTTATATCTGACGTGATGCGATACAGCTTTTTGAATTTGCTCAAAAAGAGTTGATATGCGCATTTCAAATTTATCTCACGAACATGAGCTTCAGTCGCTTGGTGCGACAATGGACAATTTGAAAAACGTACAAATATTTTCGGTTCACTTTTCTGCAACAAAATATTCGTCGTAAGTTGTGCGATTCGTTTGCTACAAACTTCCGATACTTTCACCGACAAAATCGGAAAAAAGTGTTAACTGAATACCAATTTCCGAAAATTATCGCAAGCATAGCTTCGCGACTTCGAATATCGGCCGAAATGTGTTACAGAATCCCACTACTGATCATAACTTACAAATTTGGATTAGGCATAAGCGGTAAAATTACTTAATGAACAAATAGTCAGCCATATTACAACGTGCATAAATGGGTCAGCACATTAACACATATGTTGCATTGTATTTTCTTAACTTAACAAAAATAAAAATATTTGGTTTTTTTTATTTTGGGATTTTTTTTGCAAGTTATACACTGTGGAAATTTAAAAAATATTTAAATTTTTGATTCATATATGTAAAAAAACAACTATATCTTCAAAACCTTTAGTTCTACAAAAATATGTTAAGGACATATTTTAGAGATCTTGAATTGATCTTCTTTGTAGGTTAGTTTTTTACCAACTTACTTAGGTGGCCGTAACAACCCGTGTCCGGGTTTCGACCGACATCATCAGCTCTCGCCAGGCGCCTCTGCTTTGCGCGCGCCTTCTCCAATCGGATACACTCGCCTCGAGCACCTTTTACGCTTGAGCTTCGTCGTCCATACGATGGACATGACCCAGCCAGCGTAGTCGCTGCACAGTTAAACGCCGAACTACGTCAATGTCATCGTAGAGCTCATACAGCTCGTGGTTCATTCGGATGCGATAGTCATCGCCGACTCGAAAAGGACCGAAGATTTTGCGAAGAACTTTTCTCTTGAACACCCCCAGAGCGGCTGCGTCAGTTTGCGAAACTACCCATGCCTCAGCGCCATAAAGCAGCACAGGTAGAACGAGCGTTTTGTAGAGTGTTAGTTTTGTCGATCGGGAGAGGGCTCTGGAACTAAGTTGCTTACTGAGCCCGTAGTAGCACCTATTAGCAATTATTGTTCTTCGCTTTATCTCCAGGCGGATTTCGTTGTTGGAATTAATGGCGGTGCCAAGGTATACAAACTCCTTGACTACTTCAAAGTTATAGCTTCCGGATGAAACGTGTGAGTCTAAACGCCGCGCTCCCTTGTTTGTAGACAGCATATACTTTGTTTTACCCTCATTTATCGTCAAACCCACTTTGGCTGATTCCTTTTCGATAGCGGTGAAAGCAGCGGTAACATCTCTATGGGTTCTGCCGACAATGTCAATATCATCAGCGTACGCAAGAAGCTGAACACCTTTATAGAAAATGGTGCCATTACGATGCACACCGGCCTTTCGTACGATCCCCTCCATGATGATGTTGAAGAGATCGCATGACAGTGGATCGCCTTGCCTGAAACCTCTTTCGGTATTGAAGGTTTCGGAGAGGTCATTTCTTACCTTGACGGAGCTGCGTGTGTTGCTCAACGTCATTCTGCAAAGTCTAATCAACTTTGCAGGTATACCGAACTCAGACATTGTTGCGTATAGGCAATCCCTTCTCGGGCTATCAAACGCAGCTTTAAAATCGACAAAGAGATGGTGTGTGTCAATTTGATTTTCGTGGGTTTTCTCCAGGATTTGTCGTAGCGTGAAAATCTGGTCTATGGGGGATTTACCAGGTCGAAAGCTACACTGATAAGGTCCAATCAGAGTTTTTGTAATTGGCTTTCATCTTTCACACAGTACGCTTGAGAGAACCTTATATGCAATGGAAATAAGACTGATACCTCTATAACTTGCGCAGATTGTTGGGTCTCCTTTCTTAAGTATAGGGCACAGTACGATAAGGTTCCAATCGTCGGGCATGCTTTCTTCTAGCCATATTTTGCTGATGAGCTGATGCATGCGCCTTATCAATTCATCGCCGCCGGTTTTAAACAATTCAGCTGACAGGCCGTCAGCACCCGCTGCTTTGTTGTTTTTGAGTCGTTGGATAGCAACTCGAACCTCTTCATGGCTAGGTGGTGGTACTTCCACTCCGTCATTGTTGATTGGTAGCTCTGAACTGCGCTCTCCATGGGCGGCATTGGTGGAATCGTCGCCAGTAAGTAAATTGGAGAAGTGCCGTCTCCACAATCTCAGCACACACTGCGTATCTGTATTCAGATCTCCATTTTCGTCTCTACAAGTGGATGCTCCGGGCTTGAAACCTTGGGTTAGACGCTTAACCTGTTGATAGAATTTTCGTGCATCCTTCTTGCCCTGGTATACCTCTAGTTCCTCACGCTGACGCTTTTCCTGCTCTCTTCTCTTGCGTCTGAAAAGGCGCCTCTCTTCCTTCCTCTTTTCGCGGTAGTTTTCTCGCACGGCTCGCGTTACAGCTGACTGAAGCGTTTTTCTATATGCGGCGTTTTTTACTGCAGTCGCGATGCGACACTCCTGGTCATACCATTGGTTCCGAGGTTGCGGGCGCCGGAAACCAATGACTTCTTCAGCGGCAGCGCGCATGGAGTGGGATATATGCACCCAGAGTCCGCCGGCGTCGTCGGGTCCAGAGGTTGGTTGGTTGAGCTTAACCGAGAGTTGAGCGGAGTAGGCCTCGGCAGTTTGTTGTAATTGCAGCTTAGCGACATCTAGCTTTCGTTGCAGATTTTTACCAACACTTAAATTAAAAAGTTTGATTTTTTTGGCCACTTCAAAATTTCATTCACATTTTTTTCATCTACTTTTTTGTTTTTTAAAAACATTGCCGTATTAACACACTAACTCACACTATAAATCACTGCTTTACAAGCTCAAATTACGCCGAAAAATGGAAAGCTGCTACAATAATACCGATCGCTAAAAAACCGAGGGCATCTGAAGCAGCTGATTTCAGACCGATAAGCATATTATCATCACTTTCTAAAGTTTGTGAGTCTCTCATGGCTGAAAATATTTCACATCACCTGCATGTTAATAAGCTTCTGTCCCCCTTGCAGTCTGGTTTTCGTCCTGGACATAGTATCTCAACAGCACTTGTTAAAATATTAGATGATATTAGGTGTTCGTATGACAAGGAACATCTTACTCTACTCTGCCCTCTTAATTTTTCTAAGGCGTTTGACAGTGTAGACCATTCGTTACTGTGCTCTAAAGCACAGTATTTCAAAAACCTGAAAAGTGAAGTACCGCAATTCTTGGACCGCTCCTATTTTCAATTTTTATCAATGACATATTTTCCATTCCAAAAAGTGTAACAATGCATGCGTATGCAGATAATCTTCAGCTTTATATGTCCCGCCCAATTGGTCTATGTGAAGATCTCTGTTGAAGAGTAAATGAAAATGTAGACTCCATTGGTAAATGGGCATCACGTAACAAGCTTAAATTGAACCCGATTAAATCATTTGTGTTACCAACATCTAAGTATAAATATTCAGTTGAAGACATTCCTCCCATATATATCGGTGAGACTTCATTAAAATTTGTTGACAAGATAACCAACCTTGGATTTCGAATAAACTCCTCGCTTTCTTGTGTGTACCATATTAATTACGTTATAAGTAAAATACATTACACCTTAAGAAATCTTAGAATGACTGCCGAGTTCACACCAATGGAAACTAAGCGAAGGTTGGTATTTCAACAATTTTTCCATTTATAAATTATTTTGAGGTTGTGTTCAGTAAACTGGACTCACACTCATTACATAAACTGCAAGACTAAGACGATTTGGGAATGTCATTGGCCTGAGCAATCGTATTCTTGGCTGTAATATCTCTAATTATCTGAAGGCTAGAAACTGTGTATTTTTGCATAGACTAATTCATTCAGGGTCACCTAACTATCTATACTCAAAGCTTCAGTTCAGTGTATCTATAAGAAGCTTAAATCTTGCAATTCCTAGCTTTAATTACATGAACTCTTCAAGATTGTTTTTCGTAAGCTCCATAAGATTGTGGAATTCTTTGCCTATTCAATTAAAACGCGTATCCAATCCACGGAACTTTAAGCAACTTATCTTTAATTACTTCTCTTGATTCTTCTGTTTTAATTGTCTTCTCTTATATAACATATCTTTATACCCTAAAAATTATAGCCCTAATTTTAAATATATATTTAAGTCATCTTTATAGCTTTATATCTTTTATATTAATTGTCAGTTTGAGATGTATGTCTGTATCCATATTTGTACGTAAACGAACATAATCGTATGTACTAATTTTTTAAAATATAAATAAATAATAATAATGAGTGTTAAGAAATTCGTGGTGAACGAATTTTTACCTTAGGTGAACAAGGATTCCCCACAGAAGTTTCCTATCTTGTTATCTTTGCTTTTTACCCAGTAAGAAAAATGTAAAAGGGAAATTTTTTTAATATAAGTAATATGAGTAAGTTATTGTAAGGTGGATTGTTTTATAAATTGTAATGTGAAAATTCATGAAAAATTAATCTGACCGCAGATGTTATTATACATTTTATTGTCTGATACCTCTTGTCTTTTGTATATGAACACATGTAGATTGTGTGCTTAAGGCTGTGATTATGCCAAACATTTGCAGTTCTAAGTTATTTGAATTGTTAATGTTTTTGTATTAGTCAGTGTGTAGGTAAGTTTTTTAGAATATATTAAAATATTTTATATTACAAGTTGATTTGCATTAGTGTTATACGTATACATGTGTGTGTGTGTGTGTGTGTATGCATGTATATCCAGTGGGCAAAAGCAGGGCTTCGAAGCGCAACTAGCAGGCCTTTATATGGATTTTGTAGCCCTTCCGCACTCATATTAACTTTTTTATATGAAACGAGAAAATTTTCTAGGCCTTCCTCTCTCGCGACTCTAAAAGAGGCCTACTAGGTGCTTTCTGAATGCATGTTTACGCATATACTGCATAAACAAATGCATACTTTCTTTACGAGGGCTTACAAAAGCACTCTCAATTAAGGCTTTATTATTGTGCTTCTTTTGTTAGGGCTTAAGATGTGTGCTTCTTGAGTAGACCTACTCTTACCTCTATTTTAGTGAGAGCTGATAAGAGTGTTCTAGCATAACATCTTCTTACATTGCTTCCCACGTAAGGGATAAAAACTATCTAATTGCTTTTCATTAATAAATTCAATACGCAGTTATTTATAAACAAAACTCTATTTATTATATAAACACAAACGATATCAATTCATAGAACCTTTAAGTTCAAGTACAATTAAACATATGAAAATTACATTATTAAGGAACATAAATAATAAATTCGTGTGCATAAGGAACATTTATAAAAATCACATTTTAAATTAAAAATTTTTGATAATCATTAACATCGAGATATGTTCTTATAAAAACAGAAGTGAGATCAATTCAGAGGGACTTCGAGTTCAAATACAATTAAGCATATCAAAATTACATTATTAAGTAACATCTATATATACTATTAATAAATCTGTAGCCACTTTTTATGTTCACTCATCACGTTTAAACGACAACTCAGATTTTTATAAAATTTTGTACACATATTTATAGGTCAGCAGAGAGTGCAATAGGATACTTTATTTTAACCCATTAACAACCAATGTTACTATATGGAAACATATGCGTCTCGAATTTTCATTAAATACTGCATAATATTTCAAAAGTTTTAGTGCCAGTTTTTTAAAAAAAGTAAAATTAGCATGCAATAATAACTTATTTCTGCTCAATGGCATACATAGTTTTCACCAAAATGTTGCTTCAAGTCTAAAAATGTCTGTTTTTATGGTTTTCTTTCGGTCCTAATGGATTAAATTGCACTTCGGTTAAACGAGAATAAAATCAATAAACGCTTTTAAATTTCCTTCAATTTGAATCCCAAATTAGGTATGTAGTTTGAAAACTGTGAAAAATTTTAGTACCAGATCTTTTTAGTATTAATTATAAGCTGAGAATGAGAGAAAAACGACTTGAAATTCACACTTTTAGCTTTGAAGGCAAATATTTCAGTCAGTTTGCAATGGATTTCAATAATTTTTTTTGAAAAATGTTGTTTGTTAAGATATCCTTCAAACATAAGTTGAAATTTTTACTAAACCAAAGTATTAATATTTTTAAAAATTTTTTTAAAAAATGTTCAAAAATTTTTAGTTTAAGCCAAAAAATTGGATAAAAGTTGTTTTTGTTGTAAAAAAAATTAAATCCAAAATTTAGGTTTTCGATTTCCTATCAGATGATATAACAATCTTAAGGTTAATAATTTGTAGTATTACTTAAACAATAAAAAATCGTTTTGGTAGCGAAAAATCAAGCCTACCCACTATCAATTTTTGAATGAAAACTTTTTGAAAACCCGTCGAAGCGGCGGGTTTAAGCTAGTAAATAATAAATTCGTGTACATAAGGAACATTAGGGGTAATTTTTTCAGTGCGAGTTTAAAATTTAGTCAAATTGGACCTAGTTTAATTCACCAAAATTGGACATTTGACTCGTTTTAAACGTCAAATTTTGTTGAGTTAAACTCGGTTTAACTTGAATAGAGTTTAAAGTCGCACTAAAAAACTGACCATAAAAATATGAAAATAATATTTTAAAGGAAACATTTTTAATAATCTTTATCATTCAGGAATGCTCTAAAATCCGATTCACGTCGGATTTTTAATGACATTTATTAACTTGTTTGTTATGATGATTGGCTTGATTTTGACAATTTTCTTTTTTAAATATTTTTCTTTATATATTTGGTTTTTTTGCACGTTTCAGCCTTCATCATTTTTACATAGTAGTCTATGGTAACAACTTCATACTTAATGGATTCTGTAAAAAAAATAAATTTTTATAAATCAGTTGCTGATACTATTTAAATGATATGAAATGAGAATAACAAAGATTACACAAATCGAAAAGTTGACTTTGCCTCAACAATTTTTGATTAAAAATGTTGGCGAATTTTTTAAAAAATACGTGCATCAAATGAAAAACTTGTATATGAAAGAATTGCAGAAATTTCGTAGAGCAAAAAACAAAATATTGAGAGTATACATACACTCAGAAAATATCTGGAGAAAATTGTAGGCAAAATAAAATTGTTACGAAAAAATTAATTTTGAGTTCCAATATCTCCAAAACTAAAACAGAAACCTGTGTTATGCACAGGTACAGAAATGATTGATAATGCATTAAAAAGCTTTTTTATTAAGCTTTAAAAATTGTCTTTTCAAATATTGCAATGAGTTGAAATGTTGTGATTTTGTAGGTAAAAGTAACTTTAAAAACATGAAGATTTCCAAGCACTTTGCATTTCAAAAACAAGATGTGATGCGAAAAACCGGGTACAGGGTTGAAATTATAGAACAATTTTTAATAAAAACTGTTGAAGATTTCTTAAAAGAAAACCATCGCAGACCTGTGTTATTGAAGGTGGATTATACAATGCTGTGCTACTGACACTGTGTTGACACTCAGTTGTGTACCATGTTGATAGCACATAACGTAGGCACACGTACTGACACACTAGCATAGAAATCACCCACCTAATTATTGACGAACTTACCAAAAAAATATGTGGTTAGTTGTTGTAAATTCCTTGAAAGGCTTCTTATTTTGTAGGCCTTCGTAGTTATATTCGGCCAGAATTTGTGCACCCAGAAGGTTGCCTAATCGTTTAGTTAGTCCTGACGTACCAATAATTGTGCAAACACACTGGATCTACAAAGGTAAATATATGCATAAGAAATAAAATTTGAAAAAATATCTTATAGAAATTACTTACTACGAATATTAAATCTTCGCTCATCTCAGCAATATTGCTTTCGAACTTCCTGAGTTTCTGAGATTTCTTATAGGAAACAAGCTGGCAATACTGTCAGTTGTCCTCTTATTAGTACAAAGTACCCGCACTGACACTTTTATGGCGGCTAGCTCACTTATTATTAGATTTTTTTGCTGGTTTATTGAGTTTTCCAGTAATTGCATTGTTCTGCAAAAGAACAGAAAACTTTTAATTTGATCAGTCAATGTTTGAGGTGAGCGATGAGAGGCGATATTTTCTTGCTCCTCTGTTTTAATTTTCGTCAATTCAATCTGTTTTTCTTCTTTGTTAAAACGGCGAAATTTTAAAATAGAATTTTTGGCATTTTTTTCCATTGTAGATTTACTCAAATGAAATAAAGAAAAAAATTAACGTTCAAATAATAAATAGCTAATATTGGGTTTTGTCAAAACTGTGTAACAGAGGAATAAGAACAAAATTTTCTTCATATGGCAAAAACGTCAACTTGTATAAAATTTCCTGAATACTAAATAGCTCCTTCTGATTACTATCGAAATTTCTGTCAGCAGTACATATTCCTAATGCATCCAGGGAATTTACGGGCTCTTCAAAAAAAGTTTTTACATTTTTTAATCAAACCTCTTCAATAAATCCCTGATTTTGATCTAAAAAACCTGTTACCCTTATAGGTATGAATGGTTTTATGCAGCAAAAACTGTCTGGCGGAGTCCTACTTAAGTAAAAATTTGATGTTCTGTAACTAACTACATCATCATATCTATTTTTTTTTAATCCAATTGAACATTTTTTTGAAACAATGTCTGCTTCGTCAAATTTATTTTTTTATTTGCGAGGCTTTCGAATTTTTCTTTTTATTTGCTGCATAAAGTTTTCAAAATCATACGCGGTAAAATTTGTTACAATACCCATGTCCCTTACTGAATCGCAAAGATAAAGTAAGCCATGCACATTAAAAGTAACACTATTTTCACCAAAAACTAAGGGGAAATTTTCAACGAAAAGTTTTAACAATTCACTTCCAGCGCTTATATTTACTGCAAAATTTTGTGGTTCAGATAGCAATCTATATGCCATATGAAGCAATAAAAATTCATAATAAAAATCATCAGTTACAATACTTTTTAATGCAACAATTCCAGTGTAGATAAGAAATTGACGGAACTCGGTTGCTTTCCATCTTGAAAGTTCTTCTACCGACCTAGGTTTTCGCTGGAATTCAATTGGAATATGTCCAGAAAGTGACACTAATCGTAACGACAGATTTTTCTTACTATTTTCACTGATCTTTTCTGTATTTTTCCTATTCATAAGGGAAAGTCAGATCTTGCGTGCAACTCCTAAATCTACCAAGTGCATTGGCTCCAGCGGAAATTGAGTAATCATTTTTATTTCTATCAATTCTAAGTCACGTGCAGTATTCTTGTGCAGGCCTTTGTGGATGTCTTTTCTGTCTGAGAAATCTTGATCTGTCCTAAGTTGGTTTGATGCGGTACTAAAAGTTGTTACGTGATCAATATATTTCCCTATTTGGTAGCATTTGCTACATCCTTTCAACGCATTGTGGCCACTAATTCCACACATAAAAGTACTGGCTGGGGTGTCACATATGAATGCCCTCAAGTTTATATTAAAATTTCGATTATCAAGAACAATACCATTTTCTGAAATGCTTTTTAAGTCCGACAGAAGGTCATGAAGGTAGGAATCCACACTATAAGGTTTCTTATTTCCAAGGTAACTCCTATAAGACACACGTTAATGCCTTCTACATTTATTGCTCTACCTATAATTGGCCATAGACTTAACGAGCTACTTTAATAAAGTGGTAACCCATCAACTCCAATATCAAGAACTATAGTATTATCTCTGGGCAGCATTAAGCAAGGTATTTTTTTTAACTGCTTTTCTAAACCTAGGTGGTAGTAAGTACCAGGGGCTACAGTTCTAATTATAGCTTTCCTACCCTTATTGCTATTATTGCCTGCATTTACTAATGTTCTAATGTCCAATGGAACATTTAAACCATCAGAATTCAGGATACTTAGTAAAGCATTGACACTTGCTCGTGTTGGGTTATGCTCTTTGAACCAAGAAATAAGTATTGTTTGCAGAGTCGCCTGCTTTCTCTTACCAACTTCCTCATTGTTTGTCACGATTTCTTCACTAGCCGCGATTAGAGTTTCTCCGTCCGTCACAATTACTTCACTGTCCGCCACTATTACTTCACTGTCCGTTATTACAACTTTTCCGTCCGTCGCAGTTCCTAGACTTCCCGGCACTATTAATTCACCGTTCACAAAGATCTCATCAACCTCCGCCCCAAGTTCATTTCCCATTACAGCAATACCTAATTCTTCAAATTCTTTTCTTAAAACTTCATTGCTTTGAATCTGAAGCAAATTTTCATCCTGGCCAGCATCACCACCTGCAGCATAGGCTCCACTGAAACTTTGTCCTTCTTCATTTTTTTGAATGCTTTCCAACTTGCTTAATAAATCCAACTTAACTTTTTTTATATTCTTATATACGTTGCTAACACTATTTCCTATTTTAAACATGGTTTAAATTTAATAAAATATTTTAATACAATTAATATAATTACCTGCAGAATTTTCTTTTGCCGCGAAAATATTTGAAGAGAAACAATTATAACATAACTTTAGTGATGAAAGAACAGACTATATAAAATCCGGTTACTGCACAGTGATTACTTACATAATTTGTTTCCATACTGTTCCAAAAAAAAACATTTACTTAGAAAAACTCACAAGAAGTTTTTGAACAACGCAAAGTTTCAATTTCTATATAAATAATGTAAAAAGTTTATTTTATTGGCAAAAGTAATCGGTTTCATCAAGAATTCAATTCGTCGAATACTCAACAAAGCTACAAAAATATTTTCTATTTTCACATCACTTGAATAACTTTGCGACATTTCGTAATTGACATAAGGCAGAACCAAAATAGACGAAACAAGACGATTGCAACTTGCCGAACGTCTGACGAGTTGAGACGCTAGCAGTTCGGTTCTTACGGAACAAAACGTATGGACAAGCTGTTTCGTTCAGCTTCGTTAAATTACGTTTCTTCATTTTGGGCAACAACATTGAATTGCATTACAGCGAACATTTTCGTCTCTACTCGTTACGGAGCAACTCGTCTATTTTGTTTGGGCCTATATGTGTCTAGTGCAAGGGTTGCCTTAGCGCGAGGGTTGCCGTTGAGAGCTTTTTTATTACACAAGCAAGAGAATTATTATTATTAAAAAGCAAGAGTTATTAAAACGTAATCGGAGTTAAAAAGTTGAAGCTTTCTTGTTTCTTTAATAAAAAATTGTAAAAAATTGTTCTTTTGGAATGAACTAAGTTTACATTGTAGCCAAATCTGGAGGTAAAGTCGAAAAATGTGATTAAGTAGGGTAAGTTAACCGATTGTGGGCATTATCTGATTGTAGGCACCCCTGTAAAACTTTTGACAGTAAGAAGATACAGCTGATCTGATAATTGTTGTTTGTGCGCAATGTCAGCACGATGTTTTTTAGCTAAGAAACTGTTAAATATCCTTGTTTATGTTAACAACAACCCCCCGACTTATCATAACCCTGACGATGTTCCCAACGAGTGCCATTTAATCAGGTTATAAATAATAATGAATAATTTAATTTTAATCTTTTTTCATTTTAATGTTCATTTAATTTTTTCAGCCCTCAAACCTTTTACGCTATTTTTCATTGTTCTTTGTGCAACTAAAAACTATAAAAATTCATAAATTTCCGTTTCTTCATATTTAGTGGTGTTTTACTTTATATTTTTCCATTTTCAGGGTATTTTCCAGGGGTGCCCACAACCGGTTAAAAAAAATTTGTTCTTCAAAATTTATAACTCTATACATAGTTTGATAATTTTTTTCTTTTTGATCGAATCAAATGAATTCTCTCATATGTCAGCATAAATATTAGCAAAGTCAAAAGTTATGGCTGAAACAGCTGACTGCGCCCACAACTGGATAATCTCCCCTACTGAAACCGCTTACTAACCTCTAGGGTTTCGCATATAAATGCAAACCTTGAAAGCTTAGAGGTTTCATCGAAATCACATCGAAATCTTCAAATTTTCTAATGCATCAATGTGTTTATGCTTTTTTTTGTAAGCAACAAAGGAGAATGTGAGATCAAAAAAAGTCGAAATCAGAAAATGCCCCAATTTGACTTCGGAAAACGTCAGACAAACACACAGTGCAAACAGTTTAGAGGTTACGAAACCTTTTTCAACCAAATCTCAAAATTAACCTGCAATGTAAACGTAGTATGAAGTATGAAGAGTACGATCAATCCTTCGACTGCCTTCATTTTATAGTAACATGATTGTAAGTGAATGCAACCCTGGTACATAAATAAAACGTCAAATAAAAAGTTAAGCAAGACGTGCTTCAGGTAAATTTTCAGTAATTTTTTTCAATATTGAATAAGTGCTTTAATTATTTTCTTCAATTACTCGTACAGGAACGTGCATCCAACCTACCTTTACTTCAATCGCCACCTGGTCCCTACTGGTACGTTCCTGCATTGTCGTCAGCTCTGACTGAAGTAAAATGCGTGGTTATATTTGTTGAAATGAATACCATGTGAATTTCTCTAATTCAATTTTTAATAAATAAATATAAAAGGTTAAATTTGGGGGCGCGCACTAAAAACTTTCTTGAATATAAAAAACTCGCGGATGGATGAACTTTAAGAGACCGTGGTCAGTTTATTAGTAAAAAACTTAGAACTAACAACGTTAAAACAAAGGCAGCGAGAAGCGCTGCCCATAAGAAAAAAGGAAAAATATACATATACAAGAGCGGCAGCAACGGGCAACCACCAGTGGCGTTAACATCCCGCCCGCCTTGCAGGAATGCAATCTTAGATTACCAGGCACCTTGACCAGATAGCACCCAGCCAAAAATTGAATTTTGCGATAATGGCATGCCAAATCCGGATGGGAAGATTCCCGGCTGCATCACGCGCGCATACACATCACTCCCAAGCAAAATATGGACCGGCGATGAAACATAAAAGTTTGGATCAGCCAAATTTAAATTTGGGAATCCCTGTCTGATCCGCTCGTCGATACTCTTGATCGGTGTCACGACCTCCAACCGCCGCTCGACCCTAGCTGTCGTTTCAATGCGGACGCTAGACTCATACTGACCCCGGATCATCAGAGCGCACACCTCAGTGCCATCAACCACAGACGTCGGCAGCCTCCACTTCAGAACCAAAGCTTTGGCAATTGTCGTCTGCGGGAGACAGGCATCCAGGATAGCAAGCTCTGAGACGAGGCGACCATTTGCCCAGGCCCGCACCATAACAGTGGGGAGCAGTGAGGTGACGCGTTGGAGGTTTTTTGCTGTCGGTTGCTCTGGGGGAGATCGCCTCGGGAAAGAGTCCCTTGCCGAAGACGCTTTCGGTGCTGTCGTATGTCGCTGTTGCCTTCTTAGCTCGAGAATGCCTAACATGGGGCCTCCTGGAGTGAGCCCGACCAGTTCGGACTCGTAGGCGCGAGTGGAGCAAGCTATGGTGGTCGTCACCACAGTGACGGCATCTTCCATTGCTCCGACAATCCTTTCTCATATGACCGCTCGAGAGGCAGTTGGAGCAGTGAAAGTTAAGTAACACTGCTCGCAACCGCTCCTCGATGTTCATCTCCAGGAACTGCCAGCACGACGGAAGATTATGCTCCAACGAGCACAAGCTACACCTAGCCTTGGCGTCACTGCTGGCTACGACCGTGACCACGCTTGTCACCGAAGCTCGCGGCGGTGCGAGTTTTTCTGCAGGCGACTCGAGCACCGTCTCCGTTTCGCTGGCGCCAAATTCAGATTCTGTCTGGAGAACCATTTCCTCCAGAAGATCGCTGACGATGTTGGTGGTGGACATTCTGAAACGAGACAAAAAGAAACAAAAAAGGAAAAACAAGAAAGGCAGGTGGTTTGGAGAAATAGTGACTTAGCTACGCAGACGGAAGTGCGACAAGCTTAACTATAGGTCGAGCTATACAACCTCGCTCGGTTCGGACATCGGCGACGCGAACTCTATTATCGCTACCAGTGTAAGTCTTTAATATTCGACCTAATCGCCATTCATTCGCGGGTAAGTTGTCTTCTTTCATGACAACTAAGTCATTTACTTTTAAATCCAATTGAGGACTTTTCCACTTAACACGGCTATGCATCTCCTTCAAATATTCATTTTTCCACCTGGTGCAGAAATGCTGATGCATTGCCTTGACCTTCTGCCAACGGTTGACGATCGTCAGAGGCTGATCAATTATTTCTGGCTCCACTAGTGAGAGAAGTGGGCCTCCGACCAAGAAATGGCCTGGAGTCAGAGATTGAAAGTCACCAGGATCTTCGGACATGGCGGTAAGGGGCCTCGAGTTAAGACAAGCTTCGATTCTGTTAAGCAAAGTTGGGAATTCTTCGAAAGTATAGCTCATACTTCCGGCCATTTTCTTAAAATGCGTCTTAAAACTTTTTACACCCGCTTCCCAAAGGCCTCCCATATGGGGAGCACCTGCTGGAATGAAGTGCCATGCAATTTCTTGCTGCATGTACTGAGCTAAAAGACCGTCATGAGATTCCTTTAGAAAATCTCTAAAATCTTTCTTTAGTACTTTGGAAGCGCCAACAAAGTTAGTACCATTGTCCGAATAGACCTTTGCTGGGCAGCCGCGTCTAGCGACAAGACGAGAGAAAGCCGCTAAAAAGGTGGCAGTTGACAAGTCGCTTGTGGCTTCTAGATGAATTGCCTTCGTAGCGAAACAAACAAATAAGCACACATAGCCCTAACTAATTCGACAAGATCTACCGATGTAGCTTTTTATGTCGAAAGGACCAGCGAAGTCAATGCCAGTGGACGAGAATGGACGCGAATAACAGTTCTGTCTATTGGTAGAGCAGCCATAATTTGAGTTCTCTGTAGCTTTTTATGGACAACACAAGTCTTACAATTGTGCAGGGTTGTTTTTATCCATGAAGGGAAATTTCATGAATAAAACGTACTAAAAGACGTGAAAACTGGCAGTTATATGGCAATATAATCGGATGCCTTTCATCATATGACAAAATTGGCGAAGAGGCTAATCGCCCACCAACACGCATTAATTCGTCATTATGCAGAAATGGATTCAAGCTAATAATCGAGCTCTTGGCGCTGATAATATTTTTAGCTTCTAAACTATAATATTCATCAGGAAAGTTAATTTTTTGACATAACAATACGAGTCGTGTTTTTACGTGTTTAATTTCTGCGTTGTCAAGACATGTTGATTGTTTGACAAATGTAGTACGAAAACGTGGATGCGTGCGATGAAGAAAACGAAAGACATAAGCTAACACTCTTAGACCTCTCGAGAGTGAAGAGAAACGCTCCAAAACGTCTTCGTATTGAGCAAAGTATGCAAGGTTTACCTTCACAGCTTTACGCTCAAGAGACGTGTCTAAAACTGCAGGTTGAGTTTTTCTTTGCCAAGACGAGCGTTCGAGTGAAAGCCATGATGGCCCATGCCACCAAAGATCGTTATCGATTAGCTCTTGGGGTGTAACGCCCCGTGTGGCTAAGTCCGCCGGGTTTTCATGTGATTCTACATGAAACCAGTTTCTTACGCCAACCTTGTCTGCTATTTTAGAGACTCTATTCGCTACAAACGTTGTCCAAGAACAAGGGGGCTTACAAAGCCAGGCAAGTACGATTGTGGAGTCTGTCCAACAATATAATCGATGCCTATCTATTTCTAGGTGTGATAACAGGGTGTCGACCATATCAGCAAGAAGTGTTGCTCCGCAAAGTTCAAGACGAGGTAATGAAATCGTCTTGACTGGGGCCACTTTGCTCTTTGCGTAAAGCAGGTGAGTGACAATGCAATCACCTTGTTGAACACGGATATAAATAGCTGCAGCATATGCCTTTTCAGAGGCATCAGAAAAGGCATGAAATTCTATCTCAGAATTGGGTGAATAACTAACATAACGAAGTATGCGAATGTTATTAATGGTTTCATAATCCATCAGAAAAGTTTGCCAAGTTTGAAAACTGTGGGCAGGAATATTTTCATCCCAATCGATTTCATCCAACCAGATACGCTGCAAAAGAATTTTAGCTGTTACCACAATAGGTGCTAGCCAACCTGCAGGATCAAAAAGTTGTGCGATGACAGATAGAACCTCGCGTTTAGTGTAGGATGTTTTAATTTCTAACTGTTTGGCAGTGAAATAAAATAAATCGGAAGTGGCATTCCAACGGACACCTAAAGCCTTGGCGCAACTAGCATCTTCTAGCTTTAAAAAGTTTTCTCGCGAGATGCTAAAAGGTAGGTCTGCTAAAAGGCTAGATACATTTGCAGTCCATTTACGCATTGCAAACCCGGCAGAATCTAGAGCAGCTATAAGCTCATTTCTAGCCTTAATTGCGCTTTGCACGTCATGAGCTCCAGCTAAAGCATCATCGACATAAGTGAAATGCCGTAAAATTTGCGCAGCAAGAGGATACTGCTGTTGAACATCATCTGCCAATTGCAGCATGGTTCGAATGCCTAGGTATGGTGCGCAGTTTACGCCAAACGTAACAGTTTTCAGCTCATAATCCTGAATCATATCATCAGGAGAGCTTCTGTATAGGATTCGTTGGAACGCAGACTGCTCTGGATCAACAAGGATATGGCGGTACATCTGCTGAATGTCGCCATTGAAGACATATTTAAAAAAACGCCATTTTAATACCAGAAGCGTCAAGTCCGCTTGAAGAACTGGGCCTGAGTGCAGGACATCATTCAAGCTAACACCGTTAGAAGTTGAGCTTGACGCATTGAAAACTACCCGAACTTTCGTTGTAGTACTCTCTGGCTTCAATACATGATGCGGTAAATAATAGTGAGATGGTGAAATCTCAAACTTAGGAGGCGAGACCCGTTTCATATGATCCGATTTTAAGTAATCCTGTACCACTTCATCATATTGCAACTTAAATCCTGGATTTTTAATCAATCGAGCTTCACCACGAAGAAATTGCTTCAAAGCGATGCCTCGAGAAAATCCTAAATTTATTTCTGTAGGGTAGCCACTTTTGAATGGCAAAGTGACTATATATCGACCCTTGTCATCACGTCTTGTGGTTTTCTGATAGTTTTCTTCACAAAACTTATCAGACGCCGATAAATGCTTCTGTTTAGGAAGTTCCTCCAACTCCCAAAAGCGAGCAATCTGTTGATCGATTGCTACTTCACTAAAGTGTGTCAAGCACGTTGTAAAGCTTGATATTTCGCTACGAGGAAGGGGCCCAGTAAACATCCAGCCGAACACAGTTTCTTGAGCCAAAAGTGATCCCAGAATATTCCTCTTAATGCCATCAAGAATTATGGCATGGTACAAATCGCCACCGATGAGTACATCTATCGGACCGCTTCTAAAGAAGTGTGGGTCAGCCAATTGTAAATTGGGCAAACTTTCACACAAAGAAGGATCAACGGAACCCGACGGCAGGTTTCCAGTTAAGCGTGACAGCACAAAGGCTGTAGCTTCTATTTGGAATTGCCTGTTTTTGGGAGAACTAATGATCAAGTCACAAGCTTTTGTGACTTGCGCCGATACTGCGTTATTTAAACCCGAAACTTGAGCATTCACAGATTTCGTGGGTAACTTCAGAAGCTTCTGCAATTTTTCAGATACAAACGTACCTTCAGAGCCAGAGTCGATAAGAGCTCTGGTCGTATACGCTGATCCTAGATGGCATATGGTCACCATTGCAGTACCAAGCAATACGTGTTTGATACTAGAAGCAAAACAAGACTGAATGTCGTTGGTAGTGGACTGTAATTGGGTAGCGTGAGATTGTGAGCTATTGTTGGAAGGGTTTGGGCGCGAATTCGGCCTGCTCGAGTCGACACTCTGAGCAGAAGGGGTTGCATTTGAGTCACGATGCAAAAGCGTGTTGTGACGCTGCTTGCACGTCATACACGTGTATTGACTTTTGCAATCGTTTGCTAAATGGGCGTTCGATAAGCAATTGATGCAAAAGTTATTTTTGCGAACAATTGTTAGCCGCTCCTTAGCATTCATTTTTAAAAAACGTGGGCACGAACGTAGCGGGTGCTGCTCTGTAGAACAGAGCTTGCAATTTGTAGGGTTAATTTTAATTTGGTAATTGTTAACCCTTTTACCAGATGAATTGCTCTGGTTTAGTCTGGAGTTGGAAGAAGAGGGCAATGAATTTGATTTCGGTACCGTGCCGGTTGAGCTGCGAATGTCGGACACGGTTTCGAGTGTTTGAAACCGATTTGTCAGAAAATTATCGAGGTCGGTCCACTTTGGAATCTGATTTTTATTCACAATGGACTGCTCCCATAAGGAGAGCGTGACCTCCGGCGCAAACCCCTCATTGGTTAAGGGGGATTGTCTAACAATCTCTTTAGCTTCACCCCGAGTTTTATTATTCAGATGAAAAAGTTTTTCCACTGAAGTAAGCCGCGAGTTTGTTATATAGATGGCCGTAAACATGTCCCTAAAGGACGGCCATGAGAGGTAATCCCCACAGAAAACCTCAGCATCGCATGGTGGCACAGGCATACTGTGGCCTATTACTGGCGCAGGCTCTGGAACAGCTGATTGCTTTGGAGTCTTCTGTTGAGAGAGCTCAGATATTTTTCCTGCTACCCGAATGTATGATTGGTAGCAGTTTTTATATTTCTTTTTTAAGGGCTCAATATCTGAATCCTCATCAGAAGACATCTTCTCCATGCAAGCATCATACGCTGCTTTGACCTTTCTCCACTGGGCTTTAAGCTCATCACTTTCAGCTTCCAGCGAGAAAACGTCATGAGTTTCAACAAGATTAAAATCTGTTTCAAACTCCACTAGCGCTTCGCACAGACGAATAAAAGTCTTTAGTTGCGACATATTTATTTTATTTTTGTTTCTTGTAAACTCTTTGACGAACTAAATTGACGATTAAAAAATAAAAAAAAACCAAAAAACAAAAAAAATTTGATAAAAAAAACAACCAAAAGTACCTAAAATAAAATTGTCCCAAGAAACTTGAGAAAAGCACAATTTATATTAAAACAATATAAAATTATTTTTATTTTTGTATTTTATTGTGCACCAACAAATAAGAAAAAAAAATTTTTATATTGAAAAAAAAGAACATTTTTTTTTGTTGTTGTGTCTGTCCAACTGTGCAGCTTATTAACACTCTCCTCTATTTTTCTAAGTCTTTTGCGCTTCGAAATGACTTAGAAAAATTTTCGCCAATATATTTTATTTTGACCGCAAAATTTGTGTCTTCGTTCCACTGTACCACCTGTGCACTCTCTTACTACTAAGACGTGCACTCAATCACAGTCGGTAAAGAGCACGACTGCGAGCGCGGCAAGTTCAATTGCAGGCTCAGCTGCGGACAAAGCACAAAACGAGTGCAAGAAAAAATGCGTGGGCGAGAGCGTAAGCCTGTGTAAAGCACCAAATGGGGGTGACTTCTGCAAGCACAAAGCCTCGCTTTTCGCTTTGAACAATGCGTATATCGCACAAAGCGTAAGAGGAAAATATTGCGCTCCCACTGCAGACACTACAAATTGTTATTGTAGCTGCCTTAAACAAAGAGTCCAAATGGGAGCTCACTAAATGTTTTTGGCAAAGTCACAAATTAAAACACAGCTTAAATATGCACAAAACAAATATGTATTTATATACCAATGAATTTTTCTAATATCGCGCACTTTTTGTAAATAAAATTGTATATATGTAATTTTTGGCGGCAAAGCAAAAATTGTACTGTATTAATGTACAAAAAAGAAACAAATGCCAAATCAATATATACAATTTTATAACGACTGAAGATAAAAAATTCACAACTTGATTAAAAAATATCAAAAAAAAAAAAACGCGCGAATGAATTTTCCGAACCGAGCTAATGTCACTTTTTTCCAAAATAATTAGAATAAAAAATCCTACCTTATTTTTCCCAAAATTTGCTTGGTATTGTTGATGCTGCAGATGTTGTTGATGCTGCAGATGCTGTTGATGCTGCAGAAGTTGTTGGCACTTTTTTTTTTTTTTGTTTTTTTTTTTTTAAAAAAGCTAAGGCTTTTATTTTTAATGTTCGCGGGTTTTACGAAAAAAAAACGGCTCGCGAAGGACCAATGAATTTCTCTAATTCGTTCGAGATTCTAAACACTTTTTTAAATAAATATAAAAGGTTAAATTTGGGGGCGCGCACTAAAAACTTTCTTGAATATAAAAAACTCGAGGATGGATGAACTTTAAGAGACCGTGGTCAGTTTATTAGTAAAAAACTTAGAACTAACAACGTTAAAACAAAGGCAGTGAGAAGCGCTGCCCAAAAGAAAAAAGGAAAAATATACATATACAAGAGCGGCAGCAACGGGCAACCACCAGTGGCGTTAACACCATGTAATACGCCATATCGGCGGTGGAAATAATATCGCCCAAGCTCAAGCAAGTACCGGCGCAGCAAATGCTTCCTAAATGAGGTTTCCATTCCTTTCATTTCAGCTGATATATAAAGGTATGGATGCCGGTGTCAATATTGCTGAGGTGTATGGAAACACAGTAGAACTGCCAGAGAAATATCAGGATAAGCTAAAGTGCATATTTCCACAATTTTTAATAACAATCGCTAAAAATGTATCCAATCATATACCAATTCTCAGTATGTGAACCAAGGTCACACGTGATCATGCGCTGAAGGTGTAGGAGTTTCTCGAGGACTTGCCTGCAAAGACTCTGACCAACTACCACGCAATTTCTCACCGAACACAAGGATATGGTTTTGGCTTACCACGCCTAGTGCATTTCAATTGGTCAACAGCGGACAAAAACTTTGGCTAGCACAGCTTACGGTGTGGAGTTCGATGAGCCAGATAGCGAGAAGCCAAAATATGCCGCTGGTCCTAATATGACAAAGTGTTTTTAAAGAAACGAAAAAAGGGGCAGATTCAGCGAGAGCAGTGCCGTCTGTTAATGGAACAATTCTCGATAATGTTACGGATTTTGGCATAATTTCAGATTACGGAAGACACTCGACAAATGTTTTTTTTTAAACATGGAAACATCCCCTAAGAACGAATGTGAAAAAATAAAATGTCGGTCTCTTATGGTTTTCCACATAAAATTTGAACGCTTCAAAAAAGCGCGAAATTCCTCTTACGAAATTGGGCATATCGTCTCCTTTTTGCCAAAAACGCCAATGTGAATTTTTATGTTTCTTCTGAAATCGAGTTTGATGATTCAAATGACTCTGAATGTAAGAAATGTAAGAGGAATTTAGAATTTAATCTCGAAAAATATGACATTTAATTTTTTCAGATTAATTTTTAGGAGATAAAAACCCATGTTTCTAATAAACACATTTTTGGAGCGTCGCCCGTTAACTAGACTTGATCAATTTTTTTTTATGTTTATTACTTTTGTTAAATGTTTTGTACATAAGGACCTAACATTTAAAAAAATTGTTGATTTCATAATTTTTATGTATGCTTTTTATTTATAATGTATTGCAATATAATTTTGTCAATACATTTTGTGTTTCATATAAAACTGTATACACAAATTGCATAACATTGGGTAATAAAATTGAACATGGTTAACGTAAAGAGTTGTATGCTAGTCATACATTTTTATGCATTATAAAAGAGTATTACCAAAGGTTATGTATTTACGCTTAAAACAAGTTCAACATCAGGTAAAAGTAAACTTTTATAGTGATAAGACAACGTTCCCGCAAATTGATTTGCGTATCACTTATATGGGTCACAATTGTACCATCCTATACAATTCTTTATGGTGCAAGTTTTCAACGTATTTTTTTTCTAATTAATGTTAATTGATGTTTTTTTCTAAAAAATTAATTTTATGAAGTTATCAAGTTTAACTCATCGTTGATGCATTGTGGGAAAAGTGGGAAATAAAAAAGATCATGGTTCAAGATAGATGAAGCTGCTCAAACGATTGCAAAGCCCCAATATATTATATTATTACGCCGAATTTATGGCCTGAAGAGAAATAAAGTCATTAGCATTGAAACTATGATTTTTTAAAAACTAAAGTGAGCTTTAGCTCTATTTCGAAAATGTATGTGCATATTGCAATATTTCGGTTCAATTTCTACAATAACAGATTTCTGTTATGTTTTGCGTTGCACCGAAATAAAAATCTTTTAACAATATCCATAGTAAGGGCTTCTAGAAGTGTTCGTCAGTACAGCGATATTAGGAAGTATAAAGACGCTAATAATAGTAGTTCTAGCATGCCTTCTTTTGTGGAGGCCTAGTATAAATGCCCAATGGGTATATAAAGGGTGGTTAAATTTTGAGGGCCGATGATACATGGCCAGCTTTTCACTAGTCAGAGAGATAAAAACACAAAAAACTATTTATTTCTATTTTTTCACTACAGTATTTTTCTTCATTTTCTTTAATGAAATAACACCTTATATATTATGTTTTCTCTAAAATATTACTTCGAACTATATAAGTCATCGATACAAAATCAAGACGTCAGAAGCATAACCGATAAGCAATACAAACTTGAAGTTAATTGAACTGACCCTTTTATGCATTGCCTTGGGTCAAAAAAGGAGCTCGTTCGTATAGAACTAGTGGAGTAGCTAACGAGAAAGGAGCAATTTGTTACTTTCGATACTGGCGGGTGATCGTTTTGTTGTTGTTATTAATGTGTATGTGTGTATTTAAAATTAACATGTAAATGCATATCAGATGTTTTCGCTTTTGTTGATTGTTATTGTTTGCTGTCGTGCATGACGTTACAAATTTAATATTGATTTCATAGTGAAAAAGTATAAACAAATACTAAACAAGTGCAAAATGTCTAAAAGAAAAAAACACAGCTTCAAAATTATTGTAAGTGTAGACGTAGAATTTTTAACAATATTAGAGAAATACCTGTTTGAAATGCTGTTTTTTTTTACGTAGAATTACGTCTTACAGTGCGGTTTGGTATAGAAGTCTTGTCGTTTTTAATTTATCTTATCTTGTCATTTATTTTTAAAATACCATAATAAATTGAAAATATATTTTATCTTATTAGGGGCTGTTCATAAATAACGTAACATGTTTTTGGCCAATTCACACTTCCGTAATAAAATTTAAAATTTTTAAAACGGAATTCAAAAATTTTTTTGTGACGTAACGCACGACCGACTATTCCCCCTCCCCCATGTCACAATTCCTCACAAATGATCAACCCCTTCCCTCTACACGTGTTACGTAATTTATGAACTGCCCATTTTTATATTGATTCCATATTAATAATACATTTTGTTTAGTAAAATTTAAGTTTTCAAATTAATTTAGAATATGTATGTTTTTTACTATAGGTAAAATAATAAATTCATACTTTTCCCAAATATTTCTTATTTTTAACCAATATAAAAATGAACAGGAACAACACATTTATCATCAAATATATCAAACAAAAAGTTCTACGTCCACACTTGCGATACTATCGAAACTGTGTCTTTTTTTTATGTCCTTGGTATTTACTGTATTAATTTTTAATAGAGGAGGGTTTTTTTGGTGGTTAATTTATATACGAAAGGGATTTTTCGTGGTTTTTTTATTTGCGTGGGATTTTCGTGGTTATTTTAAAAGTGCGTGGGATTTTTTGTGTTTTTTTAATTGCGATGGGAATTTGTTGTCAACTTTGTACTGTGAGAATTTTCGTGGTTATTCATTTTTGCTATTGTGGGAAAAAGGTTTTTTTGTGGGAATTTGAGGTGGCACCGTGGTATACATATATATATATGTATGTATATGCGCGTATGTGTGTATATTTATATATTTGTACACCGAAAACTCTGTGCATTGTTAGATATATACAGTTTTTGGGTACAAGATTTGCATGTCTACAGTTATTTATGTTATTGCTATGTACATTTTCTTGTGAGATAGTCTGACGAAATAATAGATAGACTTAAGGATTTCTATTTTAGATGACGGGTGGAAAGGGGATTATTGACAGTGTAGGCACTTATGGTTAACAGTACTTTTTCGACAAAAACTGGTTTTTAACTTACGTTTACTACGATAACTTGATGTAGATATGTTTGTGAATAGTATTGCTTCTTTCTGCACAACACTAACGGTACTGATTACAGAACGGAGGCCATCAGGTAGGTATTCAAGTAATGTCGCCTAAAGTTAGATAAGTATAAGATTTTCATTGTGGGGATGAAGGGCTATCAGCTGGTATGCCCTGACTTGCAATAATGTATAATCTTTTTTTTGGGGGGGGGGGGGGGGTGGAGGCGGTTGTTATATGATAAGATTTTATGCTGGGTTGAATGCTATACAATAGGATAGTTTCTGACTCACAATAGTCTTTTACGCGTTAGGGATTTTGTGTGGGGATTTTTGGATTTAATTGCTGGGGTAGTGACTGGCAGCTTGATGGACTCTATAAAAAGACCGAATATGTATTTAAGAGTATTTTGATAAGTCAGCATTCAAGTTATGTAATGGTGCCTTTGATATATAGTAAAGATTCTTTAATACAGGTATTTGTAAAATAATTGTTTTTTCTTCTATAATCTATAATCGGTTGTTTGGACTCTGATTATGTACTGCACAGTTTGAAGTTTAACATTCCTCGAGCAAACATTTGGCAAGAGGTAAACTATGTTTGTGGGATAATTTCTTCATCGCCAACGAAAGCAACTTAATAACGTTTCAAAGCCTATGTTTCCAGACTCTTAGTATGATAAGACCTAAGCTGATGTATATTATGCATAGTGTGTGTTTATTGTATTTGAGAGCAGAAGCCATAACAAGGCAAATATTTTCATAGAGATGGTTGTCCTTGGTGCCTATTTTTGTGATGTTTACCGTATTATGGAGTACTCGGTTTTGGCTACGTCGCCAAGGAAAGCAACTAAATAACGTTGATGATAGGCTTTGCAATTTGTATTTTTATACGAATGGCTGGCTATTTTGCGTGTTTGAGAGCATAAGCCAGAACTAGTTAATGTCTTCACAGAATAGTTATTTTTCAAAAACTGTCTATTCGAAAGGCTGTTGTGGCGGTTAGAGTCTGTGACAATTTGATGTTTTGTATATGACATAAATTCAGAAAGTTCTGTTATTGTAAGCAGTATGTGTAATAGAGTCTATATCAAGTGAATGAAATTGTTAAGAAACATTTATGTAGATATCACTTAATTTATGCAATGATACACTAAGAAAAAAACCGAACAAATTCAAGCTTAAATTATGACAAAACATGCTTAAAATAGCACCGAGCACGTTTTTGCGTTGTTTTAAGCAATTTCGCGCTTGAATAATCTAAGCAAAAATATTCTTATTCCGTGACGTGTTTAGTTTATTTTAAGCAATTTTTTGCTTAAATAAGTTAAACAAAAATATTCTTATTTCGTGACGTTTTTGGGTTGTTCTAAGCAATTTCCTGCTTAAATAAATTAAACAAAAATATTCTTACTTCGTGAACAAACTTGCTTAAAAAAACCAACAAAAAATTGTTCATTCTAAGAAGTTTTTGTTTCGTTTAAGCACTGCCTTGCTTGAATATATTAAGCAAGAATAGGTATATTCAAACAATTTATTGTTTGAAACAAAAATGCAATTGTTTGAAAATAATAACAAAAAATACTTCTTTTAAGCATTTTTGTTTCTTTGAATCCTAAATTTTTATTGCAATTAATAAAAACGCATTTTTTTAAAATAGTTCATTTATTAAAATCCATTTTTTTATTTTTAAACACATTTTATAAAATGTATAATTATAATATTATGTGAAATATAAATACATCTACATGTTATATACATATATATAAGTACATATATTGGTAAATAACATGAAGTTAAAGATAAAATATATGAAGTATTGGGGAAGATTTTGTAGTAAAAATAAGTTAAAAAATATAAAAAATTAAAAGTAACCTGTTTTTGGAAAACTGAGGTACAGTGGCGGATCTAGCGAAATATTGCTCGCAAAACTAACAAATTTTTTCAAAATTAGAAAACACTAAAAAAATAATATCGTATAATATAATACGTATCGACGATATTATTTAAAAAATATAAGATTTTGATATTATTAAAATTACCCAATTTCACCCCTTAAATTAATTTTAGAAAAAATTTAGTTTTTTATTTTTATTTAAGTGTTTTCTAATTTTGAAAAAAAATGTTAATTCTGCGAGCAATTTTTCGCTAGATCCGCTCCTGCTGAGATAATTAAAAATAATGGTGGTTTCACAAAACAAGTCAAAGCATTTGCCTATCAGAGATTGTATGGAATGATAAACATTAAAATTTGTAAGCCAGTGTAATTGTTGAAAAATTTTAAATTCATAAGTATTTATTTCTGAAATATGTTTTTCCGTTATTAATTGTATTAATACAAATTGGTGGGCTCGTAAAATACTTTACATTTTTAATGTAGACGGATCTGTTAAATTTTTTACCAATTTCAAACGATTGAAAGTGTCTATCAAATGTTCTGATTTCTATTTGATTGCAAACAACGAAAAGATTAGTTTGATTAGTGTTACTTAAAAATGTTATAACTTGAAACAGTTTCATATTTTCAAACGCACATGTTAAATAATCCTTTGTTTTATAAGGTTTTTGATTGTACAAAACTTTGTCTGCCATTTTATAAGTCCCAGGTATTGCATCAGATTCTTTAATGTTCTGGAAAAAGGGTAATTCATTTAAAGCGTAGTATTTGAAAGCGTTGATTTCTACGACGGTTTTTTTTAATCCATTTTCATATTTTATTAGAAATTCTGAGAATTTTAAGCAAGCTTTTTTACTAAGTGTCAATGGGGGATTCACTCGAGAGGTTATGCTTCTAGCATATACTTTAGATGGCCGGTGCTTTGCCTCAAATTTAAAACACCAAATTTTTTTTAAAGGACCACATTGTAAAATTGATGTCGGATAATGGGTGAGGAAATGGTGCTTAGGTTTCAACGTTCCCCCGAATAAATTTATATACAAGGTGTGGTGAGCTTCAATAAGTTTTTTTAATAGATTAATATTTTCGTGATCGAATTCTGGTCGCAAAACCATGTCCATTATTTCAATAAGCAGCAATAACAATGCCCAATATTTATTATCCCTCGGAATTAAATCTCCAATCATAAGAGGAAGGAAATGTAAAAATGTCCAACACTCTCGTGCAGTCATTTTTAATGTCATGGTCCTGATTCTAGATTCCTGTATGGGTGGAGATATGTTTTTTATTTCAGATTCTCCATAAGAGAACAAATCTTTCCTATTATTTAGCTGCTGAAGAGTGATGACTTTATTATTCGTAAGCTGAAGAAGTACGTTGCATATATCATACATAAAAATGCCTTCAAACAAATCGTGCATAGCATCAAATACAAAATTTTCGGCTACATGGAAAGATTTTATGTCATTGAAAAGACACTCCTCAAACACTCCCGTTGCGGATGGATTATTTCGGAAGAGATCGTCTTGGTAATTCTGTTTATTTCTTAACAAATGTGCATGCTCTTGAAAAGACCTACGAGACAATGATTTATCAGCTTTGCATGCTCTACAAAAAGAATGGGAATTGAAAGATTTGGAATATCCTAAAATGCTGTTTAAACTGAGATTATCGCCAACTACTGCTCCTAGCACAAAAAAAACCTTAAAAGTGTTACCATTTACAGAAATATCTAAGCCGTGTTCTTCCAGAAATTTAATCTCCTTAATAAGCTGAAAAAAGTAGCATCGTTACCTAAAATTTTTAAATTTCGCGTTCGAACAAATCCGAAGTGAAAAATGAAATCTAACTTAGAAAGAAAAATATCTGGAATATTAGGAAAAAAGAAGTAAGCTGCACAGATTGCGTCGCTATGGGAACTAAGAGTGTTGTTTATTCCGTAGTCATCAAAGTAAAGAATGTACGGTAAAACATATTCTTTTTTTAAAAATTTTTTTTTTGACATGTACATTTTTCCATTTACAAAATTTACAATTTTTTCGCTGGCCAGAGAACAATTTAAGTTATCCATTATTGTTTGGAATACATTTGGAAGTTCTAGAAATTTAATTATTTGAAAACGGACTGGCATTAAATAAAAGTTGACGAAATTCTGTTTAAGAGTTGGGTTACCACAATTAAGGTTTCTTGCTAAGGAGCATGAAATTGGAAATGGTTTCGATGACTTATAGAGACCTTGATCACTGATGTATTGAAAAAATTTATATTCGCTATTAAAATTCTTGCATGGATCACAACAAAATTGTTTTAAAGAATGCAGGGCATCTTCGTCAGAAGCATTTCTATTACTTATTAAAGAAATAATTTCACCAAGAGTAAATATAATATCTTTTAATGACGCTTGTATGTCCATAGCATCTTGTCTAGGCAAATTGTCCTTAGCATACAATTTAAGGCAGAATATACGTAATAATAACTTCCTTACAATTGCTGATATCAGGTTATTTACATCTGAATTTAAGTTTTGTTTGGACACTATTGACTGACAAATATTTGGCTCGTCGATAACTCCTGAAATATTGTTTTTTTTAATTGTGTGTTGGAAAGGAATTATATGTTTTGTTCCACAGTATAATTTTTTATTTTCGACTAAAAACGACGCTTCATGTATTCTTGACAAATGCAATTTAAATGTTTTAATTTGGGTAAATATTTGCTTGCAGTTAGGCTGCGCACATTCAAAACGGTCTATTCTATTAAAAAAATGTGTTTTTAAGTGATCAATCAAAATGTTGATGGAATCAAAATTATTACCGCATTTAAAGCAAAAGTATGTCATTTTACTTTTTTTAATGTCTCAAAAAATTAATTATTGATTCTACTGCTGGAGTAGAACAATCAGAAGTGGTTTCTATGTCAAAAAAATTTTTTGGATAAACATCCAAACATTTTGGCTGGCTTTAGCATATTTTAAGTCCAACACTTGAAATATTTTAAAACATAAATTTAAGCATTCCCTATAAGAACTACATTTGTATAATATTGCATCAAAATATATATAAAACTGTTTCAAATTAAAAATGTCATCTCCAATTACAATGACAAATGGTTGAAGAGTAGCATTTGAAATATAATACTTATTTTTCTGCTGTTCAATTTTGATACTTATATTGTTCACGCAATTTAACTGCACGGTGAAACTTTCTTCTGCATCTGCAATAGTATACCTGCCACTGCATTGTCCTTTTTCATTTTTAAATCGAGCGGTGGGTAATATTATGCTATTCAGCAAAGTAGCTAATATGTAGTCAATGCTTTCTGCAAATAAATGTATTAAAAAAAAAATATTATTATATTAATACAAAATTTATTACACAGGTCTGACATGTGAAGACCTTATTAACGTTTTGAAGAGTATCTATATATAAATTGCTTAAAGATTTTAACCCTCAACTTCGGTTTTTCCACCACAGGTAGTTTAAGAAATATTGTAGATGGTTCCATTTTTTATGCTATTACTATTTTCCTTCATTCAAATTTTTGAAATAATGAAAAAAAATCCGAAATAATCTACAAAAGCAAAAGCAGTTATTTTCGTTAATTGATATGGATTGTACATCCATTAATTAAATTTTTAAATTCCAGTTACTTGAAAATTAATACAGATACAAAAATAATTGATACTAACTGCATTGGAAAACTTGCTGATTATTAAAAAGTAGACGTGATGAAAATAAACACTGAACACAGGGTTAAAATCTTTAAGCAATTTTTTAATCTTTAAGCACGCCCAACGACGATATACAGGTTATATAGCATTTTACCTTTGTTTTTGATTTGCTTGCTACACACGAACTTCTCTCTGGAAGATCTGTCTTTAAGGTAACTCTCATAGTAAGTGGTAATATTTGAAGCAAAATTATCCCATTTATCCAAAAAACAGTTTTCTTTCCCAGGAAATAGAATGGAGAAATCATAATCAATCTGTAAATAAAAATATTTTGCAAAAAATTGTTTTTTAAATTTAATTTTGTTATTTTACCAATAGATATCCCAACGCTTGTTTAAACGCTGGCCAATAACTCAAAAATTCTGTGTTGTTATTACACCTTTTTAAATCTCTACGTCTCAAAATAAAAGTTTGCTTCCAGGAGTCAGAAACAGCAGTGGTTGCACTATCAGTGGAAATACTTTCACTAATACATTTCTGCATTTGGCATCGCAGGAATTCACAGGTATCTGTATTTATTTCTTCGTGGTCAAGATCATCGTCGTTACCAGCTATATTTTCACTGATGATGTTGTCGACTTTAATTTTTTTATTTTTTAAATTTCGGTACTTGTCGTACAGCCTGCCTCCAGGATTCTTTCTAGGCCCCCTAGGCGTGAAGTAATAATCCTGCAAAATGAAGTATTAGTTAATTAAAATGATAATTTTCATATATAAGAAAAAATAATGTACCTCACTCTCTTTTGGGAAAATTTCTTTAATTTGCGTTACGACTGCACGGAATTCCGAGCAACCTACCCTAAGTCCCGTTCTCAATAGCTTGTCAATTAAAATATTGACGACATCCTGTCTATGAATATCAAGTAAAAAATTGTTCGCCGCACAAAATTTAACAGCTTCTCTCCCCTTTTCAGTCTCCTCTAAAATTTTTATAACGTTGATTGGATACTTCTATGAAAAACACGGAACATAGAAATTTGAAAAAATATGGTAGTAAGTCAGTGTTAACGTACATGTATTACAACACTTACCAAAGATTCTGAATCGCTTCTTATCGAAGGAGCCACATTGCTGCTCAGTGATATAATTTCACTATCCAAATTAAACTGCAAATAGGAAATTAAAAACAAATTAAAAGCTATGTTACGTATGTGCCGTCTTATTTAATTTTATTTGAGCTTATATTGAGCCATTATATATATTTACAAGGTAGGAGTGAAAGTTCTTTTGTCAACCAAAACTGTGAAACGCATCAACGAATAGAAATAACAGAGAAACAGAAAAAAGTGGTACGAAAAGGGCTGTTCACACTATCAAATTCTTCATCAAATCGTTGTTTAAACAGTTTGACCACGCAAGTGTTCAAGCCACCGAAGTGAAAACAACGCGATGTCGAAAAAAATAGTTGCAGCACTCCATGTGCCGTGTTTTTTAATAATCTGTTTTTATAAATTTCCGATTTAATCTGCCACAGTTGACACTGTGCTAAACAAACACGAGTGAGTTATGTATACGAATATGATTACATCTTTTTTGTTGCACTCAGGCACTTTATAAAATTGAATGTCTTTTTTGTAATATCGTTTTTGTAATACCATAAATTACACAAAATTCTGATTCATTGCACTTTGCTATGTTTATCAATTTATTAAAATAGAAAAAACAAAAAAATTGTAATAGTAGAAAATTTGTTGAAAATTTAAAATTTTTCATCCAATAAGTCATCAAAAAGTTTGACAAACAGAAATATATATGGGATTTGACGACAATTTGACTTGTTGACTTTGTTGGTCAAATCGTTTGATGAAAAACAAAATCTTGTGAATTTTCAGTTGTTTAATCGCCCAAGGCAACAGTAAAAAAGTTGTCTTATAGGCGGGGAGCCAGCAATCCTAAAACTGCACTTACACGGATTTCAAAATTTCTCATATTAAGAGACAGTAAATAGCAATTGGTATAAATAGGCCTGGTATGACGAGGTCTATCCTGGCACCAGTATTTTTTGCGAATTTTTTTGTTATTAACAAACATTTATAATTTGCGCTTTTCGCGGATATTAATCTAGTCATACTTATTTTAAAAACATAATTGAGGTAAAATTGTACTCTTATCAAGTAATAACTTGTTTTATTTTTTAATTTGCTTTTTTTTGCACTCTTCTTAAATATTTTGGTATAACAGCTCTAAAGTTAACGAAAACACCAGTCATACCAGTTTGAAGTATATAAAAAAAAATCATTTACTCTAAAATGAATAATGAATGAATCAATTATGTTTTTAAAATAGATATGACAGACTTTTTCATTGTAATGGCTTTTAGAAAAAAAGTGGTATGACAGCTTCCATTGTGACAAAAAAGTCTGTCATTTCTATTTTAAAAACATAATAGAGGTAAAATTTTACTCTTATCACGTAATAATTTGTTTAATTTTTTAATTTGTTTAATTTTTTAATTTGTCTGTGTTCTTTCCATCTTTTTAAATATATTGGTAAGACAGCTTGAAACTTGAGGAAAACATCTGTCATACCTGTTTGAAGTATAGCTCCGACCCTCCCAGATGATAGAAATGGAACGTGTTGCACGTATTTATTTTGGAGTAAATGCTTATTTTTAAATAGGTATGTCAAATGGTATGACAGCTATACTTCAAACTGGTTATTTAAAAAGATGGCAAGAAAAGAGACAAATCAAAAATAAAACAAGTTATTACGTGATAAGAGTACAATTTTTTCCTAAAAGTTAATAAAAATTTACAATACGGGTATTTACAATGTGGTGTATTTAGTCTTGTATTCTGTATTTGTGGTAAATATGGTTATTACACAAACAAAATGTAACCAAATAGTAAAGACAGAAACCATATTTACCACAAATACAGAATACAAGAATAATTACACCACATTGTGAATCCCCCTAATAAAATGCGCTGGGTAAAATTTATTTCCGTGCTAAGTGCAAATTGTAAACGTTTGTTAATAAAAAAAAATTTCGCAACAAATACGGTTGCCACCATATATTAGAACGGCTTATCGTCGGAAACTTCAAAAGGTTAATTTCACCCACAATCGTTTCTTTCCTCTTTTTTAATTTCAGCTTCTTCGATTAAAATATCAGTAACAAGTGCTGCAACTACTTGTTGCGGCATCGCAATGTTTTCACTTCGGTGTGCAAGACAATAATGAAATTTGATGAAAAATGTGATTATATGAACACTTGTGTGGTCAAACTGTTTCACCAACGATTTGATGAAAAATTTGATAGTGTGAACTGCCCTACACATAAATTTCCTCTTTTTGTTCTTTCTCTCTTGACTTTGACAATCTATAGGCGACGCTTGTGAGAAAATAGGCAGTTGTCAAGGCTACCTCGTAAATTATTATACCATGGCCTACTTCATGATTCAATATGCAAAAACGAACAAAGGACGAAAGATGACTTTCGCAAAAAAAAAACAAAAAACTTCAAAGCGCAAAATACGTAACGGGATATTTGTCGCGTGCTCTTTTTGTTTCAGTTGTTGCTTCCTAGTTTCCCTCTGCACAAGTGTACATATTTTGCGCTTTGCTATAAATGTTGCAAATGCATCGTGTTTTCATGTTTTGTTATACATTTTTTTTACTTACTTTTTCTTTCTTCCATAGCCATAGCTTTTCCCTGAACTCCGCTCGAAGTCCTGCAGAAGAAATCAGCTCCTTGATGTCGTCGGCGTTTAAATATTTTAGGCGTTCAAATGTCACTTTTCCTTCTAGGAATTAATTTTAAAGAATTTATTTTTGCCAAATTGTTTATTTAAATTACACAAATACTTGCCTTCTAATGCAGGTAAAATTTCCAATAAATTCCACTCTTTGAGCAATTCCTCCATAGTGTTATCTGCTGCAGCGATCAAATTAAACTGAACAATGAAAGGGCACAAGTAAGAACAAAAACCACGAAGCGCATCTATTTCGACTTTTCGTGTGTGCGTTCACTTCATCGGCTTTCAGTTTAATGCCGATAACGTAACTCAACCAAATTTTTGTTTGAAATTAGTTAATTCAAACAAAAATTGCTTTAAAAATTTCAATATTAAATACAACAAAGTTAAGCATGCGTTTGTTTAAAAAAACCGTGCTAAATTTTTATCTGTGTACCTACTAAAACAATAAAGGTTCCTTAACTGCTAATATAATGAGTTTATAATGCCCATTTTTGTTCAAAATTGGTTAGGTTAGCTAAGGACTCATGTAATGCTTTAAGGTGTCCAAAAGGGTTTTCCACTACCCTTCGACATTTTGATAAAGAATAATTAAAGTTTCGTTTGTTTTGACTTGCGGTTTCACTGTATGAGTATGGTTTCATTAGCATATCTGGAAACCAGAATCGCCAAGAAAAACCACCGGCACACTCACACCGCTTATTTCAGTAGAAAAATGCTTTAGTAATGTGCTCTTATGTTGCTCCTTCAGTGTTAATTTTTTTAAATATCTGCGAGTCACTATACCGCCCAGGGCTACCCACATTTATGTACAAAAATCTATATCTTTAAAACGAATGACATCAAATTCGAAGTAAATCAATGTCTTCGACTAGATACCTATAGTCAACTAAAGCAAGCAAAACGGTAGAGTACCACTCTTTATAATTGAAATAATCAACGGCGTCTTCTCCACGTGGTCGTACTTCAATGTGACATCCATCAAAACAAAGCAACAGTTATATTTTTGGGAAGTACTTTATGTTGTTTTGTAATTTACCAAGGGCGCCGAGACATTGTGAAAAACCTAATTTATTAAATCCACTAATGCATTCACGAATAGTTTCTTCTTGAAGGGGATACTTATTCAAATATCCCCTCTATTCAAAATTATTCAAAAAACACTTTGACAACTCTGTTCTCGTGCTAAGACATCATTTATTTTGTCTGCGAGTTTATTTCTTTATTTAATCATTAATAGTGAAAACTGAAGTAAATCTTTGCGGAAACTATAAAGTTATTATTATTTAGCAGCCTCTATATAAAAGTTCCTGTTTGGCTGTTTATCTTATTATTTTCTTGCTGGTTAATCAATTGTTTCCGAATCGGACACTTATGGAGCTTTTATCTCCTGTATGGAGTGTGCTGAAATATTCCACACTAAATGCGCTGGGCTGCCTGCTAAAATTGGTGATGCCCTGTCTAGCGCTATGAGCAATGGTTTAGTGTGGCATTGCTTGAATTGTCGCAGTGTGACGGCAAATGCTCTGCTTGTCTTTGTAAATGACTTACAGATGTCGACGGCTAAAATTCAGGAGGAAATTCAGGGCGGCTGCGGACGTGGCGCGCCTGCTGAGTATGGTAGCGCATCGTGCAGAGTACTGCAGCAAGTCACTGCAAGATGGTAACGAAATTTCTGCTACTGGATCTGTGAATATTGTGAAATCTGGCAGAAGGCATACTAGGGCTAATCCGAAATCTAAAAAGGCAAATATTGCTCAAACTGATGCTCTTTCTAACGTGGTTGATGCTGTTGAAACTACTGTGCCAACAAAGGAAACTCGTTCATCGCATAGTGATGCTAATATGCCAAATTTGGTCATTGATGAACTACCTGATGCTATGGTAAGTGCTGCTGATACACAATCTTCAGCTGCCTCAAATTGTTGCTGCTGAGTTACCCATGGTTAAAGCTCAGACTACTGCTGTTAAGCAAATACATCCTACTGCTGCTGTTATGCAAATCGATGCTGATGCACAAATGACTGTGCATCCTTCTGCTGCTGCCCAATCTATTGCTGCTGAGAGATCTGCGGCTGTTGCTCAAAATGTGGATGCTGATCCTAGCAATCTCAACCTCAATCTGCTGCTTCAAAATCTCTTTCTGCTGTGCAACTCACTGCTTTGGTTCAACCGCATCCTCAATTAGCTGATATGCAATCTCCTGTTGCTGGGAACTCTACAATCACTACTGATTTGGCATCTCGGCCTACTGGTTCTACAATAGTAAATGCTGCTCCAAGTTATGCCTCAGCACTCCTTAGTAATGAATCAAAAGGGGCTGGCATGGCATCAACGTCATCTCTTGTTGATCAGCAGCCAAATTCAAATTGTGAATTGGTTGTGGTTCATCGTGCTCCAAGGAAAACGTTATTCATTTCTGGTCTACTACTGAAGAAAATGTGGTAAATTATATTAAAAGCAAAATTGAATTTTCATCCCTTGCCCGTGGGTCAATGTGGTATCGCAAGATAATTTTGCCTGAATCACGGGATTATTAATCGTTCAAATTCAGCCTTATCATGAAAGGAAATTCCCTCGGATTTTTTCCTAGGAACGCATTCCTCGTATCACAAATGATTTTCGAAAGAGGGAAAAATTTCTCCCGGCAAAAAAAATTAATACAAATTTTTGAGGTTTTAATGATGGGTACGTGAGAATTTAAATAAAATAAAAATATCTCTTTTTATTGCAAATTGTTAGAAATTAATTATATTTGTAATAGCTGACAATACTTTAATTTTTTCTTCTACTTCTTTTTACTTTAATTTTTCTAAATTGCCGTAAGCCAATATTTTTATTTTCTCAGTACTTGTAAATTAAATTAAAGCTTATTTGAGCAGCTCAGTAAGCAGTTAATACAAATTCAAACGAAGTTGACAATTTGTTATCATGTAAGTTAATTTAAAATAATTATTTTTGCATTAATGAAATATTTCAACATCTTTCATTTAAATTAAAGGTCCAAAACAACAAATAAGCACCAATTTGAAATAATGATAAAATCAATGGAACGGTCACCCGACATTGCAAAAAGCTTTTGCAAAATGCAGGACAACGTAAGCATTTTAAAATTTTGGAAAAATCTTGGAAAGGACTTAAACAGTGCTGGTCCACCAACCAAATCGATCTTTGAATGGAAAAAGTTATGTTGATATATATGTACCATTTAATGCAATTTCTATTAACTTTTTGTTGTCTTTTTAAAAAAGGTATGGAATGATAAAAAAAATATGTTCGTCAAAAGTAGATGAATGATGTTCACAGCAATATGGTTGTCGCATTTTTGTCGCGCTCCGGTATTAAGTAAATAAAGCTTTGATTAAAAAAAATTTTGAAGCACAATATTAATAATTTTTCTGTGCCAGTTCATTCTGTGCGTGCATTTCTTAGTTTTGTACAAAAACATTAAATTAAACAAATGAAAAATTTTTCATACTGGCTGAAAAGCATTCGGCTATCGGCGGCTAACAAAATCAAAAACAAAAGAAAGAAACACATAAAAACAAATAAAAGCAAAAACACTTTCGCGCCTAAAATAAACCACTCAATCTAATCGCTTAATCTGCACTGTCGCGATCCCTCGACAAACACTGCTGTCGGGGTCTCTTTGTTCTGCACTGCCTACTGTTATTCGTACGTTAGTTAAATTACGTCTTCTTATTCTGAGCTGAGATTTTTCTGAGCAAATGACGCCCTCTCCTATGCCCACGCGCCTACAACGTGATCACCTTGCTCCTCGTCTCAATAATAAGAGTGAAGGTTCACCGAAGCTAGGAAGCAGCAGCAACGCATCTATTTCTGAGAGTCAAATTACGGCAGTGGAAGAACGGCTAATTGTGAAGATAAAAGAGGAAATAGAAAACCGACTTCAACCACACGCTGAGAATTTATTTGCTCGACTTTCTACCGATATTTCGAACAAATTCTGAAAATTGGAGAACGAAGTGTCTCAATCCATCAACAACTCCGCAATAAGTTCTCGGAGTATGATAATAAAATTACTCTCTTGGAAAGCGAAGTTAACTCTTCGTCGGCACTGTGCAAAGATCTCGAGAAAATGTTGCAGATAACAACAACACTAGTACAGCATCAACAATAACATTGATCACACGTCGGATGCTGTAATATTTATTTTAACCTATTCAACTGGAGAAAATCTTAAGGCGACTTTTAATCTCATCTGTAGATATATAGATTTTCAATCGCCGCGAATAAAAAACATTTTCCGGGTTAAGCCAACTGTAAGCAACTCTTCCCCTTTTGTTATAATTAAGTTTTATACTCCATACGATCGGAATCGAGTACTTAAGGCATTTGGCGACTTTAGAAGGCGAGAGAAAAAGGCAGTAAGCCTGAGAGATGTTGGACTTGACTCAGACAGTAATGTTTACATTCACGAAAGTCTTACTGTTGAGTCACGGAAACTTCTACAAGCAGCTATTTCTTGTAAACGCAAACAAGGAATCTTCAACGCTTTCACTCGCAGAGGATCTGTCTACATCAGAAGAACCAAAGGTGGCGATGCGATCAAAATCTGTAGTGAAGATGAACAGTATTGTATGTAACACTGCTGCTAGTTGTAACTAGTTCAGTCCAGCTCTTTTATTTCTTTTATTTTTTGATGGTTGTTATACTATTTTTATTTCTTTTATGTGTCCATATTCACTTATTTTATGAATCTCTCTTTTTATCTGCTAATCTATGCTTTCTATATTATCTCTCTTTCCTATATTTCTTTTAAATGTTTTAAGTACTTCTTGTGTATATTTTTGTTTCTATGTCAAGTGATAATAGTTCTTATAGATATGCTAGCGAAAATCATAAAACTATGATTGAAATTATTTGCAAACAACGCTCCAGTCTAAAAATTGTGCATTTTAACGCAAGAAGTCTTAATGATACTAAGATGGATTGCGGTAAATATGGTTTTTCAGAATCAAAAGTTGATATCATTTGGGTTTCGGAAACTTGGTTTCACGTTGATGTTAATAACTCGTTTTTTTAAATTGCAAAATTATAAATTATTTCGAAATGACAGACTGGGTAGCCGAGGCGGTGGTGTAGCAATATACTGCAAAGAAAATTTAAACGTACATGTTTTAGGCAAGTCAAGTGGATCTGGTGTCGAATATTTAAATGTGCCAATATCGGATAATATTACTAAAGTCTTCGTCTCGTGTGTGTACAATCCAAACCGTTATTGTATCTTAGAACCGTTTTTTTAAGAAATTTCAAATTATGTTATTGATTTTGTGCGGCGACTTTAACATAAATCTATTAGCCAATGACAACCTTTCATCTTATCTTCTCGATGAGACAGCCAAAGTTGGGCTCAGTGTTGTCAATAATCAGTGTTGGCGACTTTAACATAAATCTGTTAGCCAATGACAACCTTTCATCTTATCTTCTCGATGAGACAGCCAAGGTTGGGCTCAGTGTTGTCTCTAATTCATTGCCAACACACTTCTCTAACAATGTAAGTCTAACCTTATTAGATATTTTTGTGGTATCTGATGCATCTCTTGTTACACTTTTTGACAAAATATCATTCGTATCTGATCATGACTTAATTTTTTGTACGTTAGATATTAATCTATCAAAGGCCGCCTCTAAAACCCCTTTTCAGTACCGCGACTTCAGGTCGATTGATTACGAATCATTATTTTACAGCTTATCTCAAATAAATTGGTCAGATTTTTTGCATCAGTCGATGAAAAGCAAAATTTTTTCGTTAACACTATAAGCAATTTGTTCGACTTGCATGTTCCCTTGCGCACACGGCACATCACTAATAAATACTGCCCTTGGTATACTCATTCGGTTAAATTAGCACTTAAGAAACGGAATAGATTATACAACAAATGGAAACGAAATCCAATCTCAACAAATTGGGAGGAATACAGAAAAGTTAGGAATGAAGCCACACGTTCTATAAAGTTCTCAAAAAAGATGTTCTTTACGTCAAAACTAAACTCTAATCTACCAACTAAACAGCTTTGGAGCAACCTTAAAAGCCTCTGTGTATGCAACAAGGAAACCGAATCGTGTCAAATCGAACCAAATTCTTTAAATGAATATTTTGTTTCTAATTCTACATCTTCATGCACGACCTCTTTTATATCTGAGTATGACCATGAATCCGCTTTTATTTTACCTCATGAGTTTCAATTTCGCGCAGTAAGTGAAGTGGACGTTTCACGCTGCATTAATAAAATAAAATCTAATGCAACTGGTGTTGATGGTATCTACATGAAGTTCATCAAATGTATACTACCATATGTACTGAGCCCACTTGTTCATATTATAAACTTTTGTTTTACAACTTCTCGCTATCCTGAATTATGGAAAGTAGCTAATGTCATTCCAATAGCAAAGAAATCAAATGCTCGTGAACCATCCGACTTCCGGCCAATAAGTCTATTGCCCTCATTGTCCAAATTATGTGAACACCTAATGGCTGAACAAATTGTCCACCACATAAGTACATTAGGTCTAATGTATAATCAACAATCTGGTTTCCGACCCGGACATAGCTGTTCTTTCGCTTTGGTCAAAATTTTAGACGACATTAAAGTGCCATATGATATGGGGCATTTCAGTTTACTCTGCTTGTTAGACTTTTCTAAAGCGTGTGACTGCGTGAATCATTCCCTACTGTGTAAAAAACTCAGGTTAAACTTTGGCTTTTCACATGCTTCTGTTCGTTTTTTGATGTGACCTGAATGGCAGGTCTCAAAGAGTAAAGGTTGGTAACATCTAATCATTTAGAGGTACAACTAGTGGAGCTCCACAGGGCTCAGTTCTTGGCCCAACTCTATTTACCATGTTTATAAATGATATATTTAGTAAATGCAATCATGTAACCATGCATGCTTATGCTGACGACCTGCAACTCTACATGTCTTGACCAATTAATTTGTCTGAAGATTTATGTGCTAGAGTCAACGAAGATTTAAATATTGTAGTAAGCTGGGCCAGAAACAATATGCTGAACCTGAATCCTCTTAAATCGTACGTCTTGCCGATTTCAAAAACACCGTATCAGAATCTGGATATTCCCACAATCTCCCTCAAGGGCGTTGAACTAAAATTTGTAAGTAAAGCCACAAATCTAGGGTTTCAGATAAACTCTTCATTGTCCTGCGATGGTCACGTACACTCCAGCGTGAAAAAAATCGACTTCGTCCTTAGAAATCTTCGTATGACTGCAGCGTTTGTACCTATTGAAACTAGAAAAAAGCTAGTCCTACAGTTGTTACTTCCAATATTTACCTATGCGGAAGTCGTTTATAGCAAACTGGACTCGAGATCTTCACACAAAATGCAAGTGGCTTTCAATAATTCTACACGTTATGTCTACGGTCTGCGGAGGTTTGAAAAGATAAAGTTTTGCAGATAAAGTTTTAAAGAGGACAAATGACATTCTTACAAGAGAGCTAGAAATTCAAGAGGAAATTTGTTGCCAAATAAAAAAGACTGTCCAAAGCATTGAGAACCATAACATTGAAATCCAAGCAAGCACGAAAAGGATATATCGAGCACTTGATCGAATTTATGAGAAGAAAAAGCAAAATAAAGAACAATCGCGTCACAATTTAGCTATGGAAAAATTAAGAAAAGATGAGGTCCTTAACAGAATAGAAAAAATAGATTCTTAGAAATTGAAGAACTAAAGTGTAACTTAGCAAGCAAATAACTAATAAATAACTACTTGATTTTTAAAAAGTAACATCTAATACATTTATTTATTAATATCATTTGATCAACATGGAATAAAAACCTAAAGTTGAGTGTCAAATCTTATAACGATTTTGCTATATTCCCTCGAATACGCTGTGCTGTTTCTAAGTACTCTGTTTGATTTGCTTCATCAAGCAATTCCATAAATACTTGCTGTTCTTCTTGCTCCGCCTTAAAGTGAAGACAAATGTTGTGTAGAGCGCAACAAACGTTTACAATTTTTATAACTTTTTCAGGTGTGTAATATAGTTCCCTAGCCCCAATTAAACATCTCCATTTATTTTTTATAACACCATTTACCCTCTCAATGATATTTCGACAACGGGAATGAGCATCATTAAACTTGATTGCGTTTGAATATCCTTCTGGTGACCTGTAGGGTGTTAACAACCAAGGTTCCAAGGGGTAACCAGCATCTCCTAAAAAAATTTGTCAAAAGGAATTCTTAATATTCATAAAAAATTTCACCTAAAAGCCACGTGGGCTAAACAATGCCCACTTTCGTATTCGTTCTTCAGGTGAGCCTTCGGCTCGCTTACATTCCAAATGAAAGCATCGTGACACGCTCCAGGATGGGTTGCATCTACATAAAGCACTCTCATTTTGTAATCAGAAACCTAATAATATAAGTACTTAAATAATAAATAATAAATAAATAAAATACAACAAAAATATTGCCAGTAGAACATTTAAGCTATACGAGCCCTTTCTATTGTAATAAAGATGCTTGTTTCTTGGGGGAGCTACAATTTTTAAGTATGTTCCATCTATGCAGCCTATTACGCCTGGTATCTTGTATTTTTCATAAAAGAATCGAACACTTCGTTGCTTCTCATCAGCTGTCATTATAGCTTGAATTCAATGTGGACAAAGTTAATTTTCAAAAATTTCGAGAGTCTCAGACAAAACTGCACTAAATGTTGATTGCGCCAAACCAACATCGTAATCTTTTCCGACACCTCGTTGATATCCCCCCTTAGCAAAAAATCGCAAACAAGCGCACAGTTTCAAAACAGGGGAAACTCCAAAGGATGTTTTGGGTTTCTCCATTACTTTGGAAAGAATATTTAGTAAATATTGGAATGCACATTTATTTATCCTAAAATACTGTTGAAACCTTTAACAAAAGAAACTGTTTAATTAATCCAAAATACGTTATTACTTAAAAATAATACTTACAAAGTGTGTGGCAACTGCATCGGATTTGAAGAGTCTCTTGCATGGCGTCGGTTGTTCACCTTTTCTACCCGTATTTCTTCTTCGACATCTTCAGAAAACAGTCTGAAGGCTACGCTATGCATTTTAAAACGATAATTTCATAATTTTTCATCAATTGTGAAATTGAAAAGTTAACAATTTATAAGTGTCAAATACTTCGAATTTGAGTTCGATATCACTGTTTAATGCTGTTGTGTTGGCAAAACTTATTCCGAGGGAATTTGAACTCGGAGGAGATTTGTGATAGGAGTATTTTTCTCCAGGGAGGAAGAAATTCCGTAGGAACAAAAAACTCCCTCGGAATTCATGATAAGGCTGATTATCTATTGTAACTAGTGATTTTGAATCGATACTGTGTAAGGATGTTTGGGAGCCATCATACATGAATTTCATCCAAATGGCTTTTATTAGATATCGGCATATCACGAGAGTTTAATTTTCTTAACAAATATCTTTTCAAGCAAAACATTTTGAGAGTTGAAACAAATATTAATTATAAGCCAAAAGCTTTTTGGAGTTACGTAAATGCAAAAGGAATGCATCTAATATTCCAAATGCAATGTTCTACAAGGATAAATTTTCGAATTCGGCTCTTGATACAGTGAATCTTTTTTCAGAGTATTTTCAAGATAACTTCGAACCGTTAATGGACTATGCTTATGAATATGATAGTGTTGATTGGCATGCCATTGATTTGGGTTCTTTATTTGTATCTGAGCAAGATGTTCTAAATGGAATTCATGATCTGAAAATGTCTATGAAGTCAGACATTGATGGGCTTTCTGCATTTTTGTTTAAAAACTGTTGTCAGTCTCTTGTTAAACCACACCAATTAATGTTTGATACATCCCATAATACAGGTACATTTTTATCAGATTGGAAAATCTCATCCAAACACCTATCTATAAAGCTGGCAATAAAAATAATATTACAAATTATAGGCCAATCTCTAAATTGTCGACAGTCGCTAAGCTATTCGAGTCTGTTGTAAGGCAGAAGATATTTTTTGCGGTTAAAAGTTTAATTTCACCATCTCAACATGGCCTCGTTCGTTGTCGCTCGACAGTTACTAACCTTGCCTGCTTTTCTGAATTTTGTATCTCTGCCTTTCACTCGGGGTATCAAGTTAATACGGTATACACAGATTTTTCAAAGACTTGACAAGGTGTCTCATTCTTTATTGTTAAGAAAATTAGTTAAACTTGGTTTTCATTCGGTACTATTGAAGTGGTTTAGTTCTTATCTTGAAAATAGAAAAAGTTTTGTTAACATTGAGAATTATAATTCTCCCCCATTCATAGTTACATCTGGAGTACCGCAAGGCAGTATTTTAGAGCAATTGTTATTTGAATTATTTATTAATATCACTAATGTTGTGCGTCACTCAAAATGTTTGCTTTTTGCAGATGACCTTAAAATCTTTTTAAAAATACGTAATTTATCTGATTCAGTGTTAATACAGTCGGATATTCATGCTGTTTAAAGCTGGTGTGCAAGAAATCGTTTAAATCTTAATATAGACAAATGTCTGTATGCTACGTTCACTAAATCAAACTGCCCAATTCCTACCTCTTATTTATTGGCGGACATACCATTAACTTGTGCTAAGGAGGTGAAAGACCTTGGCGTAATTTTTGATACAAAATTTCAAATCGTATGCATTATTGGCTTTTATGCGACGAAATTGCTTAAATTTGAATTTGCTTCCATCATATGGAGCCCGTTCTATGAGGTTCATATTTTGAGACTTGATCGTGTTCAAAAATCTTTTGTTCGTTTTGCACTTAGGGAGCTAAATTTTGATGATCCTATTCCATAGTATTATTCGCGATGTTTACTTATCTATTTAAAATCTCTACAAAATAGAAGAATGATCGCATCGCACTTATTCATCTTTGATCTTGTTGCGGGTTTTATTGATTGTCTATCATTATTGGAATTAATAAAATTCAATGTCCCTTCTAGGATGTTAAGATCGGATATTTTCTATTTGGAAACATGTAGAACAAATTATGCCATTAGTTCTCCAATATATAGAGCTTTATCTAATTATAATTTATTATCATCTAAATGCAATGTTGATTTTTCTGTACCTAAATTAGCTATGAAGAATTTATTAAATAGCCATTTTTCAAGTTTTATAAACTGTTCATTGTTAAATGATTTTGGTTTTTATAATTCATTATTTAATAGAATGTATTAAGTATGTTTTACATATTCAAGACTAAAGTATTACTTTATATATTTAAATAATTTTTAAAATATTAATTTTGTAACAGGTTTTGTATCGTCTGTAAGAACGCAATGCATTGTAAAGTCTGTAAGAATTATGTTCATTGACTAAATAAATAAATAACTTCGGCTGTAAAACCTTCCACACTTTTTGGCAAAATGCAATCAAAATATTGCAAACGGAAGATTCCGAAATACCAAAAAGATTTCCTATAGTCCTGTATTCAGCAGACGAACCCACTGTATACAGAGCGACCGCAACTCTCTTCTCCAAGCATATCGGCGTTCTAAAATTTCCAATTTCTAATGTTTTTTAGTTCATTGCATATTATTTTAAAATTATCTTTCGACATCCGAAACTTGTATTTAAAGAAGGCGTCATCACTTTTCGAAACTTTATCTTCCCAAAATGAACTGCAACGATACTAAAATTTTTCTTACTTTTATATCAGATTTGTTATAGGCTAAAATCAAAAATATTTCACCAAATCGAAAGAGGTCGGCTTAGCAGAAGTTGAATTTACTTTAATTTCGTTGTATCTCAGAATATAAATTTTTTCAGTAAGGAAGGTGCACGTAGCTGTGGGTGTATCATGGCTAATGGTTTTTAACAACTTTCCCCTTCACAGAGTTAATGTATATCGCGTAATAAATATTTACGTTCACCCAAAACCTTCTGGGTTTTCCACTTAAATTGAGCTGTTCTCAGACGTCGATAGATTATATTGAAGTTTTGTTTTTTTATAGTTTCCTCCTCTCCTCTCCTTTCCTTCATTTCTTAGCTGAATAGTCAAATGATTTCAAATTGTTCCCACTTCATTACAAGCATTAAGCTGCTATAATCTTTATTTTATTATCGCTCTAATCTTTAAAAAGCAGCAATTCATTTCTTTGTACCATTTCCGAGTTTTTACTACCAATAAATAAAAAGAAAACAAAGAACAAGCTGTCAAACTAAATGAGATACGTTTAAAAAAAAAATAAATGTAAACACATGTGACGAACCTTTCAGCCGAGGTATCACCCGCCGGTGTCCAGGGTTCGATCACAAAAAAAAAATGTATTACACGTCACTTAAATTTCAATTCCACTTTTATTGTTCTTTTTTTCTTTAAAAAAAAATAGATAGTTCACTGTTTTACTACATTATATCACTTATTCTTAATTTTGTGTTGTTTCATTCACTTTAATGCTAGTTACTAAAAATTAATAGTAAAGTTCTTTAAAATAAGTTTATACTTAGAATTATCCTGACTTCGGCGTAGTTTCCCGGTGTCGTATCCTGTCAGCTGTCAACATCGTCACCCGCTGTGGCTTAGTACGTCGGCTGAGAGAAGGATGCGTTATCCACTATGGCTTAACGCGTAGACAGGTCTTAGAAAGGAACGTCATCCACTATGGCTTAACGCGTAGCAGGTCTTAGGAAAATAAATCGTCATCCACTATGGCTTGACGCGTAGGCAGGTCTTAGGGAATCAATCGTCATCCACTATGGCTTGACGCGTTGATAGGTCTTAGGAAAGAATCGTTATCCACTATGGCTTAACGCGTAGGCAGGTCTTAGGAAATCAACCGTCATCCACTATGGCTTGACGCGTTGATAGGATTTTGGAAAATCAATCGTCTTCCACTATGGCTTGATGCGTTGATAGGACTTTGGAAAATCAATCGTCATCCACTATGGCTTGACGCGTTGATAGGACTTAGGAAAGGAATCGTTATCCACTATGGCTTAACGAGTGGGAAGGTTTGCAGGAGGTAAATAATTATATATGACTTACCAGTTTGGCCGCTGTCGCGTGAATGAATTTTTATTTTCTGCTCGTTGTTTAAGTCACCCCAACTGTCTTGCACAGTCATGACGTGGTGAGTTTACGTTTCAGCTGTTTCGCTGTTTTTCATATGTGTGCTTTTCACCTCGGCCTAGTGTTGCCAACCGGGTGAAGTTTAACTGAAGTGGCTGCTGCTTACATGGCTACTCATGGTTGTTAGAATGCGAAGTCTGACTAAACGTATGATACTATTCTCAGTTGTTATTATATATATCGTGATTTATTTAAATTAAATTATTTAAATTGATGATTAATGATTTAAATGATGATTGGTTAATGATTTAAATTAAAGAAAACAGAATATCTCGACAGCAGCAAATAAAAATAAAATAAGACAAAAATAAAAAATCTTCGGTGTGTAGATGAAAACGAGTTGGACTTTCTTCTTTACAGACATTTGAATGACTCATTTTAAATGGCTCATTTGCTGCAGTGTAACCGTGGTTTTACGTTTTCACACAAAATATCTTTCTTTGACATTGCCGGTTTTGAGTTTAGCTTTTCACAGTAAAAAAATAAAATATTTCAACGAAAGTATTTTTTGTTAGTTCAAAAGCTACTTTAATACGCAGATATATTAGAACATCTATATATTTTTTTACCCAAAATTGTAGCTGAATTTACGAGCAGAATGCAAATAGTTTTTCGTATTTTTTTTCTTCTCTTTTTTCCAATGATATACTGCTTCTTACAACCGGACGAGAAATGAATTTTTGGCGGCAATTTTTTAAATTGAATGCAGAAATTAACTTAAAATGCCAGATTTTGTTTAAATTTTTTGTCATAAAAAATTCACTGAACAAATAGGCGTTTTTTTCTTCCAGAGTCCAAGTTGTATATAAAAATGTGTTATGTCAATTTTAATTTCTTACCAATTGTTATTTATGTAAGTAGCAAAGATTTTCTAAAAAAAAATACATCTTTTATGATTAGCGCTATTTCTGCATTGGATAAAAATTCATAATTTCTATAAAGTTTTCTTTCTTTCTCCAATATCTTGTCTATTGTTTTAATACTCCTTGCACAAAATTCGATTTAAAATTCTAAACTCTTGCATTATTAAATAAAATAGTTTATTTGATTTGTTATCGACTAAGTTTCTTTTATGAAATGCAAACATGAGGCTCTAATGTGGAGAAACAAAGAGCAATTATAAACTCCATTAGGCATATTTCACTTCGCAATTATAATACAATTTAATAATTATTAAACATGAAACAAATGGCAGTAGTAGATTAATCCATGTCAATTTCTTTACATGAAATACAGTATTTATGAATAACAATGAAATATACTGCGTAATAAAAGAACGATTTTTGCACACAACTTCTTAAGAAATGATCCCTCTTTAAAACAAATTACATTACGCTCAATTTTAACACTATAAACAGTAAGAGAGCCTCAAGGCAAGCATCACAAAAATCGGTTTTGCATATGAAGATGCAATTTGTCGTTATGCTACAGAGTTCAATGCTCTCGGTCATACCTTTAGTGACATTTCTCTCTTACACTATAATGCAATCTTATGTACTGTTTGTCATCTATTTTCAGTTTAATGCAGATTTTCAACATCAAATATCTTTAGTTTAGAAAAGTGATTTTAGCCTTAGAATTTTTTCTCGTAAAGGTACATTCATAAACTTGATAATTTTTTATTTGTGATGTTTAAAAATATTTACTTTTGTGTTGGAGAGCAAAAAAAATTAAATGTGCCTCAAGGCACTCTTGTCATTCAGCGCGAAGTTTTATGAGTCTTTGCATTTTTTATTGCCTTTTTTGTGTTTTTTTTTCCGATTGTGCACCTATGTCTATAAATTAGTACCAATTTTTCGCCACTTTTATACAGAATAACTAACTAGCAATGCCCGGAAAACGTTGCATGATGTCGAGTGTAAAATTTTCGAAGTTATCGGACGAAGAACTCGTTAAATTTATGAATTCTGTGGAGAATGATGAGGAATTGAGCAGCGCCAATAACTTCATGATCCAAATTTCGAACCAGAGGAAATAAATTCAGATTACGAACGTTTTATATCAAAATGCCTTCGGGATGTGGAGTCGAGTGACGACTTCCACTCCAGCTCAAAGCAAGAGAGTCCCTTTGCCATTTCCAATAGTGGAAGCCACCGGTTCAGCAGTTGTGACACAAATCGGCCATCTATTCCATAAGATAAACCGCTGCCTGTTGCTCTGAGCGTAGGCAGGAAAGCTTACCATCCTGTTGATGACGTTCGTTTTAACGGTAACAATCATCTTCCAAAATGGCTCGAGAAGATATGTGCTAAAAAATAGTGCAAACTTTGAAATAAGTCGCAAGCTTAGTGTGTTTGAGAAGAATGTAATTTGCATTTATGTTGCTCTGCTTCAAAAAAAATTGCTTTTTTGAATACAACACAAAGAAGTAATCCATTTTTCTTGATTTTATTGCCATTTTCTTCAACTTTTTGTGATAAAACTGTACGCAAATAAAATTTCCGCCTGTGCCAGCCATTTTTTGTTTTAATCTATAAGAGTGCCTGTAGGCACTGTTTTGTTTTTCTCCCCTGGAAGGCCAACGAAAGATCAAAATGGCAAATGGATAATGCCATTGAGTTGCTTATGCACAAATTATGCTACAAAAAAATTCCCAACCATTTTGGATATCTATTAAAAAGTTGCCGGTTAGAGGGTTTATTAATTTTGTAAGTTAATATCTGTTAATATTATTGCAAAACACGGAAAGCAAAAATAATGATGACAAAACACAATACAATCTTTGTATACTTTGATGGGTAGTTTTTGCCTTTAGTTATTGCTGAAAGAAGTTGCTTAAAACATTGCATACTTACAGGCTTGCATCTTAAAATGCACATCTTCAGAGGAAACCATATAAAATTTTGGAAAAATGGGTTTAATTATCGGCGTCGCAATTTGTACCCGTTACATTTTGTAGAAATTTAAAGTGGACAGTTTCACCATAATGTTGGAACTAATTAGCCCGAATCGATAAAAAGCGCCAACAAAAAAAAACCTCTATCAAAGATTAATTTTTTCTTAATTTTTGATGTGTTAATTAATTCTTAATTAAAAATAAACAGATATAAAATATAATTTATATGATTTCTTAAAATGTTTTAAGACACAATAGTTTTACCGTTTTAATTAATAAAACCACCAAACTTTGTGCATTTTTACTATGTAGCTACAATAAAAAATATTACACAAGTTTCGTGATTTTTATAAAAAAACTCGTTCAATTTTTCAATAAAATGTTTACAGATTTTTCTTATCTCGTTATCTGACTATAATATAGTTTGCTTATTTATATTAAGGAAACAGATAATAAAAAACGAAAAATATGAAAAAAAAAATTTCCAAATCTGTAAAAAAACGAAATGGAAATGGCCCTTGAAAGGACTTTGAGCGAGCTTCTTATGATCAATTGTGTTGTGTTTGTTGTGAAATGTTTGCACACAAATTATCGAGAACTGTACCTACATGTTTTATGCCGACTCCGAACGGTTTATGTTCTCAAGAAGCTTTTCATGGCAGTTTTTACTCTCTGAGGGTTGCCATTGTCTGCAAAGGGGTGAGGGCCAAACAGAAAAATTAATTCAATTGAAAAACTTCTGTAAGGTGGGACTCGAAGGAAACAGGATATTTGAAAAATAATTTATTGCCGCAAAAAAACCACTGTGCGTTGTTTCACTTTAACGCTCACTTTGACACTAATAAAAAAGTTATAGTCACTGACGTGTTAAAATATTTACATATGTAAATACTGCCAAAGTGAGGGCTAAGCCTAAATTGTTACCATAACTTTCATGCCCTTCTATTTAGCAGCTTAAGAATATTGCACACAGCAATTCAATATTTTGCAGAGAAAAACTCTATGTTAACAATAAAACATTGGAGTAGCAGCAACAAACGACGCAAACAAACAAAGAGCTTTCTCTGCTCCCATGCTCCCATTTCTGAGCATTGAGCACTGAGCAGTATTTTGTGGCGATGCCAAAGCATCATTCTGCTAGCTGCAAATAATGACAGCGTCGAAGCCAATCAACAAATGACTGCTTGCAAGAAATTGATGAAATTTTTCACTTAAATATTACTTTTACGACAAAATTATTGATCCTAGATATATGTATATCACCGCAGACTTTTTTGTTAGAATCGCGAAAATCTTTCATTTCTCCATACATCATATTTGCATATCTTTTATTGTTAGGCAGAAAATGGCAAAAAAAGACCTGAATTTGATAAAAATTTCTACTTGCGCCAGATTATTGACCAAAAACTTCTCAGCTATTTAATATTTCAAAATTTTGCAAGCTCTGTAAATTCTGTTAACAATAAATTATTGTAAGAATAATAAAAATTTCACTTTAATCGGTACAGTGGTTCGTGAGCTTACCTGCGGCAAGGCAAAATAGTCAATTTTTCAAGTTTCATTTTTATAGAGTGTAATAGTAGTATATAAATATACACAGTTGGAAAAAGTCTTCGTTACCTTATATTTAATTCTTCATATATTTGGAATGTATCCCTCTGCTTCTGGGAATACTCGATTTAATCTCAATAATGACACATTAGTTAGCGAAGCTGATTTCCTAAAACAAATGCTAACTTATGCCCTGTTTAGGTAAAACAAACGATGCGTGTATTTCACGAACGCATCTTCAAACAGTCGAAAATGAGCTGTTTTGAATCCATGTATAAAGAATGTCAGACACAAACGAATACAGCTGACTCAGTAACGAGCGGAGACGTAACCTCAGTGTGTCTTTGTAAGAAAAAAAATCCGAACGAAACGTCAAAATTTGACGAGATCAAAATTATTATCGTTCTGGAAATGGATGCAAAAAAAACGTAAAAAACTCTAAAAAAACGAAACGTAAGCAACGTAATGTTGGACGATGACGCAAGAAAAAAATACAAAGACCCAATTTTGGACGATCACGTCGGAAAACGAACGAATCTTGTCACGAAGGCTTCGTTTTACCTAAACAGTGCATTACTTTGAAGTGTTTTTTTGGCTATTTCTACAGTAGCCAGCGACAAAATTACTGCTCGGCCAGTTTCTTGCTATCGAATAGTCGGACTTTGGAAGCTGTTTTTCATAGTACTATTGAAAGCAGTGTTTTCAATAATTTTGAATATTTACTTATTTCAAAACTCACATTTGATTTCAAGGTACGTTCATGCAATATTCTGTGTAATATAAATAATTGCTAATTATACTAATTGCTTTTTGTTTCTTTGTTTGAATCTCTTTAATACATTTTTATAACAATTTTATTATACAAAATATTTTAACTATTGTTATAATTTTATTATACATTTTTGTTATAAAGAATTTAATAACTTTTTGCTGTATTGGATTTGTCTTTTTGCTCCGTACGATTCAGTAGGTCGTATGTTTGCTGAAGCTGCCGATCTCCCTTTTAGTTATGTCCAAATGTTTTACCTTTCAAACTCAGATAATTTTTTACTCCGATAGATACATACTTTTTGCGTAACTTTGGTATAGATGTGTATTTGAAAGTTAATCTCTCGGGACGCAGGATGACAGAAGATAGAAAGCGTTCCATTCGATATTGATCTTTATAAGCAAGACAAACTATAGCATACTAAAATTTTAATAAAATATATAATTAACAACAATTATTGTAAGGATATAATTTCAATATGGTAACAAATTCAATAACAAATAGAAAACGCAAATCCCACAAAAAGTTGATCGGAATTATACCGCAGACCGTTAGAATACCATTTTCAATTGTAATCTTAAAGCTCTTGCAGAACTCTCGTTCTCTTATGCAGCTACACTCAACTCTCTTTTTACACGGTCTTTTTTTGTTGGATTTGACACGTTTCACTTAGGAACGTTTCTACCGTGTAAAAAGAGAGTCGAGTGTATTAATTTTTTTATTAATTTATGTGTACAAAAAACCAATTAATGAATTTCAAATTTTGATCATGATTGAACAAATTTCAACACAACAATTGTGTACTTTTGAAATATCTCTGCTTCAGATTTTTCTATACTCTCAATATCTAGAGTGGAAACTAAAGGGCCTTTCAATAAAGACGCTCGATTTTTATATGTAAATAAAACAAGTTGTGGGATATATTGTTGTGTGTCTACAACAAAAAAAAATAAAAGTCCGGGAGCCACCAATCCTGAATGCGATGTGATCACGGCTTTAAAAATATCTAATGAAAATGAAAACTTTACTTACTTACTTACTTATGTGGCCGTAACAACCAGGGGTTTCGGCCGACCTGCTTTGCGCTCGCCATCTCCAATCGGATACACCAAGTGCGGTTAGGGCTTCCTCAGCCTGGTCCATCCATCGGAGGCATGGTCTCCCCCATCGTCGTGGACCAGCGACCCTCGTCTCGAGCACCTTTTTCGCTGGAGCTTCGTCGTCCATACGATGGACATGACCCAGCCAGTCGTAGAGCTCATACAGGTCGTGGTTCATTCGGATGCGATAGTCATCGCCGACTCGAACAGGACCGAAGATTTTACGAAGAACTTTTCTCTCGAACACCCCCAGAGCAGCTGCGTCAGTTTGCGAACCTACACATGCCTCTGCGCCATAAAGCAGCACAAGAAGAACAAGCGTCTTGTAGAGTGTTAGTTTTGTCGATTGAGAGAGGGCTCTGGAACTTAGTTGCTTACTGAGCCCGTAGTAGCACCTATAAGCAATTATTGTTCTTCGCTTTATCTCCAAGCTGACTTCGTTGTTGTTATTAATGGTGGTGCCAAGGTATACAAATTCCTTGACTACTTCAAAGTTATTGATGCCGGATGAAACGTGGGAGTCTAAACGCCGCTCTCCCTTGTTTGTAGACAGCATATACTTTGTTTTACCCTCATTTATCGTCAAACCCACTTTGGCTGATTGCTTTTCGATAGCGGCGAAAGCAGCGGTAACATCTCTCTGGGTTCTGCCGACAATATCAATATCATCAGCGTACGCAAGGAGCTAGACACCTTTATAGAAAATGGTGCCATTACGATGCACACCGGCCTTTCGTACGATCCCCTCCGTGATGATGTTAAAGAGATCGCAAGACAGTGGATCGCCTTGCCTGAAACCTCTTTCGGTATTGAAGGTTTCGGAGAGGTAATTTCTTACCTTGACGGAGCTGCGTGTGTTGCTCAACGTCATTCTGCAAAGTCTAATCAACTTTGCAGGTATACCGAACTCAGACATTATTGCGTATGGGCAATCCCTTCTCGGGCTATCGAACGCAGCTTTAAAATCGACAAAGAGATGGTGTGTGTCAATTTGACTTTCGTGGGTTTTCTCCAGGATTTGTCGTAGCGTGAAAATCTGGTCTATGGTGGACTTACCAGGTCGAAAGCCACACTGATAAGGTCCAATCAGTGTTTTTGTAATCGGTTTTAATCTTTCACACAGTACGCTTGAGAGAACCTTATATGCGATGGAAATAAGTCTGATACCTCTATAACTTGCGCAGATTGTTGAGTCTCCTTTCTTAAGTATAGGGCACAGTACGCTGAGGTTCCAATCGTCGGGCATGCTTTCTGCTAGCCATATTTTGCTGATGATCTGATGCATACGCCTTATCAATTCATCGCCGCCGGTTTTAAACAATTCAGCTGACAGGCCGTCAGCACCCGCTGCTTTATTGTGTTAGAGTCGTTGGATAGCAACTCGAACCTCTTCATGACTAGGTGGTGATACTTCCACTCCGTCATCGTTGATTGGTGGCACTGAACTGCGCTCTCCATGGGCGGCATTGGTGGAATCGTCGCAAGTAAATTGGAGAAGTGCTGTCTCCATAATCTCAGCACACACTGTGTATCCGTATTCAGATCTCCATTTTCGTCTCTACAAGTGGATGCTCCGGGCTTTAAACCTTGGGTTAGACGCTTAACCTGTTGATAGAATTTTCGTGCATCCTTTTTGCCTTGGTATACCTCTAGCTCGTCACGCTCACGCTTTTCCTGCTCTCTTTTCTTGCGTCTGAAAAGGCGTCTGTCTTCCTTCCTCTTTTCATGGTAGTTTTCTCGCACGGCTTTTCTATATGCGGCGTTTTTTACTACTGTCGCGATGCGACACTCCTGATCATACCATTGGTTCCGAGGTTGCGGGCGCCGGAAACTGACTTCTGCAGCGGCAGCGCTCATGGAGTGGGATATATGCACCCAAAGTCCGCCGGCGTCGTCGTCGTCAGAGGTTGGTTGGTTGAGCTGAACCGAGAGTTGAGCGGGGTAGGCTTCGGCAGTCCGTTGTAATTGCAGCTTAGCGACATCTAGCTTTCGTTGCATTCCTGTGCGTATGTTCTTCGCATTGCATAATCGCATGCAGATCTTGGCTGCAACAAGATAATGTTCGGAGTCAATGTTGACCCCCCGAAATGTACGCAAATGTTGGTTTCGCGTTTTTTGATCCGGGGACAGCCAGGTGGCCTTGTGGATGCCGAGGTGCTTAAATCTGGTGCTACTACCATGTTTCGTGCCGCGGCGAAGTCGATCAGTCTTAGACCGTTGTTCGTAGAGGTCTCGTGAAGACTGAACTGACCGACAGTTGGGCCAAAGATGCCTTCCCTTCCGACTTTTGCATTAAAATCGCCGAGGACTATTTTCACGTCATGGACCGGAAGGTGGTCATATACGTCCTCAAGACTAGCGTAGAAAGCCAACTTGGCGGCTTCGTCCTTTTCGTTCGTCGGGGCGTGCGCGCAAATAAGGCTAATGTAAAAAAATTTTGCCTTGATGCGGATCGTGGCCAATCTTTCGTTCACAGGTGTGAACCGGGAAGCAAGGTGGCGTAGTTTCCGGCTAACGACGAATTCACATCCGAATTCAAGCTTCTCCGCATGGCAGCTGTGGTAGATATCGCAGTGTGCTTGTTTAGAGCAGCCTTGCCCTTTCCATCGCATTTCCTGGATGGCGGTGATGTCAGCTTTTATTGTTTTGAGGGCTTCCGCCAGTTGGATAATGGCACCTTCCCTATAAAGTGTCCGGACATTGTGACGTGGTTTTATTCAAAGGCTGAGGTTGCTCGTGAGGCTGAACGTTAATAAAATTAACAAATACTTACTTACTTACTTCGGTGGTCGTAACAACCCGTGTCCGGGTTTCGGCCGACCTCAATCAGCTCTCGCCAGGCGCCTCTGCTTTGCGCGCTCCTTCTCCAATCGGATACACCAAGTGCGGTTAGGGCTTCCTCAGTCTGGTCCATCCATCGGAGGCATGGTCTCCCTCGTCGTCGTTGATCAATGACCCTCGCCTCGAGCACCTTTTTCGCTGGAGCTTCGTCGTCCATACGATGGACATGACCCAGCCAGCGTAGTCGCTGCACAGTTATACGCCGAACTACGTCAATGTCATCGTAGAGCTCATACAGCTCGTGGTTCATTCGGATGCCATAGTCATCGCCGGCTCGAACAGGACCGAAGATTTTGCGAAGAACTTTTCTCTCGAACAAATTAACAAATATCTAAACAAAAAATATACTCGAACATTATTGCCTGACGAAGTCACACGTATAGATAAGCGTTCGTGGTACTTACCACATTTCACAGTTTGTAACCTCAATAAAGGTAACAAATTAAGATTGGTTTTTGACGCGGCTGCCCAAGTGAATGAACAGTCACTGAATTCAATGTTGTTAAAGGGTCCAGATGCCTACCAGCCAAAACCATTACTTTCAATTTTATTTCATTTTCGCCAAGCCAAGATAGGAGTTTGTGCCGACATTAGGGAAATGTTTCATCAAGTGAACATAAGAGAGGCGGATCAAAACGCACAAAGATTTTTGTGGAGAAATGGAAACAGTGCCCGGCCACCAGATGTTTACGTGATCAAGCAATGATCTTTGGATCCGTTAGCTCACCATGCAGCGCTCAGTACGTAAAAAATTTGAATGCCAGTCAATTTATTCAAGAGTATCCTAAAGCGGTCAAAGCCATTATAGATTCGCATTATGTAGACGACTTTGTCGATAGTTTTGACACGCCAGCAGAGGCAAATAAAATAACAAACATTGTTATAAAAATTCACGAAAATTGTGGTTTTGAGTTAAGGGGATTTATATCAAATTCAATTGAATTTCTGCAAGCTATGCCTTCATCATGCGAGCCGATTCTAACAAATTTTGATAACAAAGAATCAACCACAGATAAAATTCTTGGATTGTTTTGGAACTCAAATGATGATAATTTCTGCTTCATATTAAAATTTTCAAAGCTGTCTTGCGAGGCATAAGAAGACCTACTAAGAGAGAAGTATTGAGCATGACGATGTCAATATTCGACCCATTCGGATTTTTGGCGAGTATTGTTTTAAAGTCCAAATTGATTTTGCAAGATTTATGGCGACTGAATGCTGATTGGAATGATGAACTTTCGGAGGATGTTTACAACAAGTGGTTCCAGTGGTATAATGAGCTGATGTTAGTTAAAAATTTTAAAATTCCGAGATTTTACAATTTGAATTTTACAAACCCAATGGCCAATATCCAACTCCATGCAATTGTGGATGCAAGCGAGGTGGCTTACTCAGCAGTGGCATATTGGCGCATATGTTTTAATAATAAGGTTGATGTAGTATTTGTTGCCGGAAAATCGCAATGTAGTCCAATTAAAGTTATCTCGATTCCAATACTGGAATTACAGGCAGCTGTACTTGGAGCACGGCTAAAGGAAGCGATTGTTGGCAGCCATAATGCAAGACCAAATGAAGTATTTTTCTGGTCTGACTCAAGAACCATTATTCACTGGATCAGATCAGATAGTCGTCGTTATAAACAGTTTGTCGCTCACAGGATTGCGGAAGTACTCGATTTGTCCGATGTGAACCAGTGGAGATGGGTACCTGGGTCTCAAAATCCAGCCGATGAGGCCACGAGACCAAAAATATTTACAGAATTTTCAACAAAAATTAAATGGATTTCTGGTCCTTCTTTTCTTTACGAGCCAAAAGAAAGTTGGCCAAAAATACCGGAACAAACTGACAATAACGAATTACCAGAAGAGAAGCGAAAAAAGCTCGTGTATCATATTGATATCAACAACGAGGTAATTCCTTTTGATAAATATTCTAACTACGGAACATTGTTGAAGGTTGCGTGGGTTCAGCGAGCAATTGGGAACTTCAAAATGAAAAGCGAACAAAATGTGACAGTGCCAACTTTATTAACTGCAGACGAGGTAAGTCAGGCAGAAATCTTGATTAGTAAAATAGTTCAAACAAAAGTATGGTCAACAGAAATGGAGATTTTACTAGCGAATAAAATACTTAAGAAGTCAAGCGCTATTTTTAATTTTTAACCCCAGTGTTAGATAAGGACAAGATTATTCGATTAGGTGGGCGCTTAGACAATGATGTATGTATACCAGCGTCAGCCAGGAGGCCAACAATATTGCCATCAAATCATTTATTAACATGCTTCATTATTAAACATTATCACGAGAAATACAAGCATATAAATCAAGAGTCAATTATATCAGCAATTCGTGCAAAATTGACTATCCAAGTCAATATCCGTAAACTTGTTAGAGCAGCAAAACAAAATTGTCAGGAGTGCAAAAATAGATCAGCTGAACCAGAGACACCCTTAATGGGCTACCTGTGGACCGCCTTACTCCGTATGTAAGGCCATTTTCATACACAGGAGTCGACTACAGGAGTCACGAGAAGCGATGGGTTGCACTTTTTACATGCTTGTCTGTCAGAGCAATACATCTAGAGTTAGCCAAAGATTTATTATGGCGATGCTGTGATATTGTGCTTGCGGAATTTTATTAATCGTAGAGGTGTTCTTGAGGCTGAGGAGTGACTGTGGCACGAACTTTATACGAGCGAGCAACCTGGAATGGATCATCACGACGAAGGGCTTTGTGGAGGAGTGTGCACGGCAAGGCATCGAGTGGATTTTTAATACACCTGGTAACCCATCCGCGGGAGGAGTATGGGAGCGGATGGTACGATGCGTAAAAAATGTGTTGTCATTTACACTTAAGGAGAAGGCCCCTCAAGTAGAAACTCTGCAGAGCCTTCTTATAGAAGCAGAGAATTTGGTAAACTCGCGCCCGCTGACGCATTTAATCATTTTTTTTCAAATCATTTTTTGATAGGTGGTCCAAATTACGGTCAAACTCCGGCAGTCGAAGAGAATGTGTGCCTTCGCAAGCAGTGGCATATATTGCAGCAGCTAAAGCAAACATTTTGGAAAAATGGGTTTTGGAGTACCTACCTACACTGACTCGCCGTAGAAAGTGGTATCAAAGAACTCAACCATTAGAAGTTGGCGATATAGTAATCCTTTGCGCCGAAAACGAAAGTCGTGGTGAGTGGAAACGAGGTCGAGTTTAACAAGTTTATACAGCACCTGATGGCCAGGTCAGATCAGCCATGGTTAAGACAGCAAGTGGAACCCTCCATAGACCAGCATCAAAATTAGCGGCTTTAGACGTAAAGAGTGAATATAGATTTGAAACTGCGATTCACGGGGGCCGGAATGTTGCTAACCCAATATAAATTGTTATTATATATTATATTGATTTTGTGCGAACACCCTTAATTTGAAATAACATTTCTGTAAAGAAAAAAAGGCAGTAGGATTCTTTTACATCCCTGTATTAAAACGAAAGCGTTCTTATAATCTAATTTTGTCGCTATTCACTACACGAACGCCGCTTGAGAAGAAAAAACGAATAAGTTTGTAAAAATATGGATTAACATAAAAAACTTTAGTTATCTTTTTCTTTATTTTAAAACAGATAATAAAACTCAACACTTCAACACTAACGAAAAGGTCTGCGTTTTATTATATTCGTTTCTTGCCAACCCGCTGCATTTGCCGCAGCAAACATCTACATATGTATAAGGAACTTGTAATATAACAAATAATAATAGGACTTATTAAATTTATTATGAATGATATTAAAAAAATTTTATTCGAAGCAAAGCGAACAATTCTGGAATGGAATGACTTGCCTTTTTTACTTACTAGAAAACTGCGATGTTTTATGACTTCACGTTGTATTAAGGGGGCTTTTCCTCTGTAAATTGATAAAAACGCAGTTCTTCAACTTGTTTTTTTTTATGGAAAATTTTATGTATTTATTGAAAAACTTTACTATGTTTTTAAACATTATATAATTTTTATTTATCTTTTTTTATATTTTTAAATTTTTTATTTATATTTCAAATCAATGAAACACCAATTGAACGAACAATTATAAAAGATTACAAAAACGTGATGCCAACCAGTTTTATAAAGAAATTAAACTTATAAAAATTATGACACAGTATAAAATCCCACCTAAGCATCCGAAATCCCACACGTTCTCAAATATGCCAAATATCCCATAATGAAACCGAAATCCCACCAAACCACATCACTGCTCTGTACCGTCAATTTTTTTGTATTCCCTTTTGTTCTTCCCGCATTTTTCTCAGATTACTTAATTTTATTTTTTGTGTATCGGCGTTCGTCTCTCTCTCTTTTTACTTTGTCGACTTCAGTCGCTTTCGTTTGCTTACTTTAGATTGCTTGCTTTAGAAGAAAACAAGCAAAAAAGATATGAAATTGAATTCAACTCTTGACAAATGTAAAAGCTTTCGTCAAGTCCAAAAGAGAACGTTAAAAAAAATTGCTTTCAATTCTTGACCAATGTGAAACGAGACAACATTGAAGACAAAATTGATGATGGATACAAACCAACAATAATAGAATGTTATTTTTGCTAATGATTCCACGAGGAAAACTACGGTCAATAACAAAAACTCAAAACAATAAGAAGTTGCGTTGAGAAATTGAAAACACAAATCATAACAACGGTTGGAAATTCAAAAGAAATTTAGTTGCGCTTGCACCTTCAGCTTCGCTAAATCGCGAAAAGTGTCGCTGAATAAAATTTTTTTTTTATTTTAAAAACAAAAATTACAATGGGACGCCAATTAGCAACATTCAAATTCCTTGACGTGGAGGCAGCTCTACTGCAATTATTTGACATGTTAAAACAACTCAAAATATTGGCAATGAAAATCTAAGGGAGTAAGTTTTTGAATTTTAATATTAGTGTCCCAAAAAAGTCGAAGTATTTTTTTATGTGAAACCCCTCAATTTTTTTTCGTATGATGCTGAAATAAATGTAAAAAAAAATTTGGTTTACGTAGGACTAAGGGAACCCGTGCCGACTTGCATCGGTGCATGTAAGTACTTGGTTAAATGGGGAAAAAGTACTAATTTTTTAAAAAACCCAAATAACTTTTGTATAGGTGTAAGTTTTCAAAAAGCTGGTTCGCAGTTCGTTTTCTATTTAATTTTTCCTTAAAATAAGCTGTCAAACATGAAAATTGGACGAAATTTTCCAAAGTTGTAATTTTTTATTTATCGAAAACTCCTTTTTGTTCTTGTGGCATTAAAAAATTTAAAATTGAAAAAGTTTTAATGAAATCTTGTGGAAATATTTTCTTAAAATATACCAAATGGAGATGCGAAAAATTGTGTAATTATTGAATATTTTTATATTGAATAACCTATTAATATATTTAAAAAGAAAAAACAAACAGGAACCCGTCACAAGCAGCAACATAAACGTGGCTTAAGCAGCTTCACTTCAAAACAAAAAATTTAAACTACCCGTGTAGCTAGTTCGAACTACTCGTTTAGCTCGAACTACCCGAAAAAACTCGAAACTACTCGAACTAACCGAACTCCTCAAAACTGCCCGGGTACCCGGGAATTGTGCGGGTAGTTCGAACTACCCAAGTGCCTGGGTACTCGAAATACTAGAAAAATCGAAAGCCCTAGTAAAAATTAATCGCTGAATCCGAGCCCGTTATTTCAGCTCAAAAACGATATAGTTCTCTTGGTATGCCAGCTAAATTTTTGTACTTTTAGAAATTAGGTGATGGGACGAACACTATGTAAAAATGGGTGTGTAATGTTGTTCATTGTTGCCATTTATTTTTTTTTATTAAAAAAAAAATTCTCCAACAAGCCAAAATTCTCTACAATTTTTTAAAAAAGCTCTACCACTACAGTTCATATAGACAGGCTCAAGCCAACTTTTTTGAATACAGAAACTTCACAGACACTTACCTAGCTTCACAAGTGTAAGCCTGTTAACTCTTAGCAGCCACACGGGGTAAGTAGTTACCAAAGGCTCAGAAAAAGTGAAATTAGAGGTATAAAACCTTTGAAATATACAATTAACGACATCTGCTGGTAGAACACAATTGTGAGATGAGACTCCATTACAAAGCCGAAAAAATGCGTGGCGGCGCTTTGAGCGTTCGTTTTCTTGACGTGGGGTAACTAGTTACCCCAGCGTGGTCGCAAACGCTGCTCGGCACAATTTTTTTTTTAATCGACTAGATTGTGGTGTCAGACTAAAAAATAGTTATTTTTTGATTTTCTAAAAAAAAAAAAAATTTTTTAATCCTAGTCGTTATGGAATCTTGTCTATTCACGTGAAATAATTCAGTTTCATTTTTATATAATATTGCTTATTAAATAAATCTTCTGTACGTTCATTGTAGTATAACACGTGGGTTTTAGATTATAAAAATGCAATATACGAGGGGTGCCTTTTATATTTCGGGATTAGAGAACAAAAACAAATATTAATCATCGAAAATCACTTTATTATTTTTCAAAATATTCTCCATTAAGATCTATACACTTTTGCATGAGTTTGAACCAATTGTCGAAGCACTTTTGCCACTCTGATTGAGGTATCTCCAAAACATGCATTCTGAATGCCGCAACCGCTTCTTCGGGCGTCGAAAATCGTTGTCCACGCAGTTTATTCTTCACGGTTGGGAATAAAAAGAAGTCATTCGGTGCCAAGTCAGGACTATACGGCGGATGACCTATCAAATCGATGTTTTGGGTGCTTAAAAATGCAGTTGTTTGAGCCGATGTGTGAGAGCTCGCATTGTCGTGGTGAAGAGTGATCCGTCTTCGGCGGTTGGTTTTCCTGATTTCTTGGAAGACAACTGGCAAACAAATGGTTGTGTACCACTCAGAGTTAACTGTTCTGCGTTGTTCTAGTGGTACGGTTGCGACATGTCCATATTTTCCGAAAAAACAGGCGACCATTTGCTTGGAAGTGCTTCGTGCGCGAACAACTTTTGTTGGATTTGGCTCATCTTGAAACACCCATACAGTCGACTGCTGTTTACATTCGGGCACATACGCGTAAATCCACGATTCATCACCTGTCACGATGTCATAGACGTGTTTCGAAGCACCGCGATCGTATTTTTTGAGCATTTCCTTCGACCAATCGACACGAGCCTTTTTTTGAGCGATTGACAAATTGTGTGGGATCCAACGCGAACAAATTTTTTTGACAGTCAAATGTTTATGCAATATTGAATGTATGCTGGTCCCACTTATGCCTAAGGTTGCCTCAATCTCACGATAGGTAACATGACGATCTTGCAATATCAGTTCGCGCACAGCATCAATGGTTTTCGGAACAACAGCTGATTTCGGACGACCTTCACGAAATTCGTCTTGGAGTGAACTACGACCACGATTGAATTCACCATACCATCGATAAACACTGGTCCTTGATGGAGCTTTATCGCCAAAAATTGAATTAAGTTCATCCATGCACTGTTGCTGTGTTAATTCACGTCGAAAGTTGTAAAAAATAATCGCACGAAAATGTTCACGATTTAATTCCATTTTTAGACCGAGATGAATCTTTTAAGTTACTATAAACAACACAAATAGCGCTCGTATGTCAAAACGTTCTGAGTACGTATAAGCCAACAAATGTCAAACTTTGCGATAGAGCTTTCAGTTGACAGATTGCAACACCAGGGTTGCCAAATTCCGAAATATAAAAGGCACCCTACGTATAAACTTAATTTCATATACATATAAAGGATGGTTAAATTTTAAGGGCCGATGTTGATTTTGAATAAAACACAAATTATTTAGGAAATTATTGTAATTTTTTTTTTTGATTATGATAATATTGGTATGGTTCAATTATGTATGGAACAAAATATTGGCCAAATGGCCTCCGCGACCTCGACGGCACACCTCCATCCGATGGTCCAAATTTTCGATAACACTGAGGCATAAGTGAGGTTCTATGCCGTTAATGTACCGAATTATCTCATCCTGTAGCTCTTGAATTGTTGCTGGCTTATCGACGTACACCTTTTCTTTCAAATAACACCTTCTAATAATAATAATAAGTCCAACGGATTGATATCACATGATCTTGGCGGCCAATTGACATCGCCACCAAGTGAGATAGCACGGCCATTGAATTTGTCGCGCAAAAGAGCCATTGTTTGTTAGCTGTGTGGCATTCATATCTTCCAGTTCGGGCCATAAAAAGTTCGTTATCATCTCACGATAGCGAACACCATTCACAGTAACTGCCTGACTGCTTTTCAGCCACACTATCGCGAACAGCAGCAATATTTTCTGCAGTAAGAGCATGCACTGGTTGTTCCACATCTTCATCATACCCGGTTTGCTAAAACTTTTGCACTATTTTTCCGATTGTACGCACATTTGGACAATTAAATTGTCCGAAAAAATTACGAAGCATTTTGATTTGAACGCCCATTTTTATAATAAGCCTGAATAACTTTAACGCGTTGCTCGATTGTGTATCTTTCCATGGTTCAAATTGAGTTAGTCTGAAATTGAGAAATGTCAAATGAAATGCAGGAAAAAAACTTGACGATTAGGTGTGGTTCACATTCAACATCGGCCCTTAAAATTTAAACACCCTTTATTAGTTTTTATGTCTCAAATTTCCATAAATAAAAAAATTGACAAGATACTTTCCAAATATTTTTTTGACTAAAAAAGTTCCGCGTATACATGTGAGAAGTGAAATAGATTTTTTCGTTTGATTACTGCGTGTTGGCTTTTTTTTCATCTATCCCCGCATAAGAATGTGTACGTGTTCACGGGGATTTGCAGCAGGGACAAATTATATGAAAAAGCAACATTTTCGTTATAGTTACACGTTTATTTAAGAAAAAAAACAACAAATTAGTTCGTATGTTATGCCAAGCACTAAAACATTAATAATGCAGAGGCACATTGCACTTTTTTCAACGAAAAACTACGATTGAAAAATCAGGTTAAGCGCCACGGGTGCGTTTTCGCATCCAACGAAAGGTAATGCATATATCGCTACCTTAATATAAAAAATCCTATCTCAAAAAGGCCCTAACTCAACATAAAAAGGAAAAAGCTTTAAAAAAATAAAGTTCCGTAGTTTCGAATTTTTTGTAAACGAATTTTTTTATTAAAACCTATAAGTGATATAATGATGCTACCATTTTTTTTTACTGCAGAATTTGAAGAACTTTGTTTTTTATCAAGTTTGTTTCTTCTTTCATAATCTAAAAAGAAATGAGTTAGGCCTTTCTATATTAAGGTAGCGATATATAACAATTGCATTTCCTTAACGTTATAGGGAATTGTAAAACATTTTTTCCCCCGTTAAGTATTTTTTTTAATTTTATTAAAAGGTCAAAAATTTAATATTTTTTTCTGGTAGGTGGGAGAGAGTATTACAGGGGGAATGCTTAACTCGAACTTGCAATACGAAAGCTAAAATATTTATTTATTTATTCCAGTCAATGAACATTGAATTCTTACTGACTACGATACAATTACATTATAATTTTTGGTTTAAATTAACAAATTACATTTCGTAACAAATTTTTAAAAGGTTCCTTAGGAATAGAAAAATCAATATGATAGTTTACTGATAGAGTATTAAATTCATGTAGCGCTCTATTAATAGGCGAATTAAAAGCATAGTTTGTTCGGCAAGTGCCTAAATAAAAAATATTTGAATGACGTAAGTTTCTACTAGGAACATTGAAATTGATTAACTCTAATAGATAAGGACAATCTATTGAGCCAACAATAACATCATAAATAAATATCAAGGAAAATAAAGTTCTTCTTTTTTGCAACGATTGAATGTGTAAAAGTTTACATCTAGCATCATAGGAAGGAATAGGTTCCTCAAAATTTAAAAAGCGCAATGCGAACCTTAAAAAAGATTTTTGTACTCGTTCAATGCGTATGTTGTGCGAGGCATAAAAAGGATTCCAAATAATGGAAACATATTCTAATTTTGAACGTACCAAGGCGATGTACAGAGACTTGAGCACATATGGATCCATAAATTTTTGACTGTTTCTACGGAGAAAAGCTAAGACTTGATAGGCTTTGGGTATGATATAGTTTATGTGACTAACAAAGGTAAATTTCGAGTCAAATACTACTCCAAGGTCCTTAACAACATTTACTCGATTTAGTGGTACATTATCAAGAAAATAAGACTCCTTCACACTAAAAACTGACTTAGAATACGTATTTACAACACACTTTTCGCGGTTTAAATGCAGATGGTTTTGAATACACCATTCGTAGATGGAGTTTAGGTCCATTTGCAATTTTAGCAAATCAGAAGAATTTCGAACCAGAAGATATATTTTCAGGTCATCTGCAAATAATAGACATTTAGAATATGTTATTGAAGAAGGCAGATCATTAATAAAAATTAAAAATAAAAGAGGGCCAAGAACGCTACCTTGTGGCACACCAGAGGAAGCAATAAAGGAATTTGATGTCATATTATCAATATATACATAGCTTAGTCTATTCGAAAGATACGAATTAAACCATTTTAGTAAAGCAGAGTGAAAGCCAATTTTCACTAACTTCCTCAATAGAAAAGAGTGTGCCACTTTATCAAAGGCTTTGGTGAAATCAGTGTAAATGGTATCTACTTGACAGCCTTCTTTGAATGCCGAGATACAATACTCAGAGAACAAGGTTAGATTTGTTATAGTTGAGCGTCCACGTACAAACCCATGCTGATATGGTGAAATTAAACTTTTTATTGCAAAATAGATTTTTTTCTTTAACAACATATTCAAAAAGCTTACTGACAGTTGTTAGTTTGGAAATAGGCCTATAATTTTCAATATTATTTTTATTTCCAGACTTGTACACCGGTGTTACGTAGGAAACCTTCCAAGAGTTAATAAAATTTCCAGATTTAAGTGACTTATTGAAAATGTATTTAAGTGGCTTTGCCATAGATGAAACACACTTTTTAATTAAATTAGCGGATAAACCATCCAAGTCACGTTTTGTAGCAAAATTTAGTTTCATTATTGCTTGTCTTACATCTTTTTCGGATACAAATAGAGACCCAAAATTAATGCACTCTACAGTAGCTTCTACATTGACATTCGAACAGCCCAAGTCAGGTTCAAAATTAGATTTGAAAAATTCCGCAAATAAATTTGCTGATTCCAAGCCATTATTTGATTTTTTATTTTTCAAAAACATAGAAGACGGAATATTTCAGTAGGTCCAACAATTTTTACAAATAACTGATCAAGAACCGAGTCTGTATTCAGTAAAACAATTTCGGGTGCAAGTATTGAATTTTTCACAGCAACAAGTACGCCCCCTCCACGACTGCATCCAGTTTTTACAGCATCCCTATCTTTTCGAAACACTTGGTACAACTGTTTATCGAAAAATTCCTCATCATAGAAATCAGAGTTTAGCCAAGTTTCCGTGATAGCAATGACATCATAGACATGTTGAGAAGTTTTGTTAAACACCGAACAGGATTTAGTCCGAAGTCCAGAAACATTTTGGTATAATATTGTTAGACTATTTGATGAATCTAAATTTTTTGTTTTGGTTAAATTTTGTTTTTAGTTTTGATTTGGCTTGGAACTAGTTCAACAGGTCTGTTAATCCGACATTTAGAAAATTTTTAAAAGGGCGAACACGGACATTTTTAGGCCACAATGAAGGCTTCGTAATTTCAGCTATGAGGTCCTCAGAAATACCAAGTTTAAAGCTTATACTTTTCCAGCTCTCCACGGCAACACCACGTTTGATAAGCTTATAGCAGCATAAATGCTCACGAGCAATAGACGCATGTTTGACTACATAAGCTATTATATTCTCTTCAGAGACGTTAGATTTAAACGCTGAGAGATGTAAGAATTTTTTCCCAACTACGACGTCCAAATCATGACTATCATTGGCCCCAATAAATCCAGAGTGGTAAGAGACAGGAGTATTTACAGCATTAGCTGCATTGTCCCCAACAAATCCGGATTTATAAGAACCAGGAACATTAGCTACATTTAGCACAGAGGTTTCATCAAAGATCTGTAACAAGCGTAACAGAGAAATATCAAACATTGTTTTTATGCATTAACATCAAATAAAACTTACATTTATTGCATATAAAATAATATCCAAACTTTTGGCAAGAAATGGGTTAAGCCCTCTCAATTCCAAATCTAAAAAATATAATGGCCGCTGTCAATTGGTTTAGAAGTTCTAGGGCTCAAAAGTTGGGGAAATGGACATAAAAGCTTGCTATTTTTAATTTTCGTACATAACCTAGCATTATTGTATCAAAAGAAAGACTATGCTTGTTACGGATCGATATGGCAACTCACTTGGGTTTTTATGCACAATAGCAACACTTTATATTTTAATATTTTTTAAATACATTTTAACTTAAACACAACACTGACAGAGGACGCTTAATTTTAAATCAGAACAAAGAATAACGGACAAAGAAAGACGACTATACAGAATGTAAGAATTTTATTTTATATTAAAGGAAATGAAATGTAACTAATATTGTTTTCAGTAAAATAAACGTTTCTTAAAAACGCTACTTATAGCGAACAGTACAAATTGGAAGCATTGCTGGTGTTTATTTGCCTGTAATTCGTTCTAGCCAAATCTCTTGTTCAGGCCGGAACAAGATTTTATTTTAGTTCTATGCGTAGAAGTCAACGTTCGTCCAAAGGAAAAGTTCCAAAGCGATATCAAGACTACGAGGTCAACATGTCCAGTGAATCTGAAGCTTCCAGTCAACACAGCGACGTTGAAGACACGAATAGCACGATTGTGCAGCAACAAGATGCCGAAGGTTCCGAGGTAGCTGCTTTGTTAAAGACTTTAATGGACTCATGAAAACGTTAGAGTTAAACAATGAGCAAATTAGTTTGCACCTTAACGACAGTGAAAATAAGAGGTCGCAGCTCGAGGAAAGGCTGCAAAATACTGGAGCCAACACCGTCAACATCCAAGCAGATGTTTCAACCCCACACCCGTCTCCAAAGGTAGTCGAAACCAGCGGTGAGTATGCAATCACTTTACCGTCACAAATAAATGCAACATCAAAGAAAGATATTGTTTCTGTTAATTCGGGTGACGTCATAACGTCGCCTGCAGCTGGTTATGTAAGCCATCCAATCACTACTGCTGTTTTAAATACGACAGCACCGTCATATGTCTTTGCCTTGTCAACCATTATATAAAGCAAGTGGCAGCCAGCACCGTCGTCATTGCCTTTGCCTACGTCGGAGTATCCGCTATATCATGGCGCAAGAGGCAGCCAGCCACAATATGTAACTAATACGGCTCCGCCGTCCATGTCTTTGTCTACGCCGGTGTGCCATCCAAATAATGGCACAAGTGGCAGTCAGCCGCAACATGCGCAGACGTCAATGGCTCTACCAACGTCAGCGTACTATCATAAAGTCGCAGTTTGCACCCAGCCTACAGCTCCTACAGCAACGCCAACAATGTTTATGCCTATGCCGGTGAGTACGCCATATAATGAAGGTGGGAATCAGTTATCTCATGCAGATATTGGAGCATCAGCGTCTATGATTCCGAATACGCAGATATATCCAACAGATGATAGTGCATGTCGTAGCATGTCTTATCCTGCCTATTATGGATCAACACGAAAACTGCACGATTTGCCAGAGTTTAATGGACTTCCGGAGCAGTGGCCGCTATTTATATCTACATTTAATGAATCGAGCACAGCATATGGGTATTCGGCCTTGGAAAATCTTTTTCGATTACAGAAAAGTTTGAAAGGAGTAGCCAAAGAAGAAGTTGAGAGCCTATTGATCAATCCTCAAAATGTGGCGCGCATTATTGAACAATTAGCTTTTAAGTATGGACAGCCAGAATATTTAATAAAAAGTCAGCTGCAAAAGGCATACGAAATTGTTGCAATTGATGAATATCATTTAGAACGCTTGGTTTCTTTCGCTACAAAGGTTCAGAACTTAACATTTTTTCTTCAAAATGCGAATGCTAGCCAGCATTTGAATAATCCTATACTGCTCGAGGAATTAGTTGCAAAGATGCACATTCTGCGCAAATTCGTCCATTTGCAACACTTGAACATTTTTGCAATTGGATAACTCAGTTGTCGAGGGTTATATCGATGGCAACAATGAACACTGCTCCCGTTTTAACAACAAGTAAGTCGCATATACTTAACATCAAGCAAAGCCCAACCACGTCAAGGAAATAAGAAAGTTCTGTATGCCGCTGAAGTTTCTCGAACTCAACAGAATAGTCAGCCTGTTTGTTTTAAATGCAAAGGCAAGCACTTCATGTGTCAATGTCAAGAATTTTTGGATCTGACAATAGATGAAAGGTGGAAAGTCGTAAAAGAACAAAGGTTATGTTTTTGTTGCCTGCGTAAAGGTCATAATGTGTATGGATGCAGACGCAAAGTAGCCTGCAAAGAGCCAGGGTGTAAGAGATTGCACCATCCAGCACTGCACCAAGATGAATCCCAGCAAAAAGTTGTCGGGCAAACAGTGAACACTATACATAATACGACAACAAATTTGTTATTTAAAGTACTGCCAGTAGAACTTTCTGGGCCAAATAAAGTGAAGGTTAAAACGTACGCATTTCTGGATGAAGGTTCCTCAGCAACGCTAATAAATGAAGACTTAGCCAAAGAATTGGGTGTTAATAAAAAAGAGGAGCAGCTCACTTTGCAATGGTTTGGAAACCGCATCACAAACGTTAGGACAATGAAATGCAACTTGCGCAGAAGTGGAGTCAGCAAAGAAAAAAGATGGTTCAACTTAATGGGAAATTCGGTTCCAAGTTTGAAATTACCTTTGCTGTCGATCAATGTGCAGGAACTTAAAAGCCAATTTCAACGATTGAATGATTTACCCATTGAAGAATATTGCGGTGCAGTTCCAAAAATTTTGGTAGGAATAAACAATTGTCACCTAACATCAACAATGAGAAGCGTTACGTGTAGTAACAGTTTAGTTGCGGCAAAAACACCATGCCGCAGGGTTCCGAGGGAATATCGTCATGTCGATTTTCGATTGTGTTGCACACAAAAGTTAAAGAAGATCTATCCATTGAAGAAGTGCACAACATGGTCAAGGAGTATTTCACAACTGAAAATTTTGGGGTAGCGAAACCAGAAAAGACTCTTGAGTCTACAGAAGTCATAAGAGCTCGCAGCCTACTGCAAAGTATTTCGAAGCGAGTTGCAAACAGATTTGAAACTGGGCTTCTATGGACCAGCGATGAGGTTAAGCTGCCTAAAAGTTATTCAATGGCCCTCAGTCGTCTTAGAAATATCAATGTGAAAATGAATAAAGATCTTGTGTATCATCAACAATATGAGAATGCCGTAACGGGTTTCGTGAAAAGTGGCTATGCAGTTAAGATGACGCCCCAAGAATCTGCTGATAAAGGACCGCGCACCTGGTATTTGCCTTTTATAGTGATTCTTGCTGTGATCCACTAAGCTCTTAATTTTCTACTTGTTTCACGAAGTACGAGAACACAAATGATATGAAAACAGCTTAAAGTTCTTCTAATTTGTGAAGCATACCTTCAGGGAAAGTATGTTCTATTATTCGAAGATAGATCAAAGCTTTTCTAAATACTCAAAGGTTTTTTGTTGTGCAAGTTGTTGTTGCTCTTCTATTTCACAACATTGGCATTGGAAAGCAACATTGACCTTGAGCTCGATAAAATATAACCTTTAATAATTGAAAAATTATTGGAGTTATATAAACACATAACTTAAAAACTTATGAAAGAAGGTCGTAATTAATTTACAAATAAATTCTATGGCAGAGCCCGGCAGTTGAAAATATGATTATTTGTGTGTGTTTACACACAATAAATTAAAAATCTAAGTTTTCAATAAAAACAAATCTTCATGTCGTCATAGTTAATATCAGCTAATTGCTGAAGCTAAGATCGACTGTGAAATAGAAGAGCAACAACAACTTGCACAACAAAAAACCTTTGAGTATTTAGAAAAGCTTTGATCTATCTTCGAATAATAGAACATACTTTCCCTGAAGGTATGCTTCACAAATTAGAAGAACTTTAAGCTGCTTTCATATCATTTGTGTTCTCGTACCGCAATTCAGGGTAATTTACTAATTGCATTCGTGAAACAAGTAGAAAATTAAGAGCTTAGTGGATCACAGCAAGAATCACGATAAAAGGCTACTGATGAGTTGGTGTAGCGGCCAACGAAACAGCTGTCTAGTCTGCTATGTGATTGATACTCTATAAAGTATTGTTGTTGTTGGTTGTTGTTCCTTCAGTTGTTTTCTTCGGAAAGCAACATTGACCTTGAGCTCGATAAAATATAACCTTTAATAATTGAAAAATTATTGGAGTTATATAAGCACATAACTTAAAAACTTATGAAAGAAGGTCGTAATTAATTTACAAATAAATTCTATGGCAGAGCCCGGCAGTTGAAAATATGATTATTTGTGTGTGTTTACACACAACAAATTAAAAATCTAAGTTTTCAATAAAAACAAATCTTCATGTCGTCATAGTTAATATCAGCTAATTGCTGAAGCTAAGACCGACTGTGAAATAGAAGAGCAACAACAACTTGCACAACAAAAAACCTTTGAGTATTTAGAAAAGCTTTGATCTATCTTCGAATAATAGAACATACTTACTTTCCCTGAAGGTATGCTTCACAAATTAGAAGAACTTTAAGCTGCTTTCATATCATTTGTGTTCTCGTACCGCAATTCAGGGTAATTTACTAATTGCATTCGTGAAACAAGTAGAAAATTAAGAGCTTAGTGGATCACAGCAAGAATCACGATAAAAGGCTACTGATGAGTTGGTGTAGCGGCCAACGAAACAGCTGTCTAGTCTGCTATGTGATTGATACTCTATAAAGTATTGTTGTTGTTGGTTGTTGTTCCTTCAGTTGTTTTCTTCGGAAAGCAACATTGACCTTGAGCTCGATAAAATATAACCTTTAATAATAGAAAAATTATTGGAGTTATATAAACACATAACTTAAAAACTTATGAAAGAAGGTCGTAATTAATTTACAAATAAATTTTAATTTATATTAAAGGACATGAAATGTAACTAATATTGTTTTCAGTAAAATAAACCTTTCTTAAAAACGCTACTTATAGCGAACAGCACAAATTGGGAGCATTGCTGGTGTTTATTTGCCTGTAATTCGTTCTAGCCAAATCTCTTGTTCAGGCCGGAACAATGCTATTGCCTATTCAACTAGCTATCAATCATTAAAATATGTAAATGCATTACTTTTAAAGATATAGCTTTTTACATATTAAGTACACTTGGCGGTTGACCCTTTCACGAAATAACCAAACGTAAGTATAAACATCAAATCATACGAAACATCAAATCATACGAAACATCAACATCATCGCAACATCAAAGCTCCGAAAGTTAATGCTATTACGTACTCAACGAGATATTAGGTGTGTTTGCGTACTACACACTGTGTAAGATTTGTGTAAGTACAAACTGAGAGAGTAAAAATTAAATGTGAGAATAGTTGCAAAAGTACGGAAACAGCTTCTAGTAAGTTTCAAGCACAAAACAGATGATTTTGACTGCAGACATGCCAATCGTAAATTGCACCAAATAAAATTATCGTCAATTTGTTTGTGAAGTTAATGCTTGTTCTTCTTGCTGCTTGTTCTTATTTTAATCGGAGCTTGAGTTCTAGCACTCTATGTGTGCTCAAGATTTTATTATTGTTCTTCTCCCATTTTAAGCACAGAAAGTACGGAAACAGAAAATAGTGTCCCACAAGTTACACAGTATGAGTACGGAAAAACACTTATTACTCACAATGCTCAAATTTTTTTCTAATTTTTCATGTTTTAGTTATTTCGTAAAAGTCTGAACCATCAAGTGTACATAATATGTAAAATGCATAGTATTTAAAATAAAAATTGCGAGGTTTCGACGTAGAATTAAAATAATTCAAAAAAGTAGGGTTACCAAATCACACTAGTTTTTTAAACTTACTCTTAGATATATTAAAAATTGATACATCTCAGCTCGATCTCCCATAGAATGAAAAATTCCAAAAAGCTTATATAGATATCCCCAATCTCTTCTAAGAAGGCTTAAGCGCATAAACCACAGAGAACCAGACACATTAAGCAAATCAAATTTTACTCGAGACTTCTGTATATAATTTACACAAGATGAGTCCTCCCCAATCCATAACGTATCATCTAATTGCTTTATGCCATTAAAAGCTTCATATAATTTATAGGATGGAATTTTTTTAGTTATTGATTTGATACTCATTGACTTTAAAGTTTTCTTAATTTTTTCGGTTTCCATTTAAGATTCTCAGATATAGACATAAACACTAACTTAACATTAAGGAGTTTCAGACAACCCAACTTGACGGATCGGTTTGACATGTAGGAAGTGTAAAAGCAAATACTGCGTTCCGTACGACATGTAGGATGAAAATCAAAAAGTTTTGAATTTTGGTCCGTTCTACAAGCAGAACCGTTACGAAGCGTCTACGCAAGACAATTTGTCTGAACAATCCCAATACACTCACACATTTTTTACTAACACACTCACATTTCCTCAGTCGGCATCTCAGTTGTTTCAATTGTCAGGCAGACAATTGAGCTGACAACGATTTGACGTATGCTGACAATTTTTGACGTTTCCTAGGAAAAAATGCCGAGAAATGTTAAAAAACTTGAAAAAAGCATTTCGAAACAGAAACGCAGTGAGAAAGTAGAAAGTTAAGTTTTTCGCACAAAATTTAATTTTTTCGTTGACCAACGATCTCCCAGTGCATTAGCTAAATTTTTCTTAAAAATTTTAGTTAACATCCTGCAAGTGCCAACACCAGCAACAGAAGCAAGTGCAACGCAAATTTCTTCTTTCGCTGGCCAACGTCCTCCAAGTGCCATCACCACCAGCACAAATCAGTTGAGCGCAAATTTTCTGCCTCTTTCGCTGGCTAACGTTCTCCAATTGCTACCTCCAGCAGCATAAGTAAGTTATGCTAATAAGTGTTTTATTAAATAACAATAACTGTTTAACAATTTAATAGTGCAGCGTAATTTTTGTTAACTTTCACGAAGTGCCACCACCAGCAACAGAAGCAAGTGCAACGAAAGGAGCAAGAAAAATGCGTTGCTCTTGCTGTGTTGCTGGTGGTGGCACTTGGAGGATGTTAACAAAAATTAACGTTGCACTTGCTGTGTTGCTAGTCGTGCCACTTGGAGATCGTGCCAACTAAAAAAATTAAACCTTGTGCTTAAACTATACTTTATTATTTTTTGTTATTTTTTATAGTAAAACTATACTTTTTAATCACACAACTTTTACATCGAAAAACAGCTTTTTTTTATTCTTTTTTAACTTTCACAAATAAAACCCGCGCTTTTTTATTATTTTCTATTCTTTTCCCGCTTTCAAAGGAATTGTCAAATAACGAAACAAATGTCATTTATTGCCTTGCAATTGTCTGCTCACCTTCGCCATAACCAGACAATTTCCTTGCAGCTGATAATAATTTGACAACTAATACAGATTCTGAAACATTTATGACAATTGTCTGGTGTAGACGCTGTGTTAAAGCACGTTCATTAGAGCCTCTCACATAATCAAAGTTTTCATCCAACATGTCATCTAAAAATTTGACAAGCAGAAATAAATATGGAATTTGAAGAAAAATTTTACTCATCAAATTGTTGGTCAACTCGTTTGACGAAAGTCAAAATATTTTGATTATTTGTTTGTTTGTCCAACGATTTGATGAAAAATTTGACGTGTGAGCACTCGTGCGAATTCGTCACTTAAAAAAGGATTTCAACGTGAACACATCAATTCAAAAGACAAGATGAAGAAGAATTTTGTAATGATTTTATTGAAATTTATAGACTACATCCTTAACTGTGGCAGATTAAACCGGAAATTTATAAAAAAAGATTATTAAAAAATAAAACATATAGAGTGCTGCTGATGTGTTCACTTCGGTGTGGAAGACAATTATGATATTTGACGAAAAATTTGAGATTTTATTATTGTTCTTCTCCCATTTTAAGCACAGAAAGTACGGAAACAGAAAATAGTGTCCCACAAGTTACACAGTATGAGTACGGAAAAACACTTATTACTCACAATGCTCAAATTTTTTTCTAATTTTTCATGTTTTAGTTATTTCGTAAAAGTCTGAACCATCAAGTGTACATAATATGTAAAATGCATAGTATTTAAAATAAAAATTGCGAGGTTTCGACGTAGAATTAAAATAATTCAAAAAAGTAGGGTTACCAAATCACACTAGTTTTTTAAACTTACTCTTAGATATATTAAAAATTGATACATCTCAGCTCGATCTCCCATAGAATGAAAAATTCCAAAAAGCTTATATAGATATCCCCAATCTCTTCTAAGAAGGCTTAAGCGCATAAACCACAGAGAACCAGACACATTAAGCAAATCAAATTTTACTCGAGACTTCTGTATATAATTTACACAAGATGAGTCCTCCCCAATCCATAACGTATCATCTAATTGCTTTATGCCATTAAAAGCTTCATATAATTTATAGGATGGAATTTTTTTAGTTATTGATTTGATACTCATTGACTTTAAAGTTTTCTTAATTTTTTCGGTTTCCATTTAAGATTCTCAGATATAGACATAAACACTAACTTAACATTAAGGAGTTTCAGACAACCCAACTTGACGGATCGGTTTGACATGTAGGAAGTGTAAAAGCAAATACTGCGTTCCGTACGACATGTAGGATGAAAATCAAAAAGTTTTGAATTTTGGTCCGTTCTACAAGCAGAACCGTTACGAAGCGTCTACGCAAGACAATTTGTCTGAACAATCCCAATACACTCACACATTTTTTACTAACACACTCACATTTCCTCAGTCGGCATCTCAGTTGTTTCAATTGTCAGGCAGACAATTGAGCTGACAACGATTTGACGTATGCTGACAATTTTTGACGTTTCCTAGGAAAAAATGCCGAGAAATGTTAAAAAACTTGAAAAAAGCATTTCGAAACAGAAACGCAGTGAGAAAGTAGAAAGTTAAGTTTTTCGCACAAAATTTAATTTTTTCGTTGACCAACGATCTCCCAGTGCATTAGCTAAATTTTTCTTAAAAATTTTAGTTAACATCCTGCAAGTGCCAACACCAGCAACAGAAGCAAGTGCAACGCAAATTTCTTCTTTCGCTGGCCAACGTCCTCCAAGTGCCATCACCACCAGCACAAATCAGTTGAGCGCAAATTTTCTGCCTCTTTCGCTGGCTAACGTTCTCCAATTGCTACCTCCAGCAGCATAAGTAAGTTATGCTAATAAGTATTTTATTAAATAACAATAACTGTTTAACAATTTAATAGTGCAGCGTAATTTTTGTTAACTTTCACGAAGTGCCACCACCAGCAACAGAAGCAAGTGCAACGAAAGGAGCAAGAAAAATGCGTTGCTCTTGCTGTGTTGCTGGTGGTGGCACTTGGAGGATGTTAACAAAAATTAACGTTGCACTTGCTGTGTTGCTAGTCGTGCCACTTGGAGATCGTGCCAACTAAAAAAATTAAACCTTGTGCTTAAACTATACTTTATTATTTTTTGTTATTTTTTATAGTAAAACTATACTTTTTAATCACACAACTTTTACATCGAAAAACAGCTTTTTTTTATTCTTTTTTAACTTTCACAAATAAAACCCGCGCTTTTTTATTATTTTCTATTCTTTTCCCGCTTTCAAAGGAATTGTCAAATAACGAAACAAATGTCATTTATTGCCTTGCAATTGTCTGCTCACCTTCGCCATAACCAGACAATTTCCTTGCAGCTGATAATAATTTGACAACTAATACAGATTCTGAAACATTTATGACAATTGTCTGGTGTAGACGCTGTGTTAAAGCACGTTCATTAGAGCCTCTCACATAATCAAAGTTTTCATCCAACATGTCATCTAAAAATTTGACAAGCAGAAATAAATATGGAATTTGAAGAAAAATTTTACTCATCAAATTGTTGGTCAACTCGTTTGACGAAAGTCAAAATATTTTGATTATTTGTTTGTTTGTCCAACGATTTGATGAAAAATTTGACGTGTGAGCACTCGTGCGAATTCGTCACTTAAAAAAGGATTTCAACGTGAACACATCAATTCAAAAGACAAGATGAAGAAGAATTTTGTAATGATTTTATTGAAATTTATAGACTACATCCTTAACTGTGGCAGATTAAACCGGAAATTTATAAAAAAAGATTATTAAAAAATAAAACATATAGAGTGCTGCTGATGTGTTCACTTCGGTGTGGAAGACAATTATGATATTTGACGAAAAATTTGATAATATGAGTACTTGTGTGGTCAAACTGTTTCACTTATAATTTGATGAACAATTTGATCATATGAACACCACTATTCCACCATGGCAGAATTATAAGGTAGGGCCGAGTCGCTTATGCCTTGGTTATGCTAGCCAAACATGAATGCCGAACATTTGGAGTTCATTTTCGTTTATTTATTCTCTTTGCTGAAATGTTTGTTTGGTGGTTATGCTTCTGTTTGCTGCACAGTTGCATCAATGTTATAATATTCCAAAACACAAATTAAACAACAACCCTAATTTTTATGTATACACTTACTTACATAACTTACACTTACTTAGTAGTATGTAATAACTACTTGCTTGCTGTTAGCATTCAGTTGATTAAGATCGCTTTTCAAGAGTTCAAAATCGTCATGATCTGGCGATCCAGCGACGTATTTCCACGCGGTGCCTAAGCCATAGATTGCTCTCTTCTTTCTGGTTTCGTTTGGTATGTGCAGTGACTAGCATCTCAGCGGCTTGAATCATTTCATGTGTTAGTGATAGTATAAACATGTTTTCAGAATGGATACTATTGTTGAGAAATTTCTGTGTTTCGGTGAGGAAGTTATGATATTCGTTAAGCTTGATTATGTGCACGATTTTTAATGTGCCGTCCTGTTTTTTGGCGATTCCATTAGACAATGTTACCAGATGGGAAAGAGTATAGTTGAGGGTTTGGATTTCGGCGTAGGAAAAGGATTGGTGGAAGAAGAGGGATCTGGAAAGAAAATTAGGTTTTGTTTTTATAATACCATTACTAATTAGTATTTTGACTATAAATACATTTTTATATAGATTTATTTTTGTTCCTCTCTATCGTTTTCGGTTTTTTATTTAATTAATTTCTTATATTGCTCTTATGGACTAATCTTTTTGCTTCTGTGAGAACTGTTGTTGAATTATTTTGTTTAACTATTTCTTTTTTTTTAAATCTAGCACTTGTTTTAGTTCCAAGTCTTTGGTTAATTTTTACGAAAATAGTATCACCTTGCTTGTATTCTTTTAACGGCTGTCTTGTTTTATTATGGAACTGCAGATCTTTTATTTGTTTTTCTTTAATTTTTGTAATGTTTTCTAATCTGTCTTGTTTAACTTGTTCTGGGCTGGTGCTTACTGTTCTACCGAAAAATACTTCGATCGGTTTTTCATTGTTGTCGAATGGATAGAATAGTTGTATTCGTAAACGGAAGTGTCTAATATTTCTTCGAAAGTTCTATGCGGGTGTTCTTGCTTCATTCATCTCATTATTTCTGTTAACGTGGAGTGGAAGCGTTCCACTTGTCCGTTGATTGAGCTTTTATATGGAGAGGTTTGGTAGATTTCTATGTTTAGTTGGTCTTTTAGCATTGAAGTTATCGTGGCTGAATTAAAAGTTTTCTCATTGTCTATTACGAGAATTTTAGGAACACCGAATGAGAAAAGTAGTTCTCTTAGAGGTTCCTTAACGTCTACTATTGCTTCGGTTTTAATGCTTTTAACGCATGCATACTTAGAAAATATGCCTAAGGCTGTTAGAATGTTGTTATTTTCTATTTGGTAGATATCGACGTGAAGTATATGACCGGGATAGATATTGAGGGATCGGAGTTGGTAGTAATTTAGGATTGTTCGGATGACGCTCGTACTTACTTTCTTGCAGATTACGCATTCTTTTATAAGTTTTTTAATTTTACTAGCCATTGCGTTAAAATAAAAAGTTCCAAGTATTTGTAATTTGTTTTCTCTTGCGTTTCTATGAGCGCGTTTATGGATCTTTAACATTATTTATATATAATTTATTCTTGTTCACTTTTAATGTCTTGGACCTGTTTATTTGTAAATCTAACTTTGTAATTTTGAAAGTGTTTTGGAAATATTTCCTGTATTATGCCCATAATTGGTTCAGACGTTTTTATGCAGTTTATTATTGATGGATATAGGTGTTTTTTTTTAAAATAGCTACTTAAATGTGTGCATCGTAGTGTGGTTGATATATTGTATGCCTATGATAGGTAGGAAAAACAATTTCGAATTTGTATTCTGGTGTTGAGCTTATCTCGAGAAAAATTTGATTCTTAAATGCATTTATTGCGACATCTACATGAGATATTAGATTGTGCAAAGAGCTGTCGTCACTATGTGTAGCAATAGACAAAGTATGAACGTCATTTTCTTGAGGTATTCTTGAGAGTGCGTCAGCTACTAAGTTTGCTTTGCCTGGCTTATAAAAAAGCTCATAATCATATTCTTCAAGGATTGCCATCCAGCGCTTCATTTTGCAGTTGTTGTTTTTATTGCTTAAAGCATAAATGAGAGGCTGGTGGTCAGTATAGATTTTTACTTTCACTGAGCCATACAGGTAATTCCGGAATGAGTTTAGTGCCCAAATAATCGCAAAAAGTTCTTTCTAATTAGCAGCGTAATGCTCTTCTGCCTTTCTAAGCGTTCTTGAAATGAATGCAATAGGTTTGTCATTTTGTGACAGAACTGTACCTAATGCGAATTTAAAAAAAATCAGGGTATGCCAATATTATATCTTCCGACACTTATGAGTTTTTTATTTTATTAAATGCTTCTACAGCCTCAGTATAGAAGGTTATTGTAACAGAGGAAGATTTCTTTTTTGAGATGCGTCCGTCTTCCCCTCTTAAGATTGTCAAGGGCTTAGCTAGTTTAGCATAATCCCTAACAAATCTTCGGTAGTAGCCTGACAAACTTAAGAATGATCGTAGTTCTTTAAGAGAATGGCTGTGGAAAATCTGCTATTGCTTTGACTTTGGCAGGATTTGTTCTGATTCCATTAGCTGAAATAATGTACCCTAAGAATTCGACTTGTCTCTGGAGAAATTTACACTTGTCTAATTGCACTTTTAAGTTCGCATCTTCCAATGTTTGAAAATTTTTTTGAATATTGTCTAAATGCTCATGCTTCGTTTTGCTAAAGATGATGATATCATCTTTATAAACGTAACAAATCTTGCTGATATGCTCGTGCAATATATCGTCGAGGGCCCGCTGAAATATTGATGGCGCGTTTTTAAGGCCGAAGGGCAGATGTGTAAATTCATATTTACCGTTGCAAACAGAAAATGCTGTTTTCTCGAAAGCTTTTGGTTTTAATGGGATTTGGTGAAAGGCTGTTTTTAAATCATGTACTGATAAATAGGAGTTTTCGTCTAATTGAGACGTTACGTTATTAATTTCTGGTATAGGGTACCGGTCTGAAATAGTTACAGACTTTAATTTCCTATATTCTATAACCATCCTGTATTGCTTATTACCTTCTGAGTCTGGTTTTTTGCTAACGACCCATGCTGGCGAATTATAAGGGCAACGTGAAGGTTTGATGATGCCATCCTGTAATAGTTTAGCAATTTGTTTTTCAATTTCAGGTTTTAATGATGCTGGATATGGACAGAATTTAGTATATACTGGGGAACCAGATTTCGTACGTATTTCGCCTACAACTTTTGTTGTATAGGTAAGGCTTTCGTCGGGTTCTACAAAAAGATTTGGATATTTTCTTACTATGTTGTGTAGTTTTTCTTTTTGTGGCAGAGCCAAGTAGTTGTCATGTATTTCCATTAATTTGACTGAAGAACGGGATGTGAGCTGCTTAATTTTTATTTTCAGGCCATTCTTTATTTGTAAAATATTTTGGTTAATATCAATGACGGCTTCGAGTTCCTTTAGTGTGTCATTGCCGAGCATACCATTGAAAGATTTTTATGCATTAAATAAAATTGTATTCTCTCTTTAGAATTGAATAAGCTAATAAATTCATGTTTTTTGATTTCTACACTACCTGCTACCGATTTTGCGTAAAAAATTTCTTCGTTAACTAATGGCTTCTTTATGAAATGTGGCTGAATATAATTTTTTGTGAGCCTGTATCAATTAGGATTTTTAAAACTTCACCGCTCTTCGTTTTACATTCTATATAGGGTAACGAAGAGCTTAGCATCCTAAAAAAAGGATATCGCTAAACTGCAAAGGTTCGTTTTCAAGGACTGCAGGTTCTTCTGTGGATGCTAGATAATCGTCCAAAGGTTGGTCCGCTTGCTCGTTTCTTGTTCTAAAGTTGTCTCATACTCTGGGTATTCTGAGTCAATATAAAAATTTCGTGCAATTTTACGCTGGGGTTGACTTATTGATGGTGGTGGTCTATCCGTGACATAATTAGTTTTAGGTCTATTCATATAATCAATTTTTCTACTACGCATACTTTCGTCTACTTCCATCGGTTCTGGCCTAGGTTGTGGTTTTGCACCTTGGGGTCTAGGAGGTGGTTGTGTTTGGTACGTATTTGTTGAGAATCGTTGAATTGCGGTTGGAAGAATGATTTTTGTGGTACGTAAATGGGTTGTGAGGATAATATTGTCGGACGTGGGTAGTATAAAAAGTGAGGATTTTGTGTGGATTGAGGTTGCCAGCAACGGTGGGGGTTGGTATTTTTGGGTTATCTCTTCTCTCGATAAAGTTATTACTCTGAGCATAATTTGCTCGGTATGTTTGATTTTCAAGTTTCAAACATAAGTGTAGGGCTTGCGGAAGGTCCGCTGGCTCTCTCATTCCAAGAAGCTTGGGGAGGTCGCCATTCAGGCCTCTGATAAATGTATCAAGAGCCTTATCTCTATAAGTTTGCGTTAAGAGACATAAAGATTCGTTTGATGCGTTTAACCATTTGAGTTTCTTTAGAATTAAAGATAAATGTTTATAGACGCGTTGATAGAGTTCTTGTACTGGTAATTTGCCTTGTACAAGCGAAGTCATTTGATATTCGCGAGTTGAGAGATCTGTCTTATCTGCATAATGTAAGGTAATAATAATAATGTAATTTAGAAATAGCCGTCCAATCTAGAGGCGTATTATAAGATTCAAGAGCTATGTCGGCCTCTCCTACTATCTTGTTTCTAATTGAATTCAAAACACCATAATATCTAGGTGTACCTTTAGTTCTTTCGTATATTTGTAATACACGCTCTACGCTTTTCCTCTATGAGTTGAACTTACCTTGCTTCCCTGAGAATTGTCGTAGACATTTCACATTGTCGGGAATTTTATCGAGGTCCCCAAGTTCGTTTCTATATTCTTCATTGATAACTTGGTCACTAACTGTGCTAGAACAAGCATTGGGACTAAGAGCTGCCTGTAACAAAGACGGTACATGCTGCCTTAACATCTGAGAAGAGATTTCGGAAATTATTGGTGCTAGTTCGCCCATTGATACCATTCTCTGCTGAGTTTCAGCACTATTAGGGTTGTTAAGAACTAGAGGACGAATCAGATTATTCGGATTTGACATTTTTCTCTTGATTAGAATTTGGCTTTATTAAACGAATTAATAAGTTTGATTTTTGTACAAAGTTGGCTTTAGAGCTTCTTTTGACTTAGTTTTCTTTTTTAAAAATTTTAATATAAATTTGGCTATATATATAATCTTATACCACTGTTTTTTTTTGTAAATATTTTTAAGGGATTTTTCAACTTTCTTAAAATTACTTTCTTTTTTCTTTTTCACAATATTAATTGCATTATTACTTTTTGTTTGTATTTAACTTTTTCTAATATTTAAAATAGCTAATAACAATTTATTTGTTTTTATATCTGTCACTTAATTTCTCTACGTTTGTATTTATTTGACTTGCAATGTAATAATGGTCACGAGCTGCATAGTGGTGTCTTCTAGAGATGTTTGCGCTGCTTGTTTCAGTTTGTGCAATTTTCCCAGATTTCTTGCAGGATTTTTATTTGATTTTTCTGATTTATCTCAGGTTTTTGTTTTTTTGGTGTTGGCAGACAGGCTACCACGTAATGGTTCCGTTTCACCGTAGTTACTAAGGGGCCTTTATCTGTACTTGTTGTTGAATAAAATGTTTTTCGCACTACTTAAGTTCGTCTTTTCTTCTTTAAAATTACGCGCGGCTTTTTTCTTCACTTTTTTCCCTCATTGCTGCGCTACTTGAGGGCTTTTGCAAAAAAGGATACGCGTATTCATTTTTTCTTTAAAATTACTCGCGGCTTTTTTTACACTTTTTTCCTTATTGCTGCACTACTTAAGGGCTTTTGCCAAAAAGAATACGCGTATTAAACCGTTTCAAGTTTGCTTGGGCACCAGTTAAATAAATTGATTGTTATAATTGCTTTTTAAAAAGCATCAAAACGAACTCTGATGGCTTTTGCTTTCTTTATTTAATTGTCAACTTAGACTAAATTACAAAATGTTCTTAAGTTAGCTTATTACCTAAAGCTGCACTGCTATTGCGCTGCTGCTGCTGTTGTTGTTGTTACTGTTGGTTGCTTTCTTGTTAACTCGCAACATGATTGCGAAATTAAGTGGAGCGGTCGAGAACTTAAAATTGCGAAAGCGCAGTATGATTAATTTAATGAGCTTAATTTAATGAGGTCGGTTATTGACCGCAGTTTGCGTTAACTACAATTGGCATGTTTGTCGTTAACTCTTCGCCTCTTAAGAATGTTTGTCCCCAAACATGAATAGTAAGAGAGATCATTTAATTTTGGTATAACAAGATTTATGAAAATTGGTTCAGAGGCTATTATCAATTTTACTCTCTTGTGTAGTGTTGCAAACTATAACTTTTTCTTTAGTTCTAAAAATAAATTTAAAGAGAGATGTGAATAAGATGAAGATAATAATCAGAATAATGGTTGAAAATATATTAACAGTTGCAACTGTCTCTAGGTATTCTATTTTATTTGTATTATTAAGATGCAATCGACTTAACATTTCCAATGAAAGCAGCTTAATATATTGCTTTTCTAGAGGAGTTTGCTGAACGATTTGAGCTGAGGCTACCATATCGGGAGCTTCGAAATTTCGATAAAGTCTATTATCAATTTTAATTGACTCGTTACGAAAGATTACTAAGTATGTTCCTTTAATTGATTGATTATTTAGTAGCCCGTTAAAGTCGTTCAATAAGATTATACCAGATTCCAATTGTTCTATTGATGGTATATGGTGATGGTAAGCATCAGAATATTACATGATGGGTGGGATCCATCTAAAAGTGGTGAAATATAGGTAGAGTTAAGAATGTTGCTCAAGTCGCTTCTTTTACAAAGAGTAATATTGTTAGAGTACAATTTTTCTTAATGGCTAGTATTTCGTCTTTATCTTTTATAACTTCTTTAAAATCTAGATTGACAATTTTATTATCTTTCCTTATAGGTTTAATAAGTATTCGTTTATAACTTTCTTCCGAAGTGAGGGGAATGTAAATTATATAAAGCAAAGTTGAGTTTTTGTATAATACTTTTACGTTAGCAAATTCTAACGCTTCTTCGATTGACATAAATGGAAATTTTTCTTCTTGCAATGTTTGAATAACTAGATTTATTTCTTTTTTGTTTAAAATGACTGAATTAATTACATTATTTTTTGCCCATTGCATGGCATATATTATATTTTGTAATTCTTCTTTAGCTAGTCTTAAACTTATTTGAAGACTTATTATAGCGGCATTGCTCTGTTTATTTCGTTAGTGGCTTTGGTAAAATCATTAATTCTTTTAGTAAAACCTTCGTTAATAACTACTTGCTTGTTATTGTTAGCATTCAGTTGATTAAGATCGCTTTTCAAGAGTTCAAAATCATCATGATCTGGCGATCCAGCGACGTATTTCCACGCGGTGCCTAAGCCATAGATTGCTCTCTTCTTTCTGGTTTCGTTTGGTATGTGCAGTGACTCTAGCATCTCAGTGGCTTGAATCATTTCATGTGTTAGTGATGGTATAAACATGTTTTCAGAATGGATACTATTGTTGAGAAATTTCTGTGTTTCGGTGAGGAAGTTATGATATTCGTTAAGCTTGATTATGTGCACGATTTTTAATGTGCCGTCCTGTTTCTTGGCGATTCCATTAGACAATGTTACCAGATGGGAAAGAGTATAGTTGAGGGTTTGGATTTCGGCGTAGGAAAAGGATTGGTGGAAGAAGAGGGATCTGGAAAGAAAATTAGGTTTTGTTTCTATAATACCATTACTAATTAGTATTTTGACTATTAATATATTTTTATATAGATTTATTTTTGTTCCTCTCTATCGTTTTCGGTTTTTTATTTAATTAATTTCTTATATTGCTCTTATGGACTAATCTTTTTGCTTCTGTGAGAACTGTTGTTGAATTATTTTGTTTAACTATTTCTTTTTTTTTAAATCTAGCACTTGTTTTAGTTCCGAGTCTTTGGTTAATTTTTACGAAAATAGTATCACCTTACTTGTATTCTTTTAACGGCTGTCTTGTTTTATTATGGAACTGCAGATCTTTTATTTGTTTTTCTTTAATTTTTGTAATGTTTTCTAATCTGTCTTGTTTAACTTGTTCTGGGCTGGTGCTTACTGTTCTACCGAAAAATACTTCGATCGGTTTTTCATTGTTGTCGAATGGATAGAATAGTTGTATTCGTAAACGGAAGTGTCTAATATTTCTTCGAAAGTTCTATGCGGGTGTTCTTGCTTCATTCATCTCATTATTTCTGTTAACGTGGAGTGGAAGCGTTCCACTTGTCCGTTGATTGAGCTTTTATATGGAGAGGTTTGGTAGATTTCTATGTTTAGTTGGTCTTTTAGCATTGAAGTTATCGTGGCTGAATTAAAAGTTTTCTCATTGTCTATTACGAGAATTTTAGGAACACCGAATGAGAAAAGTAGTTCTCTTAGAGGTTCCTTTACGTCTACTATTGCTTCGGTTTTAATGCTTTTAACGCATGCATACTTAGAAAATTTGCCTAAGGCTGTTAGAATGTTGTTATTTTCTATTTGGTAGATATCGACGTGAAGTATATGACCGGGATAGATATTGAGGGATCGGAGTTGGTAGTAATTTAGGATTGTTCGGATGACGCTCGTACTTACTTTTCTTGCAGATTACGCATTCTTTTATAAGTTTTTTAATTTTACTAGCCATTGCGTTAAAATAAAAAGTTTCAAGTATTTGTAATTTGTTTTCTCTTGCGTTTCTATGAGCGCGTTTATGGATCTTTAACATTATTTATATATAATTTATTCTTGTTCACTTTTAATGTCTTGGACCTGTTTATTTGTAAATCTAACTTTGTTATTTTGAAAGTGTTTTGGAAATATTTCCTGTATTATGCCCATAATTGGTTCAGAAGTTTTGATGCAGTTTATTATTGATGGATATAGGTATTTTTTTTAAAATAGCTACTAAAATGTGTGCATCGTAGTGTGGTTGATATATTGTATGCCTATGATAGGTAGGAAAAACAATTTCGAATTTGTAATCTGGTGTTGAGCTTATCTCGAGAAAAATTTGATTCTTAAATGCATTTATTGCGACATCTACGTGAGATATTAGATTGTGCAAAGAGCTGTCGTCACTATGTGTAGCAATAGACAAAGTATGAACGTCATTTTCTTGAGGTATTCTTGAGAGTGCGTCAGCTACTAAGTTTGCTTTGCCTGGCTTATAAAAAAGCTCATAATCATATTCTTCAAGGATTGCCTTCCAGCGCTTCATTTTGCTGTTGTTGTTTTTATTGCTTAAAGCATAAATGAGAGGCTGGTGGTCAGTATAGATTTTTACTTTCACTGAGCCATACAGGTAATTTCGGAATGAGTTTAGTGCCCAAATAATCGCAAAAAGTTCTTTCTAATTAGCAGCGTAATGCTCTTCTGCCTTTCTAAGCGTTCTTGAAATGAATGCAATAGGTTTGTCATTTTGTGACAGAACTGTACCTAATGCGAATTTAAAAAAAATCAGGGTATGCCAATATTATATCTTCCGACACTTATGAGTTTTTTATTTTATTAAATGCTTCTACAGCCTCAGTATCGAAGGTTATTGTAACAGAGGAAGATTTCTTTTTTGAGATGCGTCCGTCTTCCCCTCTTAAGATTGTCAAGGGCTTAGCTAGTTTAGCATAATCCCTAACAAATCTTCGGTAGTAGCCTGACAAACTTAAGAATGATCGTAGTTCTTTAAGAGAATGGCTGTGGAAAATCTGCTATTGCTTTGACTTTGGCAGGATTTGTTCTGATTCCATTAGCTGAAATAATGTACCCTAAGAATTCGACTTGTCTCTGGAGAAATTTACACTTGTCTAATTGCACTTTTAAGTTCGCATCTTCCAATGTTTGAAAATTTTTTTGAATATTGTCTAAATGCTCATGCTTCGTTTTGCTAAAGATGATGATATCATCTTTATAAACGTAACAAATCTTGCTGATATGCTCGTGCAATATATCGTCGAGGGCCCGCTGAAATATTGATGGCGCGTTTTTAAGGCCGAAGGGCAGATGTGTAAATTCATATTTACCGTTGCAAACAGAAAAAGCTGTTTTCTCGAAAGCTTTTGGTTTTAATGGGATTTGGTGAAAGGCTGTTTTTAAATCATGTACTGATAAATAGGAGTTTTCGTCTAATTGAGACGTTACGTTATTAATTTCTGGTATAGGGTACCGGTCTGAAATAGTTACAGACTTTAATTTCCTATATTCTATAACCATCCTGTATTGCTTATTACCTTCTGAGTCTGGTTTTTTGCTAACGACCCATGCTGGCGAATTATAAGGGCAACGTGAAGGTTTGATGATGCCATCCTGTAATATTTTAGCAATTTGTTTTTCAATTTCAGGTTTTAATGATGCTGGATATGGACAGAATTTAGTATATACTGGAGAACCAGATTTCGTACGTATTTCGCCTACAACTTTTGTTGTATAGGTAAGGCTTTCGTCGGGTTCTACAAAAAGATTTGGATATTTTCTTACTATGTTGTGTAGTTTTTCTTTTTGTGGCAGAGCCAAGTAGTTGTCATGTATTTCCATTAATTTGACTGAAGAACGGGATGTGAGCTGCTTAATTTTTATTTTCAGGCCATTCTTTATTTGTAAAATATTTTGGTTAATATCAATCAACGGCTTCGAGTTCCTTTAGTGTGTCATTGCCGAGCATACCATTGAAAGATTTTTATGTTAGCATTAAATAAAATTGTAAAGGGATTTCAGTAGTAAATATTATGTGCAACGAGTAGACGTGGTTTTTTTTGGGTCCAGCTAGTTCAATGCGATTTTGTTGATATTTTGATTACTCAAGTTAAATTTTGGTCTCCAGCCACTATTAAAGTAATTATCTTCCGATAAGTGTCGCAAAAAATAATAAAAAACGTCATATTTGCGCGTATAAATCAAACTAAATTCAATAAAACTATGGCCACAACAAAAAACACACGAAGCACAACAAGCAGCCGCAAAAATTCTGCACCGATAACACCAGTCGGCAGATCCCATGACTCACCAGCCACAATACCAACTATGATGTCGGATGCAAATTGGAGTTCACAGCTTAGCAGCATACGAGAGAGCATCGTTGATCAGCTTACTAGAGCGATAGTAGCGTCAGAAGAGAGGGTAATGCAGAGGATTGGCGAAGTATCAGCTGAGCTTTTCAACATGAGAACCACCTTACGCAGGAGAAAGAGTTTCTACTATTGAAGCCGCATATGCTGAGATTGGCTCGTTGAAAGAGAACATAAAAACCATAAATAAAGAAATAGAAAAGTGCAAAGTATATGCGGCGACAAAAACTCCACACGCAACCATTCTGGAAGGTGAGGTAAGAGAGCTGAAGGCGCAACTGGAAACTTACGAGAGTGATGCTGTCTCCACTGATGTCGTCATCAACGGAATCCCCTCTGCTACTGACGAAAACCTTAGCGGCATTTTTACCAAAGTTTGCTCACTAATTAAATGTGACTCTTTGAGGCTACGCAATATATTTAGAGTGCGTAGCAATAACAACAACAAAAATTCTGTTATCATCGCTAGGCTGGCGTCTGCTTATGAGCAAGGTTGTCTGTTCAAAGCTATTGCTGCATTTCGCAAAACTAGCAAGCGGCACCTCATACTCAGTGACATCGGATGTGGAGGTAGTGAAAGATTTTACATAAACGAAAGTTTGACGAAAACAAATCGAATGATAATCCAATACGCTGGTCAGTTAAGGAGAGCTAATAAGCTTGCTGCTGTTTTTACCTTACGCGGGAGAGTATTTGTGCGAGCAACTAGAGATGGTGAGGCAAAACTAGTAAACAACAAAGAATGCGTTGACTGCGTCGCTGGATTCATAAGTTAAGATTTTTATATTGCCATAATTGTTTATTTTAAAAGTGTTTGCAATAATGTGTATCATATGTTTTTGTACTTCGCCTTATTTTGTCTTTATTTATTCTTATTTTCAAGCTAAATCGCCTTATTTTGTCTTTATTTATTCTTATTTTCTAGCTAAATCTTTGTTTTTTTCTCTCTCTCAATATCTGTATTTTTTTAACCTAATCTATTCTATTTTATTAAGCTATATAATGGTTTTAGTTGGTTCGTTGAATGTTTATTGTGTTATATTATAATACATTATCTAATGGTGCTGTTGATAATCATAAGGCTCTCATCAATGTTCTGTGTAAGCAGCGCACTGGGTTAAATGTGGTTTATTTTAATGCTAGGAGCCTAAATGGTGTAAAGTTTGACAATTTTAGATATATCTTTGAGAACTCGTATGTGGATGTAATTTGTGTCGCAGAAACTTGGTTTAAGAGCGAATTTCCCGATTCACACTACAAAATAAATGGCTTTAAAATTTTGCGCAACGATAGGCTTGGTAGAAGAGGTGGTGGTGTGGCTGTGTTTTGTAAGTCCAATCTTAATGTTAAATTTGTGAAGAAAAATATGTCTGATGATGTCTGTGAGTTCCTTAATGTTGAAATTTTTGATAATAATTTGAAAATTTTAGTTTCTTGTGTTTATAATCCGCTTCGTTACCATAGCATAGAAACTTTTTTTTCAGATTTAACCAGTAAAATTATTGATTATGATTTTATTTTTGTTTGTGGTGATTTTAATATTAATCTGTTGCTTAATGACTCTGTCAGTGAAAACTTCAATTACCAATCTTCTATGTGTGGATTGAATATTTTGAATAATATTGTTCCCACTCGTTACATGCATGGTTGTGAGCCAAGTCTGCTTGATGTTTGTCTAGTCTCTGATAGTTCTCTTCTTCTTAAATTTGATCAAATAACTTTCTTGTCTGATCATGATTTACTTTTCTGTTGTCTTGATATTCATCTAGGTAGAAAATCTCCTGCAAGTTTCTCTTATTATGACTTTAAATCAATAAACTCCTCTGCCTTATTTCAAGACCTAACTACCGTGCAATGGAATGATTGCTGGTTTTATGAATCGGTTGATGATAAACTTATGGTTTTCATGGAGAAGTTAAATGTTATATTTGCCCGTCATGTTCCGTTGCGTAGTGTTCAAGTTTCAAATAATTGTTGTCCCTGGTTCACGAATCGTGTTTTAGTTGCAATTAGACTAAGAAATAAACTGCACTCAAAATGGAAAATTAATCCTTCTAATGCTAACTGGGATGACTTCAGAAGAGCTCGAAATGCTGCTACTGTCATGATCAGACAAAGTAAGATAAATTTCTTTAATTCTAAGCTAAGCTCAAACTTAAATTCTAAGATGTTATGGCAGAACATTAAAAGATATAGAGTGTTTAACAAAAATAACAATGAGTGCACCTTAAATCCTGATGAGCTAAATCACTTCTTCTTAGCAAACGGAAGCCCTGTCTTAGCAAGCAGTGTTAACAGTGGTGAGTTGCCAGTATTGATAAGTAACTCTCTGTTTCCATCCTTTGAATTTACTGCTGTAAGAGAAGACTATGTTGCTAAGTGCATAATGAATATCAACTCAAATGCTGTAGGAATTGACGGAATGCCTATTAAGTTTGTTAAGTTAGTACTGCCTTTTATAATATCCCCTTTTACTCACATCTTAAACCATTGTTTAACATCTTCTCAATTTCCCGAATTATGGAAGGCTGCCACGGTCTTGCCTATCGCAAAATCTTCATCTGCCTCTGTACCTAATGATTATAGACCTATAAGTATATTGCCAGCTCTGGGAAAAGTCTTTGAACGTATTATGGTCAACCAAATTTCTGAATACCTAACATCAAATAACTTATTATCACCGTTGCAGTCAGGTTTCAGGACTGGACACAGTTGTGCTACTGCTGCAGTTAAAATTTTCGATGATATCAGAATTTCTTATGATCAGAATTTTTTAACTCTGCTCTGCCTTGTTGACTTCTCCAAAGCCTTTGATTCCGTCAATCATTCACTCCTTTGTAATAAGCTCTGTAACTACTTTAAGTTTGGTTCTAGCTCTGTTAATCTTATATCAAACTATTTGAAAGGTAGAGTTCAAAGGGTTAAAGTAGGAAACGTATATTCGTCTCTTAGAGCAGTTGAAACTGGAGTTCCTCAAGGGTCTATCCTGGGCCCACTTCTCTTCTCTGTATTTATCAACGATATTTTCTCTGTTTGTAAATATGCTTCTGTCCATGCTTACGCCGACGACATTCAACTATATCTCTCTCGACCTACTGGACTCTTAGAGGACTTGACCTATCGACTGAACTATGATTTGACCTCTTTGAGTAAGTGGGCTACCACAAATTTGCTCCTCATTAATCCCTTAAAATCTAAAGTTCTGCCCATTGCTGGGAATGACTCATGCTTCATTGATATCCCTCCCTTGTTTATTGGAGCTCAGCAACTTGAATTTGTGTTTAAAGCGAAAAACCTAGGATTTATTATCAACTCTAAACTGACTTGTACCGACCACATAAACATCACTATAGGAAAAATTTACGGGACTTTACGTTACTTACGCACTTCTTCAAACTTCACTCCTCTTGAAACTCGTCGCAGACTAGTTGTTCAACTAATAATGCCTCACATTACTTTCTTTGACGTCGTATATAGCCAGCTTGATTCGCAATCGCAGCATAAACTTCTTGTAGCATTCAATAACGCGGCTAGGTATGTGTATGGGGTCAATCGCTATGATCATATTTCACAAAGAAGTAAAGATATTCTTGGCTGTGGTTTATTTGATTACTTGAAAGCTCGCAATACTATATTCTTACACAACATTATACATACCCAAAGCCCAGATTATCTATTTGTTAAACTACAGTTCTTCCAGTCGGAACGCTCCACTAATCTTATTGTTCCTAGTCATAGGCACTACCTTAATAGTAGCAGATTTTTCTTTATCAGCACCATTAGGCTATGGAATGCACTACCCAACTCTCTAAAACAAATATCTTCTCGAACCAGCTTCAAATATGCCATTTTCAATTATTATAAAACTTTAAATCAATAAACCTATGTTACTATTTTCACTGCTAATTTTCTTACCTCATATTTGCTCAAATCTGACTGTCTCTCTCTCTCTCTTATAATTTAACTATGAATATTTGCCTTATAATTGTAATCAAATATTTACTTTATTTTACATTTAATTAATTTTTATAATTTCTTATTTTTAATTGAATCTCATAATTTCGATGTAATATTAGTTTTAATTTACTTTAAGTTACTTTTGCAATGTTCATGTCATATGTAGTACTAAAAAAGACTCATTCTTATTGTACACCATAATAAATAATAAATAATAATAATAATATAATCTTATACCACTGTTTTTTTTTTGTAAATATTTTTAAGGGATTTTTCAACTTTCTTAAAATAACTTTCTTTTTTCTTTTTCACAATATTAATTGCATTATTACTTGTGACGACACTATTTCCAAGGGAAATAAATCCGCACAATAATAGCGCGCCGCACCGAACTGAAACGGCACCGACACTACCAGAATGGTACCAACACCCTACAAGTGCTATAACTAGCAACATCAGCCACCAGCCATGACAACATTGACGTATTATGCTGAGTGTCAACATGAGGCCACTGTCAATAACGCCCCATAACCATATCAACATATGGCAACAAGCGGCTCAACACAAGCAGTACGCTAGAGCCATTAATTATTGCCAGGCAATAACATCAACACCAACAACAACACACCGGATAAGTCAACATGAACAAAGAGAATCAGACACGAATGATTCTAGCAACATTCCACTACCTTCTACAATCAACACTACTAAACACGAAGCCAGCTTCGTCAAATGTATGTATTTAATTATTTTTATTCTCACTTGCTTATAGTTAAGACTTGCTATAAATATTCTCTAGGATAAATGTAAAACATATTTTCTATATAAAATTTCATAGTTTACATTTATTAATAATACTCTACAATTAATTAAATATATATCATTAATATAATAAGTTATAGTATTAGACTCCTACTATAATACCTTATAATGTACTATGTAGTATAAATAGTGTTAGCAACATACTACTATATTACGATTGTAGCATAGCTGGCAACATCCAGCGCTTAGTTTAAGTTTATGAAATTAATAAACGAGAGTCTTGATTGAACCATAGCCACGAACAGACGTGTTTCTTCTTAAGTACATCGGCAAACCAAGCTAAGTATAAATTCTCATCGAACAACAAGAAGCAGTCGTGCTATAGATAGCAAGCCGACCGGACGTGCCTTTCCTTTTCCTTTCCTTTTCCCCCCTATTGAGCTGGAACGCTGGAGTCCTAGATCAGGTCGGTCTGTTCGCCACGTTCTCTCACTGTCGCTCTCTACGAGTTCCGCTCATTTACGAGTGCCTTCTCCCCACTTGAGCTGTACGCTGGAGTCCTAGATCAGGTCGGTCTGTTCACCACGTACTCTCACTGTCGCTCTCTACGAGTGCCGCTCATTTTTGAGTGCCTTCTACCCACTTGAGCTGTACGCTGGAGTCCTAGATCAGGTCGGTCTGTTCACCACGTACTCTCACTATCGCTCTCTACGAGTGTCGCTCACTTTGAGTGCTTCCCTCTCCCCTTGAGTAGTAACGCTGGAGTCCTAGATCAGGTCGGTCTGTTCACCACTTACTCTCACTGTCAATCTTCACGAGAGAAACTGCATAAGATTCCCACTCGACAAGACAGACAGAGAGCCGTGCAAAGCACTTGGTAGCGCCGCAGAGAAGCGCTAGAAGAAGACACACACACCTACAAAACAACGTGTGGGCTAGCAACAAGCGTCACTTAAAACATCGTATGACAAAAGTAACGGGAGAAAATATACAAGCGCCACGAAAACTGTAATGGTAAAAATATAATACCCAAAAGGTACAGTTGTGCAGCCGCTTGTTAGCAACCAAGGAAAGGTATCAACGTCAACGCGTGTAGCCACGCCAGCCTGACGAACAACCGCACGTCAAGGTCAAGACACGCAATCGACTCCAAGAACATCAAGAGTGTGACCACGCCATCATATTTGTGATTCTACAAGTCCTCCCGTGAAGGGCCGCTGGCCGATTTTCCATCGGCCCAACTATCATTAAATTGCGAGTAAAGACGCAATCATTGTGATAGCAGAGTCCTCCCGTGAAGGGCCTAAAGGGAGACCGCTGGGCAAATCGCCAAAGGATTTGCCATCATCAACGCGTGCAACCACGCAAACAGAATAAAAGGACATTCCAGCAAGGACCTAACCAAAAACCTCTAATTCTTGTAAGGACCCTGGACAGCCGCTGAGGATACCTCAGCTGAAAAAGATTGTAACGCCCAGGAGGTTCGTTACATACTTTTTGTTTGTATTTAACTTTTTCTAATATTTAAAATAGCTAATAACAATTTATTTGTTTTTATATCTGTCACTTAATTTCTCTACGTTTGTATTTATTTGACTTGCAATGTAATAATGGTCACGAGCTGCATAGTGGTGTCTTCTAGAGATGTTTGCGCTGCTTGTTTCAGTTTGTGCAATTTTCCCAGATTTCTTGCAGGATTTTTATTTGATTTTTCTGATTTATCTCAGGTTTTTGTTTTTTTTGGTGTTGGCAGACAGGCTACCACGTAATGGTTCCGTTTCACCGTAGTTACTAAGGGGCCTTTATCTGTACTTGTTGTTGAATAAAATGTTTTTCGCACTACTTAAGTTCGTCTTTTCTTCTTTAAAATTACGCGCGGCTTTTTTCTTCACTTTTTTCCCTCATTGCTGCGCTACTTGAGGGCTTTTACAAAAAAGGATACGCGTATTCATTTTTTCTTTAAAATTACTCGCGGCTTTTTTTACACTTTTTTCCTTATTGCTGCACTACTTAAGGGCTTTTGCCAAAAAGAATACTCGTATTAAACCGTTTCAAGTTTGCTTGGGCACCAGTTAAATAAATTGATTGTTATAATTGCTTTTTAAAAAGCATCAAAACGAACTCTGATGGCTTTTGCTTTCTTTATTTAATTGTCAACTTAGACTAAATTACAAAATGTTCTTAAGTTAGCTTATTACCTAAAGCTGCACTGCTATTGCGCTGCTGCTGCTGTTGTTGTTGTTACTGTTGGTTGCTTTCTTGTTAACTCGCAACATGATTGCGAAATTAAGTGGAGCCGTCGAGAACTTAAAATCGCGAAAGCGCAGTATGATTAATTTAATGAGCTTAATTTAATGAGGTCGGTTATTGACCGCAGTTTGCGTTAACTACAATTGGTATGTTTGTCGTTAACTCTTCGCCTCTTAAGAATGTTTGTCCCCAAACATTAACAGTAAGAGAGATCATTTAATTTTGGTATAACAAGATTTATGAAAATTGGTTCAGGGGCTATTATCAATTTTACTCTCTTGTGTAGTGTTGCAAACAATAACTTTTTCTTTAGTTCTAAAAATAAATTTAAAGAGAGATGTGAATAAGATGAAGATAATAATCAGAATAATGGTTGAAAATATATTAACAGTTGCAACTGTCTCTAGGTATTCTATTTTATTTGTATTATTAAGATGCAATCGACTTAACATTTCCAATGAAAGCAGCTTAATATATTGCTTTTCTAGAGGAGTTTGCTGAACGATTTGAGCTGAGGCTACCATATCGGGAGCTTCGAAATTTCGATAAAGTCTATTATCAATTTTAATTGACTCGTTACGAAAGATTACTAAGTATGTTCCTTTAATTGATTGATTATTTAGTAGCCCGTTAAAGTCGTTCAATAAGATTATACCAGATTCCAATTGTTCTATTGATGGTATATGAAAAGCATCAGAATATTACATGATGGGTGGGATCCATCTAAAAGTGGTGAAATATAGGTAGAGTTAAGAATGTTGCTCAAGTCGCTTCTTTTACAAAGAGTAATATTGTTAGAGTACAATTTTTCTTAATGGCTAATATTTCGTCTTTATCTTTTATAACTTCTTTAAAATCTAGATTGACAATTTTATTATCTTTCCTTATAGGTTTAATAAGTATTCGTTTATAACTTTCTTCCGAAGTGAGGGGAATGTAAATTATATAAAGCAAAGTTGAGTTTTTGTATAATACTCTTACGTTAGCAAATTCTAACGCTTCTTCGATTGACATAAATGGAAATTTTTCTTCTTGCAATGTTTGAATAACTAGATTTATTTCTTTTTTGTTTAAAATGACTGAATTAATTACATTATTTTTTGCCCATTGCATGGCATATATTATATTTTGTAATTCTTCTTTAGCTAGTCTTAAACTTATTTGAAGACTTATTATAGCGGCATAGCTCTGTTTATTTCGTTAGTGGCTTTGGTAAAATCATTAATTCTTTTAGTAAAACCTTCGTTAATAACTACTTGCTTGTTATTGTTAGCATTCAGTTGATTAAGATCGCTTTTCAAGAGTTCAAAATCATCATGATCTGGCGATCCAGCGACGTATTTCCACGCGGTGCCTAAGCCATAGATTGCTCTCTTCTTTCTGGTTTCGTTTGGTATGTGCAGTGACTCTAGCATCTCAGTGGCTTGAATCATTTCATGTGTTAGTGATGGTATAAACATGTTTTCAGAATGGATACTATTGTTGAGAAATTTCTGTGTTTCGGTGAGGAAGTTATGATATTCGTTAAGCTTGATTATGTGCACGATTTTTAATGTGCCGTCCTGTTTTTTGGCGATTCCATTAGACAATGTTACCAGATGGGAAAGAGTATAGTTGAGGGTTTGGATTTCGGCGTAGGAAAAGGATTGGTGGAAGAAGAGGGATCTGGAAAGAAAATTAGGTTTTGTTTTTATAATACCATTACTAATTAGTATTTTGACTATAAATATATTTTTATATAGATTTATTTTTGTTCCTCTCTATCGTTTTCGGTTTTTTATTTAATTAATGTCTTATATTGCTCTTATGGACTAATCTTTTTGCTTCTGTGAGAACTGTTGTTGAATTATTTTGTTTAACTATTTCTTTTTTTTTAAATCTAGCACTTGTTTTAGTTCCGAGTCTTTGGTTAATTTTTACGAAAATAGTATCACCTTGCTTGTATTCTTTTAACGGCTGTCTTGTTTTATTATGGAACTGCAGATCTTTTATTTGTTTTTCTTTAATTTTTGTAATGTTTTCTAATCTGTCTTGTTTAACTTGTTCTGGGCTGGTGCTTACTGTTCTACCGAAAAATACTTCGATCGGTTTTTCATTGTTGTCGAATGGATAGAATAGTTGTATTCGTAAACGGAAGTGTCTAATATTTCTTCGAAAGTTCTATGCGGGTGTTCTTGCTTTATTCATCTCATTATTTCTGTTAACGTGGAGTGGAAGCGTTCCACTTGTCCGTTGATTGAGCTTTTATATGGAGAGGTTTGGTAGATTTCTATGTTTAGTTGGTCTTTTAGCATTGAAGTTATCGTGGCTGAATTAAAAGTTTTCTCATTGTCTATTACGAGAATTTTAGGAACACCGAATGAGAAAAGTAGTTCTCTTAGAGGTTCCTTAACGTCTACTATTGCTTCGGTTTTAATGCTTTTAACGCATGCATACTTAGAAAATTTGCCTAAGGCTGTTAGAATGTTGTTATTTTCTATTTGGTAGATATCGACGTGAAGTATATGACCGGGATAGATATTGAGGGATCGGAGTTGGTAGTAATTTAGGATTGTTCGGATGACGCTCGTACTTACTTTTCTTGCAGATTACGCATTCTTTTATAAGTTTTTTAATTTTACTAGCCATTGCGTTAAAATAAAAAGTTTCAAGTATTTGTAATTTGTTTTCTCTTGCGTTTCTATGAGCGCGTTTATGGATCTTTAACATTATTTATATATAATTTATTCTTGTTCACTTTTAATGTCTTGGACCTGTTTATTTGTAAATCTAACTTTGTAATTTTGAAAGTGTTTTGGAAATATTTCCTGTATTATGCCCATAATTGGTTTAGAAGTTTTGATGCAGTTTATTATTGATGGATATAGGTGTTTTTTTTAAAATAGCTACTAAAATGTGTGCATCGTAGTGTGGTTGATATATTGTATGCCTATGATAGGTAGGAAAAACAATTTCGAATTTGTAATCTGGTGTTGAGCTTATCTCGAGAAAAATTTGATTCTTAAATGCATTTATTGCGACATCTACGTGAGATATTAGATTGTGCAAAGAGCTGTCGTCACTATGTGTAGCAATAGACAAAGTATGAACGTCATTTTCTTGAGGTATTCTTGAGAGTGCGTCAGCTACTAAGTTTGCTTTGCCTGGCTTATAAAAAAGCTCATAATCATATTCTTCAAGGATTGCCTTCCAGCGCTTCATTTTGCTGTTGTTGTTTTTATTGCTTAAAGCATAAATGAGAGGCTGGTGGTCAGTATAGATTTTTACTTTCACTGAGCCATACAGGTAATTTCGGAATGAGTTTAGTGCCCAAATAATCGCAAAAAGTTCTTTCTAATTAGCAGTGTAATGCTCTTCTGCCTTTCTAAGCGTTCTTGAAATGAATGCAATAGGTTTGTCATTTTGTGACAGAACTGTACCTAATGCGAATTTAAAAAAAAATCAGGGTATGCCAATATTATATCTTCCGACACTTATGAGTTTTTTATTTTATTAAATGCTTCTACAGCCTCAGTATCGAAGGTTATTGTAACAGAGGAAGATTTCTTTTTTGAGATGCGTCCGTCTTCCCCTCTTAAGATTGTCAAGGGCTTAGCTAGTTTAGCATAATCCCTAACAAATCTTCGGTAGTAGCCTGACAAACTTAAGAATGATCGTAGTTCTTTAAGAGAATGGCTGTGGAAAATCTGCTATTGCTTTGACTTTGGCAGGATTTGTTCTGATTCCATTAGCTGAAATAATGTACCCTAAGAATTCGACTTGTCTCTGGAGAAATTTACACTTGTCTAATTGCACTTTTAAGTTCGCATCTTCCAATGTTTGAAAATTTTTTTGAATATTGTCTAAATGCTCATGCTTCGTTTTGCTAAAGATGATGATATCATCTTTATAAACGTAACAAATCTTGCTGATATGCTCGTGCAATATATCGTCGAGGGCCCGCTGAAATATTGATGGCGCGTTTTTAAGGCCGAACGGGCAGATGTGTAACCATATTTACCGTTGCAAACATAAAAAGCTGTTTTCTCGAAAGCTTTTGGTTTTAATGGGATTTGGTGAAAGGCTGTTTTTAAATCATGTACTGATAAATAGGAGTTTTCGTCTAATTGAGACGTTACGTTATTAATTTCTGGTATAGGGTACCGGTCTGAAATAGTTACAGACTTTAATTTCCTATATTCTATAACCATCCTGTATTGCTTATTACCTTCTGAGTCTGGTTTTTTGCTAACGACCCATGCTGGCGAATTATAAGGGCAACGTGAAGGTTTGATGATGCCATCCTGTAATATTTTAGCAATTTGTTTTTCAATTTCAGGTTTTAATGATGCTGGATATGGACAGAATTTAGTATATACTGGGGAACCAGATTTCGTACGTATTTCGCCTACAACTTTTGTTGTATAGGTAAGGCTTTCGTCGG